>CM031236.1:129234843-129825013 GCA_018340775.1 Taxus wallichiana var. yunnanensis | reverse complement strand
ATGATCCATTTTATAAGAAGGTAAAGGCGTCCCTGGGTAAATGCAGGTATTATGATTTCATTGATATTTTTTTTTATATATTTTAATATATATCTGCGGAGATAAGTAATATGGATAATACATATATTACTATCTTGATGACTTTTAGAAAACCTTTAATATATGATCATAGATATCTTTCTAAAGGAAATTGGATACTTTTAATTTAAGTGATAATTATATATAGATATATTACCAAGATTTATATTCAATTAAGACTATGCGCCTATACTTATATCTACAATTTGAAATTTAAGGAATAAAAATCAAATGGGGGAAACATTTCAAATTATACTTTAATCTTTTGGTTGGTAGGCCGCTCCACTACAACCGACAACATTTAAAGCTTCTGCTCACCTGCCCGCCGAACATAACCTGGCCGCCGCTCATCCCAAATAACTTCATTGGATTTGCAAATCTTTCTACCACACAGTTGGTCAGCTGTCCAAGGTCGTTCAGGCCGCGTGGAGACACATGGTGGTCAAGAGGGAAGTTACAGGTGCATGATAGGCATTTTTTCCACGTTTCCACCGCCCCTGGTCGCGTGAACAGCAAGGAGGAAGATTGTAGACGGAGCTACAGGCCAGTAGAAGGCGTACTGACCCGTTTTATCTCTGCCCGGGCCGTGTAAACAATGATTCACCTAGATTTGCAGTCTCTGGCTTGCACAAAGTCCAGCCCACTGTATTTTATGTTGTCCTGGCGCGTGGAGTGCAGGAAAGGGAGCAGTAACGACCTTTGGTGCGTGAGGAGGAGAGCAAAAGAATTTCAGGCGGCAAGGAGAGTTAAGGTGCAGATCCGGCGCGGCTAGCACCGAAAGTGGCCAGGCATCTGGGAGCAACAAAAAAATGGAGCCTTTTTCATTCTATGGGCGCCTAAGCCCAACAGGTTGACAAACTATGTTGTTATTTGTTCAGTATTGAATGCATTCTTGAATTCGGGTTTCACCTTCAAGATACTTTATCACAAGGATTGTGGGACAGAGGAGGCGCCCCAAAGGAATCAAATCGATTAGGGCAGTGAGAAACGTTGAATAACAATGGCATGTCCAGCCGTGTTAATCTGATCAGCTGACTGAAGAAGACTTGGGAGCATCTCTTGATAGTCCTTTGTTCATGTCTTTGTCATTTTGTATGGTTCTTTTGCCTAGATTATTTGCATTATCGTGTGCCTTTGTGAAGCTAGGACCACTCGCAGTGTCCTAATCTGTAAAAAAAACGTGTAAAATCTTTGTAAGCATTGCAACAATTTAAATGTCATTGTGTGATGGGTAACGCTTTGTTTATCAAGTTGTCATCGGATATATCTCTCTGAAACGTATCATCATTTTTTTTTATATTAGCAGTTATTCTTTCAGACATGATTTAAGGGTGATTGACTGGTCTTGTAATGAAAATAAATATATAATCATTAAGACTTGATGGAGACAATCGGTTATAGCAAAATTTTCTCCACAGCATGTACGCCCATATGTGTATCACATGAATAATTATCTATATATACGTACACTTAATGTTGTTGTTCAACAAGCATTGTAGAAGTTTTCTACCTTTCCTTATACAATTGTCAATAATTTCACAATGGGCACATAGATGAAGAAGGTCATAAGAGAGTTAGAGCTTAGAATATTTCATTGTCTTACTAAAAACCATTTGAAAATTTAAGCCCTTCCATCAAGTATAAAATGAGAAATAATGCTCTATCTTTCCAAGTTTTCCCACAAAGTTTTAATACATTTTCTTTTGTAATTCCTTTCCAATATTCCACAAAGATTTCAACAACCTTTCCAATGAATTTTAGAGTAAGAAATACTATCATCTTAATGCAACTTTTCCTTCCAAATCTTTTACAACATATCCTACTTCATGTGGAATCAATTTTGCAATAATGGAAGCTAAAGAAGCAAGGCAATATTACATTTCTTTCTCCACTCAAGGTGGGTAATTACATGATGTTTTTACATTGTCAACAACAAGGTTCTTGTGCTCCAAAGTGTTCTTCATCCATGCTCCATGTTCCAAGTATTTTCAATCACAACCAAGATAGGGGGAGAGGCAACACTCTCCTCCCAACCAAAACTCAATGGAGAAGAGAAGCAATCTCCTCCATTGACCCCCGAGCCCCAAACACAACACAATGAAGGGTGGTCTCCAACTCAAGGCAACAATACTTGCTTCCACAATACAATTTTCTTCACAACATTCAAAGTAAAAAGAGGAAACAACAAGAAAACACAATTTACACAATACTTTGCACCACAAGGCTTTCTTCCAAGCCAACAAGAGAAGGAACTATGGGAATGTTTTCCTTATGCCTCCCAATTGAGATGAGATGCCCATCCAAAACCCTCCACAATAAAACACAAGCCCCTATGACTCTTATGCCTCCCTCAAGTACCCCTTTTTCCTCCCATACTCTTATGCCTCCCTCCTCTTATGGCTCCCTCAAAGACAAGGTAGAATGTAAACATTCTTACCCAAGATGGGCATCCCTCTCAAACTCCCTCCACAATATCCTAATCTACTCTTTTGCCTCCCTCATGAGTATTCCCATAGACCTCTCCTATACTACACAATAAGCATTCTATCCATTTTTCACAATACACCAAAGTAAACATGCATTTTTCACAATTTTAGCATAGAAGCAACAATAATATGAAAGCAAAACAAAGGAGAGGGTTTCCTACCTCTCCATTGGAGAAGCCTAAACCAAGAAACTTGTCCAAGCTCCTTCCCAAATCAATCCAAGCATGCAAGTCCAAGCACTCTCTTTTTCTCTTTCTCCCAATTCTTTTCTCTCCCAAAAATAACAAAAGAGAACTCTTCAACAAAACAAAAACAAAACTCCAACCCCCTCAACAAGAGAGGAATTTTCCATAAATAGACAAGAGGAAGAGTGAGGGTGATGTGGCTCCTTGTAGGATGCCACATCACACATCCTCAAGACCACCTCCCTTAAGTCAACTCAAATCCCAAAACACCATAAATGGGTGGTTGGGTTGAATGACATCTCCAATCCACATCCATCCCTTCCCCATGTGTCCTAAGACATAAATAAATGCAAAAGAAGACAAGTGCACTCCAAAGTCACATTTCCCTTCCCAAAACAATAAATAATCCCCTTTTTGGATTCCCAACCCATAGATATGGTTGGTAAGGGGTTTTGGGAAGTGTGGGACAAGTTTAACTTGTCCCACAAGTCCCCCAAAATTGCCCTCAATCTCAAATTCGAGATTCAAAGAACATGGAGTGGTCAACACTCAAAACCAAGCATTCAATACATGAGGAAACACAAGGCTCAAGGAGCCAACCAACAAAATAAATACATCCACTAGACTTCCCTCCAAAACTTAAAATTTAAAACAAGGTGTTAAATTAATTCTAAACATACTTAGCAAAAGAAAATTTTAAAAAGATATCACAAATAAAATCACCCACTAAGGTAAGTAAAAACAAACAATTAAAATTCTTACCCCCTTGGTCACATAGGAAAATTTCCCCCTCATGGAAATTTTCTCAACACATAAAAGAACAAAGTTAACACAATACAATTTACTAGTTGCCTTGACGACCAATTGTTGTAACCACCCGACATCCTGTTGTGTTTGGTTCCCAATCCCCCTCATGGTTGTGATCATGCTGTGTTTCCTGCAAAATGCAAAATACCCTCTTCGGCCTTGCGGCCATGTCAAAATATCCAAAATAACCATATGCATGAAATTTATTAACATCTATACGTAATTCAAGCAATCATTATTTCTAGGTCTAAATCACAACTTAATTATGCATTTCATCATTATCCAAAATTATAGTAATGTAAATTTAACAACTACATTCTATTCAACATGGCGAAGAAATCCAGTGTTAGAACACATGCAATATATCCATATAAAAATAATATCGGAATCCAATAGTCTGTCCATGAGTCAGTGTAGATCATACTGAAAACAAAATCCAATCATAATCCAAATGCATCTAGTCACAAAACATCATGCTAATCAACATAAGTATAAATCATGTCCATATCCAAAGTCTGCATAACTCAAAATGGTAATCAACTAAGTGTCGTAGGGAAGTGGGCATTACACATGCAAAATCCATTTGCAGCAAATTTTCTACAAGAGTCGAGTTCACGAGAACTGAGCAAGATAAGGCTACACAAAACCACCATAACTATTATCTAACAATATCACGAAAAGGAAGCACTTTATTACAAGAATTGGTTCAAACCTCTAAACACTATTAACACGTCAAGTTATAATAAAGTCTTCATCATGCCAATCAAAGAAGGAGAAGACCTTGTACTTCAGTAGGAGTAAAAACAACGAAAGTATAGCAATCGTCAGAGAATGGCCCTTGGCCCTATAAGGAGAAACAAACAATCTAGAAAAAACAGAATTCCCATCCAGTAAGTAATTAAAAAATAAATACAAGATTGAGATTTGATATAAATACCAACCATCTAGAAATTTATCAAAGGTACCAAATGCATAGGCTAAAATAATATATTTCTAAAAGAACAAAGGTTGATCGGCCCAAGAAAGGGGAAACACGGGTTCCAAAATTTAACACAAAAAGTCATGTATAAATGAGTTTCAAACCGGAAATCAAATAGAGTATACACACAACATAAGTTTCGAAGTGAAGGCATAGTATACTAGTTTTGACCATTAACTACAAAGGATTTACCAATCATCCAGGAAGGGTCAAAGTCTTACAGGCTAGTAGCAAACACGCGAGAGAAGAAGGGGGTTCCATCCAACAAGAGTATACAATAATGTCATCAACAAATTTTTATAACACTAAAGATTTGCAAACCTCCACTACAATACTAATGTTTGGTTAATTTAAAATAAATTACCCATATCCCAAAACAACCATATTTTACGGCAACCCTTGGTAACACAGTCAACCGTCGCACAAATAGATACAAACATAATTTCTAAGGGACATTATCAAAACAAAACCTTCCGCTATGAATCCATAAGATTATGAAATGAAAGCTGAGTTTTTCCCGAAGATTAATCACATTTAAGGAAATTTCCGTCACAACTATTACGATAATTACATGCATAAAAACCGACCAAAATTAATTAATAGCGTTAACATTACAAGGGAGAAAATAATGTAAGTTAGGAAAAAGAAGAATAAAAGAGCGCCATCAATGATAATTCAGAGAGGGGGATTAGACCAAACTATTCTAGTGTCAACGAGGTAATGGATTCGCACATGAAACCTCCACTTAGTTGATCCGAAAAGCTAGATATGGTTCAAATTGATAGGGATGGTCAAGGTACTTCTTGAGGATGGCCTTAAAAGCCTAGAAACAAGACATGAAAGATAGTAAAAGAGTCTAAACATGCGAGACGGAAAAACACATTGCACACAAAGCTTTTTATTCTACCAGTTTTAATACCAAAACTCTAAGCTGGCTAGCCCACGCATTGCTCACACAATCCTACAACCTTTCTTTCTCGATGCCAAAAGGTTATCAAGGGACTTGCGAAGGGCTAACAAAAACGTCAAAAGACAACTTGGGTGCTAGGGAGGAGCTTCATAGTTATCGTAACTTACTTCCATAATATCGAAAATACTAGTTGATCAACATAATAACTTACAACTCAATCGCATGAGAGAAGGGCTAATGCATAATACATAAAAAAAGCAGACGAAGGTCTACCATTCGAGTAAGAGAAACATAACATTCAGAGGAGAAGGCACACGCATCCTTTCGACCCACATACTGTCATCGATAAAAGCTAAAACAAGAAGAAACAAACAAAAAGGGAAATCTCCCATCATGACATCCAACTGACAAATCAATGCAAGGATAGAGCGGTTCGATTTCGCAATAATTGTAAAAATAATAGCAGTAGAAAGGTGTAGAAGTATCTTGCCTTTTTCTCCAGATTTAGAAGGTTTCATTGACACCGCTCGGACCAGCAACAACAATCCAAGCCTAATTCCATTTTCTTTAAGCTCGTTGGGCTCCCAAACATGATGCAAAAATGAAGAGACCTAGCTTTCCATAGGTGCTCACCAAGTTCCAATCAGCCAAACCTGTTCCATATGAATTTTAAAAAGGCAAGGACTGGGGCCACAATATAGGAAATTAGCACCAAGTACCACTTCAAAGAAGGGAAAAAGACAGTATTACTCCTACAAAGATTGCTCAAAACCTACATAACCAGAAGCTGCTACCCAAAATGGTATCCCATCCTTCATGAATACCACTTCTTTTATTTTGTCCTCGTTGGATTTTGCATTGTCACCAACTTGAACACTGTTGACAAGAGAAACTTTGTTTTCTTTTCTATGTTGGAATTAAACTTCTTTGAAATTAATGCCAACTATCTTGATCAAATTGTATATCCCATCACCTAGAATAAGGAAATGGCTATAAATACCTTTTAGCCGTAGAGACCTTTTGAAGTCATTGCTTTCCAAGGTCTGATGGAAACCAATCCCCTACACGTTTGCTAATGAGAGGCCATAAGAACCCCAAGATATTATAGCCCCAAGAAAAGCCAAACAATTTACAATGTTAAAGCGAGATAAGGCCACATCCAATATAGGTTCAGCTTTGAAGTCAAAATAAAATGTGTTATGTACGCTTCAATCAGAACTTGGAAAGTTGTCAAATCCGCATGAATCTCCAATCCCGCTAAAACCACTTGAAGAAGCTCCAAATGAAACTAATTTGAGATATTTCCCAAGACATCGTACTTGCATTCTTGCGTTTAGAACCTTCGGGAGTGTGGAAACTATTTATCAGTAAAGTTGTAGAAGTACCACTTGGATATGTGAGTTTGTAATTTAATAGCATTACCTTTCAAGAGGAACAACACCGAATAGGCCCAAAAAGTCAGATTGATCGCAAAACAAAGCCAAACATCCACCCTAGTGAGGGATTCTTAACATCTTCAGCTCTATTGCCTGGGTAGTTGGATCCAATCAAATTGTATGTTGTTTTGTCCATGGCAAATATATAGGTCCCAAATCTGCCACTAAAAGCGATGCCATAGCAGGCAACGACGCAGGTCTGAATGACGGTATTCTCCTGCCTGGTGAAGGGAGAAGTCCATATACCCAGCTTTGACAAGACACCAGTCCATGTTTTGATAAGGAAGTATCCGAGCAAACCAGCGGCCATGTTGAGAGAAGGAATGACTCCCACAGTCAGATTCAACTTGTGAGTAATCACACAAAACACTGCTCCCAGCACACCGCTCACCACCACACCCCGCACTGTGATTTGCTGCTCCGCCAACTTGGTGACTCGTTGCGCAGTTCATATAATTGTAAAGTGAATTGTGTTTCATGAATATTCTGATATGAAACAGATCCACGCCTATGAGATCCTCTTCCATGGGTTACATCGTAAAACAAGTGAGATCTCAAAAGAGAAACTTTGCAAAGGAAAATCGTCAGGTCTCCTAGTAACACTCTCACTGTCACATAGTCAATTTTTGTGAAATGTCTTCAAGGAGGATCCGAATCGAGGATGCATTGATACTAAACAGATAACAACAAAGTTGGACAACCTGCTTGGTGGAGGCACTTACAAATGCTTGGACTATCTTGCAACACGCCCGCTTTGCTGGCTAATTATCATCACAGGTTGTTCTTTGTACATCCCAAAGAAGAACACACGTCGCGCAAAGACCTCCCTCAATCTCTTATGCCTCCCTCAAGTCTCTTATACCTCCCTCAAACTCTTATGCCTCCCTCAATCTCTTATGCCTCCTCAAACTCTTATGTCTCCCTCAAGGAGGCCGGTTGACCCTATGGTCCAAGACACATAGAGTTCGAACACTCCTAACCCAAGTGACATAATAAAGCGTGGTTCAACAACCCGCTAGTTATATGTACTCCTTGGGGCATACCCCCATACAATGAAGTGGGTCCATAGGTCCAACCAATCCATGGTGCATCCTATGACCCTATTCCACACATCACGACAATAGAACCAGCACAACAATCCAATCCAAAGTGCCAAGTGGCAAAGTACAAGCCTTGGGCAAGGCGGTAAGAATTCCAAATTTAAAAGAAGACCCCAAATCAAGCTAAATAAATGGCCAAATAGCCAAAGTTAGTATCAAAATCCCCATGTTAGTGCCACAAACCAAGGAAATGCCCAAAATTGTAAAGCATTGCAATCAAGAAAAGTTGCTGGTCCTTACAAAATAAAGTAAAAAGCTCAATTTACGAATAAAATCAACTTATAATAATGTCACATTACGATAACTGCGTGGCCTTATCTAGCCACCAAAGGGGTACTAAACGAGTTGCTATCACTCGGAACATCGAGCCTCAGCTCATAAAATACATATCAATAATACAACTGTCATCACCTCCATCTGAATCATCCCGCCACCACTTCGACAAGGCTAAACATAGTCATAGTTGCACTTAGGTTGCATATATGCAACCACATAGGGAGAGAGGAAAGAATCACATGTTATCTACTAAACCGAGTTTTGACTCGAGTTATTGACCCATGGTACACCATTCCTCACTCTCAACATACACTTCTACCAATTACCCTCAGGGTCGGTTAGCGTAAGGTTCACAACATAACATACAACAACATCACTAACATAACGGTGGCACACACATAACTACCATAACATCTTACATATGGTACATATATAGGGTAGATCACAATCATACATTCACTGAGTGTAACACATCACTTTACCACTTTCTGCACCCAAAGTGCAATCACCATATGATAGGGTTCATACACTCACCGTACGACCCAAAATCACAACATGAAGCATTACATATTTGCACATTCATACATACGATGAACATAGTACATCTCAACATAACGCTAACTTAATGCCATAACAAGGTGGTACACACATTTCTTCAAAACATGGTAAAAAAACATCATAATATAACTCATTTCTTTTAACATCAATCTAGTCATACAACACATTGATACACTTACATACCACAATATGTCACAATGTTCCAACACTATGTCACCACATTATGATTCTTTTCACACATCACAAACAACAATTCACACGTGAACTCTTCATAGAATCCACAAGAAGGAGAGAGAATACTCCCATCCCCAACATATCAACATGATGACAAACACGCACTAAGTGACATACACATCATGTGCGTTCACAATATCACAATTATGACAATAATCACATCACGTTTAAAGTACATTACTCTTCCAATATCTACCACCATCATGCAACATCATCATCATCATGCAGTATCATCATGTAACACCACCACCACCATGTAACATCATCATATAACACCAATCCGGCCCATAGGTTCAAGAGTATGAACCTATGCTCTCGATACCAAGTAAACGACCAAAAATCCACACACGAACAACACAAAGGAAAACGGGATAACTTTTTTGTTTGACTTGCTTGACACATAACATGACGCAACATGTCGTCACCAAGGATACAACTAACACTGTGAACAACTTGATACAAGGATGGCCATAAAGGTAAGCACGGAAACGTTCACACCTATCAAGGACAATTTACTTTTCTTTTTGACAAGACAACATAGAAGTCCAATCACAGAACACACTTACAGTTAGGGCCATCCACAATGAGATATTTTGAGAGTTATTTATTTTTAAAGGACATCTTACAATTCTTAGCTTACGTTTTTAAGGAGGCTCAAGATATGATTCATACAATTCATCTTACCAAGTTAAATTTATTCTTTTGACACAGAGTAATTATCTTTAAATCTTCTCTATTATGACATTTATTTGCTTAATTCGTTTATCAAGAAAAAGGAGTAATTAAATTCCACAAGGCCATCTGCTCACCACTAACGCTACTAAGATTCGCTCCCCACAGACAACATGGTTTTAAGTTCAACACACTTAAGAGAAGAGATATAAGGTGCCTTGAAAAGGGTTAGGGGAGAAGGTCGAGATGAAACATTTTAGGACCTCATTAGTTATGCGTATTCAATTGAAGCTAGGGCTCTTAACCAGAACTAACAACAACTTTACTTAGGCTTCGCTAAAAGTATTAACAAGGAGTAAAAGAATTTACTTTCCAAATGGCTGAGAGATAGATTGTGTGGTTTCAAAATTGTTTTCTCCTGTTTATTAAATCTTATTATCTTCCAGAACTAACCATAGATTTCCTTTAAGTTCATTTAACAATTCCACCATGAAAGGGATAGTGTTCATTAGTGTAGCTAGGGGTATCAAGTTATATAATGTTACTTGCAATGATAGTCCTGCCCTTGATTACTCAAGAATTTCTGGCTCTCAAGTTGGTGACCCCTACGTTACTTTATTTGAATACAACTTTTAATTTAACTTCCGAATATTAAACAATCCCATGTTAGTTTACTTATGACACTTTATTACTAAGTCATGGCAAGGTTTAACTCGAATTTATTCGAAGGCAAAGTTGAAGCAACACTCATTAACGAACAAAACAAGATTACATCATTTCTTAAAATACGATACTCCACAAGTCACTCAACCATAATAACCAAATTTTCTTATAATTTCAATGATGGTCAAACAATACAAGGTTTCCAAAGTTCGAGATGACAAAGTCCACTTTAATTTATACTAAGACATTAATCCTCTTTTAAACTTTCCACTGGACGTTAACAAAAGTTGAACAACATAAAAAGGTTTCGAGCAAAGGAACTTCTCAACCGAGGTTGATGACAAAAGTCTACAAGTCTATCCCTCATCTACACACAAAATCCATCTGCAGAAATTTTCTACAAGAGTCGGTTCATGAGAACCGAGCAAGATAAGGCTACACAAAACCACCATAACTATTATCTAACAATATCACGAAAAGGAAGCACTTTATTACAAGAATTGGTTCAAACCTCTAAACACTATTAACACGTCAAGTTATAATAAAGTCTTCATCATGCCAATCAAAGAAGGAGAAGACCTTGTACTTGAAGAGGAGTAAAAACAACAAAAGTATAGCAATCGTTAGAGAATGGCCCTATAACATTTATTTTATTTTTTTATTCTAAATTTTAAATTTATATTTATTAATCATAGTCAATTAAATGTTTTATTAATTTTTATTTACATTAATTTTAATTTATTTTATTTTTTATTCTAAATTTTAAATTTATATTTATTAATTATATATAAACGCACTATTACTTTCTCCGTGTATAAAACGCATATAAAAGCACATATAAACACATATACAAAGACATATATTTTAATTAAATATTTTAATTTTTATGTTATATATTATTATAAATATAATATATATACATAACTATTACAAATATAATATGTAAGCATATAATATATATAAAAATATATAAGTATATACACAAATTTAATGTGTATAGATAAAACATATACACAATTCAAACATTATATATAGAAAAAACAATATGCTACATTAATTAATATTATTATGTATCTATTAATTTTAATATTACACATTATTATATAGATACAACTATTACATTATAGAACATATACATATATATACACAAATTTAAATATATAATTATATAAATAAAAACTATATTTTAATCTGTATAGATAAAACATATACACAATTCAAATATACATTATATAAATATACAAGTATATACACAAATTTAAATATACAAATTTAATGTGTATAGATAAAACATATACACAATTCAAACATTATATTATATGTATAGAAAAAGAATATGCTACATTAATTTGTATTATTATGTATTTATTAATTTTACTATTACATATTATTATATAGATACAACTATTACATTATAGAACATATACATATAAATACACAATATTAAATATATAATTATATAAATAAAAACTATATTTTAATCTCTATAGATAAAACATATAGACAATTCAAACATTATATAAATATAAATACACATTTTTATATGTATATATTTTAATCTAAATATATATTACTTTATATATTAGATATATTTTAATTAAGTATTTTTTAATTAAATAATATATTTAAGAATAGATATATAAAAAATAATATGTTACATTACTTTATATATTAGATATATTTAAATTTAATTTTTAATAGTTATGTACATACTTGTAATATTATACAAGTATTACATTATAAATGTAATATAGAGCATATACATATAATATATATATAAAAAAAATTTAAATATATAATTATATAAATAAAAATTATATTTTAATGTGTATAGATAAAACATATACACAATTCAAACATTATATAAATATAAATACACATTTTATATGTATATATTTTAATCTAAATATATAAAATATATGTTACTTTATATATTAAGTATTTTTAATTATATAATATATTTATGAATAGATATATAAAAACAATGTGTTACATTAATACTTTATACATTAGATATATTTCAATTTAATTTTTAATTTTTAATAATTATAATATATATATATATATATATATATATATATATATATATATATATATGCTATATATTATATTTATAATAATATATAAAATAAAAATAAAAAATATTTAATTAGAATATGTATGCGTGTGTATGTGGAGGGACAAATAATTTTTATCGATTAAAAATATAATATAGAATTATGAATATATACTTCTATGTTATAGTTTTAGCACCCTGGATTTGACTAAATCACTGTCACGATTGTTAACTAGGTAAATATAAGAAAAGATGCCCTAAATAAATCTATGTGCAAACATTTAAACTCTACAATGTAGAATTAAAATTACAATTTATAAATCATTAATGACAACATCTAAACCCTAGTGCAAAATTATCCCTGCACAAAACATTAATAAATCATTAACTCAGTGCTCACATCTACTTTGTAGTAAAATAGTATGCTAAATCTATAGAGTAGTAACAGAATATGCTAATAATAAAATATGCTTAAAATTATTTAACTCTGTACTCACATGTACTCTGTAATAACAAAGTATGCCGTGCATAATTACAAGTAAAATAGTGATCGCCCCGGATTACACTACAATATTTATTAAGGAAAAGATGAAAATTATGAAAAAAAAGTGAGAAAACTTTACTAAATTATACCCTGCGCAAAACATCAACTCAGTTAATTATTTTGATTACAAAAGGAAAATGTGAAATATCTACACTGTATTAACAGATATTGATACATCAGCCACTCTACATTATTGCTAAAGATAACTTGAAGTTCTTTTGATATGGCAAATCACTGTCATGGTCTAAGAACATGGCAAAAGTCAAAAAACATGCTCTAAATAAACGTAAGAACCAACATCTAAATCAATCATGTAATCAACTATGCACAAAACAACCCTGCACAAAACATTAATAAACAGATATTGATACATCAGCCAAATCAATTGTGCATTATTGCTAAAGATAACTTGAAATCTGTAGTAACATCTACTCACATCTACCCTGCATAAAAATTACTTTAGAACACTACTCACATCTACCCTGTAATAACAGAGTATGGTTAAAAATTTAAAATTACTTAAATCTTTACTCACATCTCATACGTAATATAAACGTATGCTAAAAATAACTTCCAATCTTGTGCTGCTAAGTAAAATAGTGATGGCCTCCACCAACTCTACAAAATTTATTAAGGAAAATATGAGAAAACGAGAACAAAACTTCAAAACCATTTACAAAATTTAACCATGTACAGAATATCAACTAGTTAATAAGTTTTTTTAAAAAATAAAATAAGAAAAATTACTCTGCATTAACAGACATGAAGGAAAATTCAACTCGGTTCATTAATTTGATTACAAAAGGAAAATTCGAAATATATTAATAGATATTGATATATCACGAACAACCACTCTGCATTACAGCTAAAAATGACATTTCGTTGATATGGAAAAGTTTTAAGAAAAATAACGATACCCTATACCTACTCTAAACAATTAAGGAGTAAACTAATTTTTAAGAGAATCTAAGCCCTAAATAGATGTAACAACAAAACTTCTAAACCCTTTACTGCAAAATCTAACCCTACACAGAACATTAACCAAAATACTTGAATAGATTTAAGAATGGCATATCAGAAAAATCTACACTGTATTGACAGACATAAGCTTGAAATGTCAGCTATTTAAAGATCAGTACAAGAAAAAATGTGTAAAAGAACCAATAGCCCAATCCTATCCTACGAAATCAATGAGAATGGAAAGCAAATAAAAGAAAATTCAAGCACTAAATAAATATAGAACAAAACAGCTAAACCCCAACCCTTCACAGAACATTAACCCTGCACATGTGAATGATAGATCATACATATTAATAGTTAGAAACATGTACTCTACATTAAAATTTAACATACTTTTTCAAAAAACAGCCTAGGCATCTTGTGCATCGACATCAATATCAACAAAGATAAAACGTACCATCTCAAATGCTCTGTTCCTACCCTACAAAATTAAGGACAAAATAGAGTTCTCGGCATTTAAAATATAATTCTATATAAACTATTTAAAATAAAACTGGCAGAGAAAACCATCATATATATGTCTGCACAATATCTAAAAAACTGTGAATGCATATTATGCGAACATGTATGATCCACCATCAATTATTTCATCGCCCAAAAAATTATAATGCTAACCCCTAATTAAGAGAGATCTATCAAAGCCCTAAATAAACAATAGAAAAAAACATCAAAGGCCTAAATAAGTAATGGAAATAAACATCAAAGCCCTAGAGTCCAGAATTAAACCCTACGCATTACGTCAAACATATACAGATCATTAATATTTTACTCTGTTTGAAGACTAAGTGATTGCATAATACATGTCTAAAAAAATTAGCAGAAAGCTTCCAAAATGGCTTACATTAGCCAAAATACTTAGTAGATTATGAAAGGCAGATCAGAAGTATCGACCCTATATTGATAAACATGAGCTAAAAATGTCACTTACTTAAAGGTTCGGTATAAGAAAAAACATGAGCAAAAGAACAAATAGCCCAATCGTATCCTATGAAATTAAGGAGAATGGAAAGCAAATAAAAGAAAATTCAATACTGTATAAACATCAAAACAAAACAGCTAAAACCCAACCCTTCAAAAAAACATTAACCCTGCACATTTGATTGATAGATCATACATAATAATAATTTAGAAACATGTACTCTGTACTAACATACATTTCGTAAAAAAATGCTTGTCATCTTGGTCAAGATAATGCTCTGTTCCTACTGCACGAAATTAAGGACAATAGAGTTCTCAGATTTTAAAATTTAAAAAATGTATAAACCTTCTGCAAAAATAAAACCGGCACAAAACTTTGCCCTGCATATTATGCGAACAACAAGCAGATAAATTGCAATGGCAACCCCTAATTAAGGGAAATCAATGTAAGCCCTAAATAAATAATAGAAAATATCATCGAAGCCCTAAATAAATTAAAGAAATAAGCGTCAAAGCCCCAGAGTGCAAAATTAAACCCTGAAACATACACAGATCATTAATATTTACCCTATTTGAAGACTAGGTGATTATATCGAGACAAGTTCAAAGAAAATGAGTAGAAAGCTTCCAAAATGGCTTACCTGTCTCGCCTGAACCGACTCCCAGTGCCATTCTTGACATCACGAGAAAATGACTTGGATGCAACACACAAAAATACAGAGAAGAGATGACAATACATACAAAGACAAAACAGACAGACAGACGCATGGCCATGCTATGCAGACATCAAAGCTAAAAAAATCAAGGCATTCAATAAAAAAGGGAGGGAAGAAGGTGGTCATGCGGACATGAGACCCTCCAAAAGCCACGGCCGATAATCAAAAAAACAAAGACACAATGGAAACCAGAGCTCGGCAAAATGTGAGTGAAAGGTTGTTTTTATAGACACCGTGTCAATGGCTCTTCCAATGGGTAGATGTGCTTTCCAGCTATCTAACGCTTTGAGCACATGCTTCCACATAATCCACATGAATCTTCTAGATGATCTTTACATTTTAAACAAGACACATACCAAAAATTATTGTGCTCGTCCATCTTAGTCGTCCGCTTCACTTTAAATTATCGTTGAAAAAATTAATCTCGGTCGTCCATGTTTATGTTATGCATTTGGCTTCGGTGGAGAGGTCTTAGACATATGAGTGGGGTCGGGGCGGGAGAGTCGTTATTCTTTGCGTGTAAATAAATGTGTGTAAGGAAGGCATAACACGTGTATCATTTCATTCAAGTCACTCACCGTGAATACAAACAAGTGCCACCGTATAGAAATTTTAAAAGTGTTCGTCAAAGAAAGCTATGTGTGCAAGAGAAGGACATAATTAATTTCTCTTGGAAAACAAAACCCCAAAGGTTTTTGGAAGGAGCTACAACAAAAGAAAAAATACATAGAAAATAATATCATAGGTGCACATTGGTTAGAATATGCAAGGACCCTTTATGAACGTCCTCAACAAAAAGATATTCCTCCCATAATCGAGACTTCGATTGAGCTTTTTTCGACAGAAGACATCAAGCAGGGCATAAAGAATCTAGCAAGTGGTAAAGCTCAAGACATCGATGGTCTACAGGCTGAATTTTTAAAATGGGGGGTTGAGGTCCTCACGCCACACATCAGAAAAATATTCAATGATGTCAATCAGAATGGCTTTCCAACAGAGTGGACGACTAGCGTTGTTATTCCTCTATTTAAAAGTGGTGACATTAATAATCCGTCCAATTATCGCACCATTATGATCAACCCTCTTCTTGGTAAACTCTTTGGAGGCATGATAGAATGGAGAATCAGCAGTTGGGCCGAAAGAGAGGGTAAAAGAGCAAAAGGGCAAGCGGGTTTTCGACCTAAACACTCAACAATTGATCATTGTATCACTCTTAGGCATTTGATTGAGAAGGTTTGGGACACCCAAGGAGAAGAAGCTTTTTGTTGTTTTGTTGATTTCAAGAAGGATTTTGACACAGTGCCCAAAAATAAACTTTGGGATAGGATGGAGGAACTTGGGATTTCAGATGAGTTTAGAGCAGCAGTTCATAAATTATATGAGCAGGTCATAGCTAAAATTATAACCAAAGAAGGTATGCCCGAATGTTTCGGCAGCAACATCGGTGTCAAGCAAGTTTGCCCTCTTTCTCGCACATTATTTGGGTTATACATTGACAAGCTTGAATATTGGTTAAACAAAACTGAGGGAGGAGGTATTCAGTTAGCAAGTTACGTGGTGAAGTTACTTCTATATGTTGACGACCTTATCCTAATTTCAAAAACAGCCCAAGGTTTGAGGGAACAGTTAAAAGCACTAGAGATTTTCTGTCAAGAAGTCGGGATGCAAGTGAACACCAGCAAAACAAAAATCATGATTTTCACCTTGAAAAGGAAAGAGAGACAAAGCATCTTCCTTTTTGAGGGGAGCCCTTTAGAAATAGTCACTGAATACAAATATCTTGGGATTGACTTTCACCACAAACTTAGCTGGGAGACTTGTAAAGCAAAAAGGATACAGGGAGGTTGGAAAGCATCTTTCCTACTTTAAAACAAAAGCTGGGAAAGCTGAACTTTGGGACTGAACCTTGGGTTTGAAACAAGGAGATGAGTACATCTCGAATATTAATTAATAGGATAAATTTGATTATTTAAATATGTTTATAATAATTTTTGAAATCCATGCAAAAAAATTTCTTCATAAACATCTGCTTGTATTTATTTATTTCCCGAATTTGTGTGTGTGTCTGTATATATATATATATATATATATATATATATATATATATATATATATATATATATATATATATATATATATTAGGATAGTTTTAGTTTAAAATTTTGTTTATTTAAAATATTATGGTGGCTTATATTTATACTTTCAAATTATTTTTACTTGTATTATTTTTGTATTGAGAAGTACATTTAATTGTACTAGATTACAATTACGAGCAAGCATACAATTAAGTTAGGAGCATCCATGTCGTCAAAGTCACTCAAGAAACAAACCTAGTCTTAACATGCGGTCAAAGTTAGTCAAGGTACAATTCTAGCCTCAACCATTTCGACTCTTTGTGTCGGGTATCTCCAAGCCTTGCACTAAAAAAAAACATGATCCCTGGTGGGATTATTCCAAGCCAATCAACTTCATCAATAGACGAAGGGCCCTCCAATATAATTAATATAAAAAGAAAATTACAAAAAAAAATCATAAATAGTAGAATAACATTCATTCCATTATTTTCAATCATGAGGAACAATTAATCTAAGTGTCATAAGTAATGGAGTTTATATCAATTCTACATCCACTTTATTATTTGCAATCACATTCATTCTATGCGGGGTATACCTATCTTATCACATATAAGAATTGATCTTATAATTTCTCAAAATAAAATTAAAAAATCATAAATTGAAATGTTATAAATATAAAATATGTACACAAAAATTGTTTAACAAGTTTTTCCGTGCATTTTTTACCGTCATCTCAAGTTTCTTCACATTTATTTCTATGCATTTTTAGTTGTCATTTTATTCTTTTTCCTTTGAATGTTTTGGAGTGTCCTTTTTCTCATTAATGTCTTCACATATGTATGCGAAGGCATTCTCATAATGGGAAAGGCATGGGTGTCGTCTGACAGAGCTAGACATACAACGGTGGAGATCGTGTGCAGCGATGATTAACGTATATGGTCGACTAACAAATTAATCACGGTGGTTCATTTTAATGCTTGCCCACTCTGCTGACATCTCCAATCTTCAAATTCAACAACTGTAATGACTTGACTTGGGATGATGCATCCACTCCATGTGTTCCTTTCTCAAAAATACAACAGAACAAAAAGAATATAGTTTCCCTTACATTGAAATGTGCTCTAACTACCTTTAAATCAAATGAAATGTCATTGTTGACAAAAATCTGCTTCACCCCCTTTTCTCCAATTTAAACGATTGTCAAAATTAGTGTGGGATTCGTACATTCCTAGTAGTAACAAAACAATCTTCCACATACGTTTCCCCCAAAAAAACTTCTATCCTTGAAATTATCCTCACTCGATCCCCTTCTTAGTTTCCCCTCTTCTTTTGTGTAGTGTTTTTCTCCCTCAATTTTCACTTTTTTGACCATACCTCTTTGGTATTCACATCGCACCATATTTTTTGTATCTAATTTATGGTTTCAATCTTTTGATGACTAACCCTTGTCTAATAACTAGTTTTGGCTGAAAAAATTGCATTCTAATGACCTCCACATTACTTTGTAACTTAGAAAGCATCATACAATCACAATCACTAACAAATTATATATTGAAATGCTTTCTTACTTTTACAAATATGTATAGCTTCACATATCTTATCCTTTTTTTAAAATACCAATTCCTAAATTCATATATATACAAAATTAAACATAATTTTTTTATAAACATGGTCTTTTTTAATCCAATAAGGAGCTTACACATATTTCTTGGCATTTGTTACCAAGGACTAAAGAGAAAATTTTCCATCAAATTCCTCCCAGGTATGATCCCGAGTCCTATTTTTGTATCATTGATGCTAGCATATTTTTATGACCATTGCCACTAGAAATATTGTTGAGTGATAGCTATATAAAATAAAATTCATCTTCGTAAGAATGATTTCACCCATGGAATATGTATCAGACATGTATGTATTTAATTCCATTCATGTATTTGCCTTATCTAACAATTTGAAGCCCTCCCATTTGTGATCCTTGACACTAGTGCTTGTTGATGGTTGACACCACTGGGAGTATCGATGGCCAAAGATGATGCCACCGATTCTAGAAATTTTAGTTGTACAATTTTGATTTCTAACCACTGCACGTTACCTATACAGTTGCATTATGGAGCGGGCTAATAACCTCCCAATACCATCTTTTTACATTCACCTGTCAACCGGGGCAAGAATTGTAAGTTTTGTTTGGAGATGTTTGTTTGCACTTTTCTTGCTTCCTACATTTACTCAACCTTATAATTGAAAGGGGGAACCAAAGAGCAAACATTGTGGTTGGTTGTTGAATGAGTAACCTTTTGAATATTTGACATTTACAATTTTGACTCTTGAAACGACCCAAAATCCACACATCAACAACACAGTGAAATACTGAGGATAACCTTTTTTTTTTGACTTGCTTAACACATAACATGACGCAACATGTCATCACCAAGGATACAACTAACACTTTGTGAACAACTTGATACAAGGATGGCCATAAAGGCAGCACGGAAGCGTTCACACCTTTCAAGGATAATTTTTTTTTTTTTTCACAAGACAACATAGAAGTCCGATCACTGAGAACACACTTACTGAGTTAGGGCCATCCACAATGAGATATTTTGAGAGTTATTTATTTTTAAAGGACATCTTACAATTCTTATCTTACGTTTTTAAGGAGGCTCAAGATATGATTCATACAATTCATCTTACCAAGTTAAATTTATTCTTTTGACACAGAGTAATTATCTTTAAATATTCTCTATTATGACATTTATTTGCTTAATTCGTTTATCAAGAAAAATGAGTAATTAAATTCCACAAGGCCATCTGCTCACCACTAACACTACTAAGATTCGTTCTTTCCCACAGGACAACATGGTTTTAAGTTCAACACACTTAAGAGAAGAGATATAAGGTGCCTTGAAAAGGGTTAGGGGGAGAAGGTCGAGATGAAACATTTTTAGGACCTCATTAGTTATTGCCAGTATTCAATTGAAGCTAGGGCTCTTAACCAGAACTAACAACAACTTTACTTAGGCTTCGCTAAAAGTATTAACAAGGAGTAAAAGAATTTACTTTCCTAATGGTGAGAGATAGATTGTGTGGTTTCAAAATTGTTTTCTCCTGTTTATTAAATCTTATTATCTTCCAGAACTAACCATATATTTCCTTTAAGTTCATTTAAGAATTCCACCATGAAAGGGATAGTGTTCATTAGTGTAGCTAGGGGTATCAAGTTATATAATGTTACTTGCAATGATAGTCCTGCCCTTGATTACTCAAGAATTTCGGCTCTCAAGTTGGTGACCCCTACGTTACTTTATTTGAATAAAACTTTTAATTTAACTTCCTGAGTATTAAACAATCCCATGTTAGTTTACTTATGACACTTTATTACTAAGTCATGGCAAGGTTTAACTCAGAATTTATTCTCAAGGCAAAGTTGAAGCAACACTCATTAACGAGAACAAAACAAGATTACATCATTTCTTAAAATATCGATACTCCACAAGTCACTCAACCACAATAACCAAATTTTCTTATAATTTCAATGATGGTCAAACAATACAAGGTTTCCAAAGTTCGGATGACAAAGTCCACAATAATTTATACTAAGACATTAATCCTCTTTTAAACTTTCCTTTGGACGTTAACAAAAGTTGAACAACATAAAAAGGTTTCGAGCAAAGGAACTTCTCAGCGAGGTTGATGACAAAAGTCTACAATTCTATCCCTCATCTACACGCAAAATCCATCTGCAGCAAATTTTCTACAAGAGTCGAGTTCACGAACCGAGCAAGATAAGGCTACACAAAACCACCATAACTATTATCTAACAATATCACGAAAAGGAAGCACTTTATTACAAGAATTGGTTCAAACCTCTAAACACTATTAACACGTCAAGTTATAATAAAGTCTTCATCATGCCAATCAAAGAAGGAGAAGACCTTGTACTTCAGTAGGAGTAAAAACAACGAAAGTATAGCAATAAATCGAGAATGGCCCTTGGCCCTATAAGGAGAAACAAACAATCTAGCAAAAACAGAATTCCCATCCAGTAAGTAATTAAACAATAATTACAAGATTGAGATTTGATATAAATACCAACCATCTAGAAATTTATCAAAGTTACCAAACGCATAGGCTAAAATAATATATTTCTAAAAGAACAAAGGTTCGGGGATAATTTTAGTGGCGAATATTCGTAATATGGCGAATATTCCATTTTTGAAAATTTTGAAAAGGCAAATTTTTGGCACGGGCAAAGTGACTGTTCGCCTAAAAATTACACTTTAATTTTTTTTTAGGGGCCGGCTTCGCCTACCCTTGAAAAATATCCCCTATATAAACCTAGATTATTCGCCAGGTAGAACACTTCTACTTCACATTTTTCAACAATATGATATATCCCGTATTATAGACGCGCGACAAGGAGGGTTTGCAGACAAGGAGATACTGTAGATATTGACGCATAGTAGACGCATGACAAAGATTTGGTTGACGAGCGACATGGAGTTTTTTTCGATGAGCAAGAAGAGGGCAGAGGTTGTAGACACGTGTCAACAGGCCTTAGTGACGCGTCACTAAGGTCTATTGACGCGCGTCACTAAGGCCTATTGACACGCGTCACTAAGGCCTGTTGACGCGTGTCTACAACCTGTCTGTTGACGCGCATCAACAGGCCTTAGTGACGCGTGACAAGGAGGTACAATAGATATTGATGCATAGCAGATGCATGACAAAGAGTTTGTTGATGCGCGACACGGAGATTTTTTGATGAGAAAGCAGAGGTCGGAGGCTGCAGACACGCGACAGGAGATTTTTCTGTCGCGCGTAAAAAAATGTAGTGACGCCAACATCCTCGATGTGGCTGCGTTAATAGGTCTATTGACGCGCGTCACTAAGGTCTATTGACGCGCGTCACTAAGGTCTTTTGACGCGCGTCACTGCATTTTTTTACGCGTGACAGCAAAATCTCCCGTCGCGCGTCTGCAGCCTTCTGTCGCAGTGCTTGATAATCAGGTGAAATTTTTTCATACAACCCCCAAAAAATTCGCCTTCCCGTGAAACCGGTTCCGGGGATATTCGCCAGGTATTCTCCACCTCCGATTTCTAGGAGGTCTCTTAAAATGAACCTGCAGAAGGTTGATCGGCCCAAGAAAGGGGAACCACGGGTTCCAAAATTTAACACAAAAAGTCATGTATAAATGAGTTTCAAACCGGAAATCAAATAGAGTATACACACAACATAAGTTTCGAAGTGAAGGCATAGTATACTAGTTTTGACCATTAACTACAAAGGGATTTACCAATCATCTAGGAAGGGTCAAAGTCTTATAGGCTAGTAGCAAACACACGAGAGAAGAAGGGAGTTCCATCCAACAAGAGTATACAATAATGTCATCAACAAATTTTTATAACACTAAAGATTTGTAAACCTCCACTACAATACTAATGTTTGGTTAATTTAAAATAAACTACCCATATCCCAAAACAACATTATTTTACGGCAACCCTTGGTAACACGTCAACCGTCGCACAAGTAGATACAAACATAATTTTTCAGGGACATTATCAAAACAAAACCTTCCACTATGAATCCATAAGATTATCAAATGAAAGCTGAGTTTTTCCCGAAGATTAATCACATTTAAGGAAATTTCCATCACAACTATTACGATAATTACATGCATAAAAACCGACCAAAATTAATTAATAGCGTTAACATTACAAGGGAGAAAATAATGCAAGTTAGGAAAAAAAAAAAAAAAAGAGCGCCATCAACGATAATTCAGAGAGGGGGATTAGACCAAACTATTCTAGTGTCAATGAGGTTCTGGATTCGCACATTGAAACCTCCAGCTTAGTTGATCCGAAAAGCTAGATATGGTTCAAGTTGATAGGGATGGTCAAGGTAATTCTTGAGGATGGCCTTAAGAGCCTAGAAACAAGATGAAAGATAGTAAAAGAGTCTAAACACGCGAGACGGCAAAACACATTGCACACAAACCTTTTTATTCTACCAGTTTTAATACCAAAACTCTAAGCTGGCTAGCCCACGCATTGCTCACACAATCCTACAACCTTTCTTTCTTGATGCCAAAAGGTTATCAAGGGACTTGCGAAGGGCTAACAAAAATGTCAAAAGACAACTTGGGTGCTAGGGAGGAGCTTCATAGTTATCGTAACTTACTTCCATAATATCAAAAATACTAGTTGATCAACATAATAACTTGTAACTCAATCGCAGAGAAGGGCTAATGCATAAACATACAGACGAAGGTCTACCATTCGAGTAAGATAAACATAACATTCAGAGGAGAAGGCACACGCCTCCTTTCGATCCACATACTGTCATCGATAAAATCTAAAACAAGAAGAAACAAACAAAAAGGAAATCTCCCATCATGACATGCTGGTGACAAATCAATGCAAGGAAAGAGCGGTTCGATTTCGCAATAATTGTAAAAATAATAGCAGTAGAAAGGTGTAGAAGTATCTTGCCTTTTTCTCCAGATTTAGAAGGTTTCATGGACACCGCTTGGACCAGCAACAACAATCCAAGCCTAATTCCATTTTCTTCAAGCTCGTTGGGCGCCCAAACATGATGCAAAAATGAAGAGACCTAGCTTTCCATAGGTGCTCACCAAGTTCCAATAAGTCAAACCTATTCCATATGAATTGTAAAAAGGCAAGGACTGGGGCCACAATATAGGAAATCAGCACCAAGTACCACTTCAAAGAAGGGAAAATGACAGGTATTACTCCGACAGAAATTGCTGCAAAACCTACATAACCAGAAGCTGCTACCCAAAATGGTATCCCATCCTTCATGAATACCACTTCTTTTATTTTGTCCTCGTTGGATTTTGCATTGTCACCAACTTGAACACTGTTGACAAGAGAAACTTCGTTTTCTTTTCTATGTTGGAAATAAACTTCTTTGAAAGTAATGTCAACTATCTTGATCAAATTGTATATCCCATCACCTAGAATAAGGGAAATGGCTATAAATACCTTGTAGCCGTAGAGACCTTTGAAGTCATTGCTTTCCAAGGTCTGATGGAAACCAATCCCCTGCACATTTGCTAATGGGAGGCCACAAGAACCCCTAAGATATTATAGCCCCAAGCAAAGCCAAACAATTTACAATGTAGGGGCAGATAAGGCCACATACAATATAGGTTGCCGAAGTCAAAATAAAATGTGTTTTGTATGCTTCAATCCGAACTTGGAAATTTGTCAAATCCGCATGAATCTCCAATCCCGCTAAAACCACTTGAAGAAGCTCGAAATGAAACTAATGCTTGAGATATTTCCCAAGACATCGTACTTGCATTCTTGCCATTTCACCACCTTCGGGAGTATGGAAACTATTTATCAAGTAAATCAGAAGCAGTACCACTTGGATATGTGAGTTTTTAATTTAATAGCATTACCTTTCGAAGAGGAACAACACTTGAATAGGCCCAAAAATGTTTTGCAAAAACAAAGCCAAACATCCACCCTAGTGAGGATTCTTAACATCTTGACTCTATTGCAGGTAGTTGGATCCAATCAAATTGTATGTTGTTTTTCCATGACAAATATATAGGTCCCAAATCTGCCACTAAAAGTGATGCCATATCAGGCAACAACGCAGGTCTGAATGACGGTATTCTCCTGCCTGGTGAAGGGAGAAGTCCATATACCCAGCTTTGACAAGACACCAGTCCATGTTTTGATAGGGATGTATCCGAGAAAACCAGCAGCCCACACGAGAGAAGGAATGACTCCCACAGTCAGATTCAACTTGTGAGTAATCACACAAAACACTGCTCCCAGCACACCGCTCACCACCACACCCCACACTGTGATTTGCTCCTGCCAACTTGGTGACTCGTTGAAGTAGTTCATATAATTGCAAAGTGAATTGTGTTTCATGAATATTCTGATATGAAACAGATCCATGCCTATGAGATCCTCTTCCATGGGTTACATCGTAAAACAAGTGAGATCTCAATAGATAAACTTTGCAAAGGAATTTCTTCAGGTCTTCTGGTAACACTCTCACTGTCACATAGTCGATTTTGACAGAAATGTCTTGAAGGAGGATCCAGATACGAGGATGCATGATATCTTGAATAGATAACAACAAAGTTGGACAACCTGCTTGGTGGAGGCGCTTACAAATGCTTTGACTATACTGCAACATGCCTGTTGCACAGCTAATCACATCACGGAGTTGTTCTTTGTAGATCCCAAAGCAAGAACACACCTCATAGCACCCACCGAAAGTGGGGAAAACACGCCTACTTCACCAGCCTGTAGCTTCATCTATAACCGCCATACCAAACCCATTTCTGCGCCCAAACTCCAATCGGCCTGCAATGTTTGAGAGAGAGAGTAGGCAAGGTAAGAGTAGTACAGGAGAAGGTTCATCTGCCGAGAGGATTTACCAGGTGAGCGGCCACTAAAGAAAAGACTGCTGAGTAGAAGAAGGAAGCGGCCAAAAAAAAAAAAAAAAAACGTTGTCCACTTTTCCCAGCCGCACAACCCAAGAATGAGCCAGGCACCTCCCAACCATACGCATTGAATAACCGAATCCAAAAGGAGATCTTGGTGAAGAAAAAACAGGCTTCCTTCTACTCCCCACTTTGTCTCACGCCAAGCAGGTAATTATAAGTTCATTTAAGAAGTGACATGAAATGTCACCCATCCGCCATCTCAGAAATGTGCATTGCAATGAGGCACTACATTCTCCTCCCCTTAAGAAAAGCATCGTCCTCGATGCGACATAAACTGAGGAAAAGAAATGGCACGTAACCAAGGACAGGTAAAGGAGAAAGTACACCCTATGGTTTAAAATTTCAGTTCATTAAAGCATGGCCACAGGGTAGCCTTAGGAACATCTGGGAGAAATTTTAACTTTCAATGTTCTGTGAAGATTGGCAGTTCTTTCTTGTTCATCATTTCATTAGTCTCTTTCCATTATCATTATTTCTAGTTTTAGTTTCTTTTAAAAAATAAAAATAAAAATATCATCATTGAAGAGTTTTGATTTATTCCTTATTGTGGGTGCCCAACATGAGCTGCTAACACAACACCCTATCAGGTTCACAAGACCCTACGGATTCACAAGCACACAAGTATATACTTCATGATTGTATTACACCACAAAAGGTTACTCAAATATGGAATAGAATAGGCACAGTCCACATAACGTAGTACTCGTCACACATCAATGACACACAAAAATACTTCAAACAAAAGAGTACTACAATCCACCAGACATTCCCTCAATTTGCATCAATGAAACGAATTCACATAACACCAAACAAATGCTACAGGTACATAGTGTCCACAAGGGGATCAATGACATGTCCACAACATCACAACACATATCCATCTGACATGAGTAACACATACATCAAAAGACCACTACCAAACATCACAATAACTCAACATATATCCTGAAACATCAACCATACAGACAAATATCATAAGCCTCCCTCAAACTCTTATGCCTCCCTCAAGTCTCTTATGCCTCCCTCAAGTCTCTTATGCCTCCCTCAATCTCTTATGCCTCCCTCAAGTCTCTTATGCCTCCCTCAAACTCTTATGCCTCCCTCAATCTCTTATGCCTCCCTCAAACTCTTATGCCTCCCTCAAGGAGGCCGGTTGACCCTATGGTCCAAGACACATAGAGTTCGAACACTCCTAACCCAAGTGACATAATAACGCATGGTTCAACAACCCGCTAGTTATATGTACTCCTTGGGGCGTACCCCCATACAATGAAGCGGGTCCATAGGTCCAACCAATCCATGGTGCATCCTATGACCCTATTCCACACATCACGACAATAGAACCAGCACAACAATCCAATCCAAAGTGCCAAGTGGCAAAGTACAAGCCTTGGGCAAGGCGGTAAGAATTCCAAATTTAAAAGAAGACCCCAAATCAAGCTAAATAAATGGCCAAATAGCCATAGTTAGTATCAAAATCCCCATGTTAGTGCCACAAACCAAGGAAATGCCAAAAATTGTAAAGCATTTCAATCAAAAAAGTTGCTGGTCCTTATAAAATAAAGTAAAAAGCTCAATTTATGAATAAAATCAACTTATAATAATGTCACATTACGATAACTGTGTGGCCTTATCTGGCCACCAAGGGGTACTCAATGAGTTGCTAGCACTCGGAACATCGAGCCTCAGCTCATAAAATACATATCAATAATACAACTATCATCACCTCCATCTGAATCATCCCGCCACCACTTTGACAAGGCTAAACATAGTCATAGTTGCACTTAGGTTGCATACATGCAACCACATAGGGAGAGAGGAAAGAATCACATGTTATCTACTAAACCGAGTTTTGACTCGAGTTATTGACCCATGGTACACCATTCCTCACTCTCAACATACACTTCTACCAATTACCCTCAGGGTCGGTTAGCGTAAGGTTCACAACATAACATACAACAACATCACTAACATAACGGTGGCACACACATAACTACCATAACGTCTTACATATGGTACATATATAGGGTAGATCACGATCATACATTCACTGAGTGTAACACATCACTTTACCACTTTCTGCACCCAAAGTGCAATCACCATACAATAGGGTTCATACACTCCTTTGTACAACCCAAAATCACAACATGAAGCATTACATATTTGCACATTCATACATACGATGAACATAGTACATATCAACATAACATCTACTGCTGCATAACAAGGTGGTACACACATTTCTTTAGAACATGGTAAAAAAAAAACATCATAATACAACTCATTTCTTTTAACATCAATCTAGTCATACAACACATTGATACACTTACATATCACAATATGTCACAATGTTCCAACACTATGTCATCCACATTATAATTCTTTTCACACATCACAGCTTGATAATTCACACATGAACTCTTCATAGAATCCACAAGAAGGAGAGAGAATACTCCCATCCCCAACATATCAACATGATGACAAACACGCACTAAGTGACATACACATCATGTGCGTTCACAATATCACAATTACGACAATAATCACATCACGTTTAAAGCACATTACTCTTCCAATATCTACCACCATCATGCAACATCATCATCATCATGTAACACCACCACCACCATGTAACATCATCATATAACACCAATCCGGCCCATAGGTTCGAGAGCATGAACCTATGCTCTGATACCAAGTGAAACGACCCAAAAATCCACACACGAACAACACAGTGAAATACAGGATAACTTTTTTTTTTTTGACTTGCTTGACACATAACATGACACAACATGTCGTCACCAAGGATACAACTAACACTGTGAACAACTTGATACAAGGATGGCCATAAAGGTAGCACGAAAACGTTCACACCTATCAAGGACAATTTACTTTTCTTTTTGACAAGACAACATAGAAGTCCGATCATAGAACACACTTACAGTTAGGGCCATCCACAATGAGATATTTTTGAGAGTTATTTATTTTTAAAGGACATCTTACAATTCTTAGCTTACGTTTTTAAGGAGGCTCAAGATATGATTCATACAATTCATCTTACCAAGTTAAATTTATTCTTTTGACACAGAGTAATTATCTTTAAATCTTCTCTATTATGACATTTATTTGCTTAATTCATTTATCAAGAAAAAGGAGTAATTAAATTCCACAAGGCCATCTGCTCACCACTAATGCTACTAAGATTCGTTCTGCCTTGCAGGGACAACATGGTTTTAAGTTCAACACACTTAAGAGAAGAGATATAAGGTGCCTTGAAAAGGGTTAGGGGAGAAGGTCGAGATGAAACATTTTAGGACCTCATTAGTTATTGCGGTATTAAATTGAAGCTAGGGCTCTTAACCAGAACTAACAACAACTTTACTTAGGCTTCGCTAAAAGTATTAACAAGGAGTAAAAGAATTTACTTTCCAAATGGCTGAGAGATAGATTGTGTGGTTTCAAAATTGTTTTCTCCTGTTTATTAAATCTTATTATCTTCCAGAACTAACCATAGATTTCCTTTAAGTTCATTTAAGAATTCCACCATGAAAGGGATAGTGTTCATTAGTGTAGCTAGGGGTATCAAGTTATATAATGTTACTTGCAATGATAGTCCTGCCCTTGATTACTCAAGAATTTCTTGCTCTCAAGTTGGTGACCCCTACGTTACTTTATTTGAATACAACTTTTAATTTAACTTCCTGAAGTATTAAACAATCCCATGTTAGTTTACTTATGACACTTTATTACTAAGTCATGGCAAGGTTTAACTCAGAATTTATTCTCAAGGCAAAGTTGAAGCAACACTCATTTACGAGAACAAAACAAGATTACATCATTTCTTAAAATACTGATACTCCACAAGTCACTCAACCACAATAACCAAATTTTCTTATAATTTCAATGATGGTCAAACAATACAAGGTTTCCAAAGTTCAGATGACAAAGTCCACAATACTTTATACTAAGACATTAATCCTCTTTTAAACTTTCCACTGGACGTTAACAAAAGTTGAACAACATAAAAAGGTTTCGAGCAAAGGAACTTCTCAACTGAGGTTGATGACAAAAGTCTACAATTCTATCCCTCATCTACACGCAAAATCCATCTGCAGCAAATTTTCTACAAGAGTCAGTTCACGAGAACTGAGCAAGATAAGGCTACACAAAACCACCATAACTATTATCTAACAATATCACGAAAAGGAAGCACTTTATTACAAGAATTGGTTCAAACCTCTAAACACTATTAACACGTCAAGTTATAATAAAGTCTTCATCATGCGAATCAAAGAAGGAGAATACCTTGTACTTCAGTAGGAGTAAAAACAACGAAAGTATAGCAATCGTCAGAGAATGGCCCTTGCCCTATAAGGAGAAATAAACAATCTAGCAAAAACAGAATTCCCATCTAGTAAATAATTAAACAATAATTATAAGATTGAGATTTGATATAAATACCAACCATCTAGAAATTTATCAAAGGTACCAAACGCATAGGCTAAAATAATATATTTCTAAAAGAACAAAAGTTGATCGGCCCAAGAAAGGGGAAACACGGGTTCCAAAATTTAACACAAAAAGTCATGTATAAATGAGTTTCAAACCGGAAATCAAATAGAGTATACACACAACATAAGTTTCGAAGTGAAGGCATAGTATACTAGTTTTGACCATTAACTACAAAGAGATTTACCAATCATCCAAGAAGGGTCAAAGTCTTACAGGCTAGTAGCAAACACGCGAGAGAAGAAGGGAGTTCCGTCCAACAAGAGTATACAATAATGTCATCAACAAATTTTTATAACACTAAAGATTTGCAAACCTCCACTACAATACTAATGTTTGGTTAATTTAAAATAAATTACCCATATCCCAAAACAACCATATTTTACGGCAACCCTTGGTAACACAGTCAACCGTCGCACAAGTAGATACAAACATAATTTCTAAGGGACATTATCAAAACAAAACCTTCCGCTATGAATCCATAAGATTATCAAATGAAAGCTGAGTTTTTCCCTAAGATTAATCACATTTAAGGAAATTTCCATCACAACTATTACGATAATTACATGCATAAAAACCGACCAAAATTAATTAATAGCGTTAACATTACAAGGGAGAAAATAATGCAAGTTAGGAAAAAAAAGAAGAGCGCCATCAACGATAATTCAGAGAGGGGGATTAGACCAAACTATTCTAGTGTCAATGAGGTACTGGATTCACACATTGAAACCTCCGACTTAGTTGATCCGAAAAGCTAGATATCGTTCAAGTTGATAGGGATGGTCAAGTACTTCTTGAGGATGGCCTTAAAAGCCTAGAAACAAGATGAAAGATAGTAAAAGAGTCTAAACACGCGAGACGGCAAAACACATTGCACACAAACCTTTTTATTCTACTAGTTTTAATACCAAAACTCTAAGCTGGCTAGCCCACGCATTGCTCACACAATCCTACAACCTTTCTTTCTCGATGCCAAAAGGTTATCAAGGGACTTGCGAAGGGCTAACAAAAACGTCAAAAGACAACTTGGGTCTTAGGAGGAGCTTCATAGTTATCGTAACTTACTTCCATAATATCAAAAATACTAGTTGATCAAAATAATAACTTGCAACTCAATCACAGAGAAGGGCTAATGCATAAACATACAGACGAAGGTCTATCATTCGAGTAAGAGAAACATAACATTCAGAGGAGAAGGCACACGCCTCCTTTCGACCCACATACTGTCATCGATAAAAGCTAAAACAAGAAGAAACAAACAAAAAGGGAAATCTCCCATCATGACATCCAACTGACAAATCAATGCAAGGAAAGAGCGGTTCGATTTCGCAATAATTGTAAAAATAATAGCAGTAGAAAGGTGTAGAAGTATCTTGCCTTTTTCTCCAGATTTAGAAGGTTTCATGGACACCGCTCGGACCAGCAACAACAATCCAAGCCTAATTCCATTTTCTTCAAGCTCGTTGGGCGCCCAAACATGATGCAAAAATGAAGAGACCTAGCTTTCCATAGGTGCTCGCCAAGTTCCAATCAGTCAAACCTGTTCCATATGAATTGCAAAAAGGCAAGGACTGGGGCCACAATATAGGAAATCAGCACCAAGTACCACTTCAAAGAAGGGAAAATGACAGGTATTACTCCTACAACAATTGCTAGAAAACCTACATAACCAGATGCTGCTACCCAAAATGGTATCCCATCCTTCATGAATACTACTTCTTTTATTTTTCCTCGTTGGATTTTACATCGTCACCAACTTGAACATTGTTGACAAGAGAAACTTTGTTTTCTTTTCTATGTTGGAAATAAACTTCTTTGAAATTAATGCCAACTATCTTGCTCAAATTGTATATCCCATCACCTAGAATAAGGGAAATGGCTATAAATACCTTGTAGCCGTAGAGACCTTTGAAGTCATTGCTTTCCAAGGTCTGATGGAAACCAATCCCCTGCACATTTGCTAATGAGAGGCCACAAGAACCCCCAAGATATTATAGCCCCAAGCAAAGCCAAACAATTTACAATGTAGGGGCAGATAAGGCCACATCCAATATAGGTTGCACTGAAGTCAAAATAAAATGTGTTCTGTATGCTTCCAATCCAAAACTTGGAAAGTTGTCAAATCCGCATGAATCTCCAATCCCGCTAAAACCACTTGAAGAAGCTCCAAATGAAACTAATGCTGAGATATTTCCCAAGACATCGTACTTGCATTCTTGCCGTTTCACCACCTTCGGGAGTGTGGAAACTATTTATCAGTAAAGCTGTAGCAGTACCACTTGGATATGTGAGTTTGTAATTTAATATCATTACCTTTCGAAGAGGAACAACACTGAATAGGCCCAAAAAGCTGACTGCAAAAACAAAGCCAAACATCCACCCTAGTGAGGGATTCTTAACATCTTCAGCTCTATTGCCTGGGTAGTTGGATCCAATCAAATTGTATGTTGTTTTGTCCATGGCAAATATATAGGTCCCAAATCCGCCACTAAAAGCGATGCCATAGCAGGCAACGACGCAGGTCTGAATGATGGTATTCTCCTGCCTGGTGAAGGGAGAAGTCCATATACCCAGCTTTGACAAGACACCAGTCCATGTTTTGATAAGGAAGTATCCGAGCAAACCAGCGGCCACGTTGAGAGAAGGAATGACTCCCACAGTCAGATTCAACTTGTGAGTAATCACACAAAACACTGCTCCCAGCACACCGCTCACCACCACACCCCACACTGTGATTTGCTCTTGCGAACTTGGTGACTCGTTGAAGCAGTTCATATAATTGCAAAGCAAATTGTGTTTCATGAATATTCTGATATGAAACAGATCCATGCCTATGAGATCCTCTTCCATGGGTTACATCGTAAAACAAGTGAGATCTCAATAGAGAAACTTTGCAAAGGAATTTCTTCAGGTCTCCTGGTAACACTCTCACTGTCACATAGTCGATTTTGACAGAAATGTCTTGAAGGAGGATCCCGAATCTGAGGATGCATTGATACTGAACAGATAACAACAAAGTTGGACAACCTGCTTGGTGGAGGTGCTTACAAATGCTTCGACTATCTTTGCAACATGCACATTGTTGCACAGCTAATCTTATCATAGGTTGTTCTTTGTAGATCCCAGCAAGAACACACCTCGCAGCACCCACTGAAAGTGGGGAAAACACGCCTACTTCACCAGCCTGTAGCTTCATCTATAACCGCCATACCAAACCCATTTCTGCGCCCAAACTCCATTCGGCCTGCAAAGTTTGAGAGAGAGAGTCGGCAAGGTAAGAGTAGTACAGGAGCAGGTTCATCTGCTGAGAGGATTTACCAGGTGAGCGGCCACTAAAAGAAAGACTGCCAGAGCAGAAGAAGGAAGCGGCCAAAAAAAAAAAAAAAAAAAAAACGTGGTCCACTTTTCCCAGCCGCACAACCCAAGAATGAGCCAGGCGCCTCCCAACCATACGCATTGAATAACCGAATCCAAAAGGAGATCCTGGTGAAGAAAAACAGGCCTCCACCTACTCCCCACTGTCTCACGCCAAGCAGGTAATTATAAGTTCATTTAAGAAGTGACATGAAATGTCACCCATCCTTGACTTCGAAATGTGCATTGCAACGAGGCACTTCTGACTCTTTAATCACAACTTGCACTCACATGAATGATACAAACAAGATGGAGATAATAATGTCAAGTATAATTAACAATAATCATTTTGGTAATAACTATTCATGACATGAAGTTGGTGTGATACATGTGGGTATTTAATTACCACCTTATTTATAACTTTTCATTCATGTCTACATCTTCTCTTAAAAATTAAACACCATCCAGTGACAATCCTTGACTCTAGTGCCTGTTGATAAATGACATCAATATGACTATTGATCTTTTTCCATTCTCTTTAATCAAATTTCAAGTACTTTCTTTTAAACAATCACCCCAAATAGTTACTCCTCCCTAACATTACCACACACTACGCCACGACACATCGTACTAATTTTTACTTCTATTCCACTCTCTCTTCCTCCATATAGCTGACAAATATAATACCTTTACTACCACAACTACTCTTCTTCTTTTCCTTCCCTTTCTAGAAATATTTATTCCATTGCATCCCTTCGATGTTCACATCGCATTGCTCGCGTCCGATTGCTAGTTTTATAAATTAGATTTCCTACTAACTAATGTTTTTTCCTGTTAGAAATATTGAATAAAGTACTTTTAAGATGGATATTTTTAATATTAACCCCATTTATTAATTTCTATTATTGTAAACAATTTGTAAAAACTCAAATTATTACGTATTCTCAATTGATAACGTATGTAAGGTTTTTTTTTTTTGTTTTTTTCTCGATTGACTTCAACGAATTAGTACATTTAGTTTCCAAAGACTAAGGGGTTTCCATTCTACTCGAGGAGCGATCCGACCTATTCCTTATTTATTGGTATCTCTGGGAATGGAACCACGGTGGATGGATAGGAAACACCTTTTACACCCGTCATATGCATTGTTGAACAACAACCCATTCATTTCAAAGGTTTAAATTTGATTATCTTTTGTATAGATTTTTACTTAGTTCACTCTTTACATCATCATTTCTTCCTACTTGAATATTTACTATCATTCATATATGAGGGCTATAACAAAGATGTCACTAGGGGAAGTGAAGGGAAAATTAGTTCTTGAAGTTCAAGAAGAAGAGATTGAGAACTTTTGAGTTAGTATGAACTATGGAAATGTTGAAGTGAATAAAAACACCCTTCATCTTTATTTTCCATATAAACGAAAGGGACAACACTTAATTTTGAAAAACATTAGAAAGAGAAAGGAGGGGATATGCATTAGTATTTGAATCGAAAAACACAAAAAATTAGTGAAAGTCAATTGTTGACCTTTAGTACCTCTAATGTGTATAGTCAATGTGAGAAATGTTAACCATCGCACTTTGTGGATAGTGTGAAGCCAAGCCATTTACAAGGGTTGTTGATTGTGTCTCCTTTGGGTAACCAAAGATCCTAGCACAGCGAGGGTGAGTGAATATTCCAAGTGGGAAAAAGAATGTTGTTGCGATTGGTAACCACAAAGCAATGTGGTTCTATAGGTTTTAACCATTTTTTTATAAATGATATAGATGAAATCCCCAATTGCACCATTAACGTGATCGACTTCAACCTACATGTTGCTAATTAACATAACCTTTAGACCCAGCAATTGTTGTTTGAAGCGTTGTTCTCCATCAAAATATGATGAAGATATTTTCCATGAGTTTTTTTCTTTACACCTTTCCATGGGAAAATTAGATGAATTTAAGACTTCCTTCTTGTGGTGGTCCACCAACTTGTTTACTACCAACATGTATAATGAGAAAAGAAAATGTAAGATTCCATCTTCCAAAAGAAAAGAAACTATTTGAGATATCGGGGTATCTTAATCATGGAAATGAGCCCCTACGATTTGTGTATTTAGCATAAGTTACGACAAATATACCTATAATGGTTCACTTCCTTGTTGATGAAAGATTCTAAAAATGATGCATGTAACATCTATTGGTATACAAATTGATTCTCCCTTGGAAGCTGAGCAACATCACAGATTCAACAAGATACTCAAAGACAGATGAATCATAAGTCGTTTTGTAGCTGGGGAAGGGATTCAGCTGGCTCTTTATCACTCAGCGGTGGAGAAATAGATAGCACCATATGAAAGGATTTGATCTATCCTCAGTACTTTAGGCCACGCCTTTCGACAAGGGTGAGAGGACCAGTTTTGTAAACTCTTTTGGTGAAGGAGAATGAAAATATCCTTCTTTACACAAATTTGAAAGGAAACCTTGAGAAAATATGATCAATGCACCACAATTTAACTCTCACGAGTTGTCACTTCTAAAGAATGGTTATATTTTCTAAACAAGGTTAAGGTTACTAAAGACGTTGTGGAATCTGATTGATTATGAATATTTTGGTAGTAGAATTTATTCATTTGTGAACATACATGGCAAACAAGGGGATTTCAAGTAGGATTCATTGTTTTTGAATAATTTTTGGTGGGAGATTAAGCAGGGTAAACTTGATTTTGCTAGATCTTTGAGAACCTTCACAAAAATTGGAAAACTAAATGACATAATGCATCAATGGAGGCCCGATTTACACGGTTTCACACAATCTCCAAGAATTTAACACGAAGGTTTGAGCTAAAGACTCAATTAAACATTAAAGACTCATGGTTCCTCACACCTAAGATACACTCAAATGCTTACAGACAATCTTTATCAACAAAATGACAGTAAAGTGATTTTAAATTGTTTATCTCATTACAGGATGAAGGCTCTTCTCATAATGAAATTGAAAATTCCACTAAACTATCTCAGAGATGAGATCCTGTGTGATTTAGAGGGATTTTAACACAATATTGCAATAGGAACAAGAAATATTATTTGTAGACATTGTGAAATAAAGTAGACACAAATTTGCCCAAGATTAACACAGATTAATTCAAAGTTGATTAGATTCATCAGTAGGGGAAGGTTTCTTTGAACAATCTTAGAGCTTGTTAATAGTTGTACACTTGCTAACCAACTTGACATGATCAAATCTAAAACATAAGAAATTAACAGGTTTCTCAGATGGTCTCTCAGGAAGATGGGATTTCTCAAATTTTCTCGTAAGAATTCAACCCCGACCATTTGCATGACTAACTCATGCCCTTTATAACACTCATTTACATTAAATATTTCCCCCAAGCAAATAATATTCGAGGAACCTTTGTTTGTTACATGTTTGATCATGATTTTCAGAAAATGACATTTAACAAGTTTGTAACAAAAAGTTTCCAGTTGTTCAAAAAGGTGAATCATTGCAAATATTTCCATCATTGTTTTAACTGGGGCACCTAGTCATCTCCTCTAGCAACACGTTTTTCATCCTTTGTGCCTGCAACCTCCATCATTTCATCCTTTTCCCATTCTTTCCTCTGTAACTTTGCTCTGCATCCAGCTTCTCTAGTAATTCACATTTTTACAAGTGCCTGAGCAATTCCAACTTCAAAATATCAACCTTTACATTCCTTGGACTCACAAATTAAGCTCTAAATCCATTCAATTGCACTTTGCAAACAAAAATGACAAGGAATTTCATCAAAAAATGATGAAAAATAATGTGTATTCGCATCTCCAAGAGTCTTGGAGCAAAAATGGTGGAAAAATCAGATGCAATGCACAACAATCGTTGATTCTTCCCTTTCTCAACTTTAGATTAGAGCCATCCACGTGGAAAAATTTGATTCGAAGTGGGCTGGGGTTGCCTTTTGTATTTTATGACTTTTGGAGAAAATGTGCAATTTTAAAATTTTACCCGCCCCTCCGCCTTTGAAATATAGGCTCGACACATGGCTTAATCTAGGCCTTTGATGGAGTCATAGCTCATTTATGCAATTTTACCCTTTTTAACAAAAAGGCAAAAATTCCAATTTTCCTCTGTCGACCCACTTTCCCGATTTTATCTTTTGATATGGGCCTGACAAAGTTGCAGTCAATTTATAACTTTGTTCCTTTTTGACAAAAGGAAAAAAATTCAAAAGCATACTGGCGACCTGCCTTCGTTTCTAAATTTTGAAATATGCCATGTGTTCTTCTTCAAGGTCAAAGTAATATTTTTTCCTTTGGGGTTGTAGATCAATTTATAACTTTTCTCCTTTTTACAAAAGGGCAAAAACTTCAAAACTCCCGATGACCTGCCTTCCGCTTCTAACTTTTGAAATATGCCACATGTCCTTCCTCGGAGGGGTAAGTGCATGAAGTTGGGGGTCCAAAAAGTGGACAAGAATCCAAAAAAGCAAAATGCATACGATTTTTGTTAAAACGCACTAGCATTTTAATTTTTTGGCTCGGGAATCACCAAAGCATAATGTGTATGCATTACATAACGCGTACACATTATGCCTACTATAAACAAAAAAGAGTCCCAAGCCTCTATCATTTTACCTCCCTCAAATGTGAGTTTCAGAGCTTAACCACGCCCTCATGTTTTTTCATTTAGCTGGATCTCAAGCTCAAAGGATCGTTTCTGGATCATTGGGAAGATCTTAATAGATAATGGTGCCACAGAGAAGAGGTAAGCACAATTATTTTCTCAAAATTGCATTGAAATATGATCATTATAGATTAAATTTTAAATTGAATAGATATTTTTTATCGTTACAATTAGAGGTCAAGGGAATCAAACATAACCAAACCTGTTATTCCGAAATCCCTCACGAAACACCCACTGATTGCTCAACATCCCTTAGGTAGTCAAGAAGATTTAGCAGCCCAAATAGTTGAAAACAAAATTGAAATTGAGGATTTAATCAAAACAATGAGGGATGCACAATCTACAAACCCCCATCACACCTCTCTTGCAAACACATTGGAGGCATTACTTGTTCAAATTGACGTGGTAATGGGGAAAATTGATCATTGGAAAAATTACAGAGAGGGTTGTAGGTTTTATTATTCCAACAAATTGTCATATTTGGATGTATAGAAAAAATAAATTTCAAAAGAACTCATATGCACCTTATTCACGGACCCTCACACTAATCTTACTGTTACATTGACATGTAAACAATTTCCCATCCATTGGTGCAAGTAATAATTTGATTAAAAATAATTTTGGGACCGATGGTGGATGGTGTTTGATTTTCCATCTTGTAATAACAATGAGGTGCCACTATACTTTCTAAGGAAACTCTATTGCATGTTTATACTCAACGAGATCCCAAATTATTTTGATTTGATATTTCGGGTGAGGAAAAGGATCTCCACAGGATCGACCAGGTGCACAACGTGCACCTATTCAAGCAGGTAGATTCCTGCACAAAAGCCCCCTCACCATGAGATTTCCCCTCAAGTAGTGAAGGAGACAGTAGAGATTGATACACTCCATGCACTTCAAGGACTATCTACGACCCTTGTTCGACATACGAGGGAGATTTCTGAGCCAGATGCTCTTGGAGGTACACAGAGTATTCCCTCAGGGAGTACTAGCATGAGGCCACACCTTTGCTCGTCATGTGGTAGCATATGTTTGGGGCCCGAGGAGGACGATACTTTCATGTGTACTGATTTTGATGCACCTGGTGCTATGGGTGAACACGATAATGTCACTATGTCAGATGTCCTTTTGAGTGAAACATTTGGATTACATTCATCGATGTCACCTTTGTAGGTAAATTTGTTATGTTTTGTTATGTGTGTTAAAAAAAATTTGGAGTACCTTATTTACTTATATATGTTAAATTTTTGAAATAATTGTATTTGTACATGTACATGCATTGATATTACAGCGCGTGGGAGGTGCATCTTCATCCCGACCACAAGCGGCAAGCACCATGCATACACATACATTCACAGAGGTAATTTAGAATGTTAATTATGTAAAATTTTCACATACATGTGTGTGTGTGTATATATATTTACTGTATATATATATATATATTAGTTTTGAAGTCAAATATATGTATGTTCTTGTATGTCCATCTAACTCACGTGATATACATGTTTGATAAAGATTTTCACTAGACACCCCACCATCTCTGCGACAAGTAGATAAAGGTGTTGCCAGCTGCGATTTCATCTCGCAAGAAGAACTCTTTGTGGTATTCAAACAACACGTAAATTTTGTTAAATTTCTCGTGTAATTCATATTATGTTAAATTACATGTTAGTAATGTATTTCATTTTAGAATTATTAAATTATGTTAATAATGCCATTCATTGTGTATATGCAAGAGTTACTGTGATAGGTAGCAACCACGTTCATTTGATTCACGGGCGTGGCGGGGTAAAACCAATAGTTCTATTTTGATAAAATTAGTTAAAATATTGTCATTATGTAGATACATGTACTTTGCTCTATTTTCGCTAACTCGATGTTAAATTTTCTTATCTTTTGTGTATGTAGGGAACTTCAACCCCCTCCATTTTGACTTCAAGGGCATGAGACTCCTCCATCTTGTCATCTTTGTACCCCTGCTCATACTACAAGATCTCCCAGATGACTCATCCGAGCGTGAGATGTAAATTCGGCGTGATTGAAAACTTGCATGTAACTTTGTGTATTTATGTAAATACTTTCATTCTAGCATGGTCTTAAATACATGTTGAAAATGTATATAAATAAATTTTTGACAAAAAAACATTGTTTGAATTTGAGGCTCATCTACAAGGCAGTATTCAACGGAAGAGGACTCGGAGCATGGATTTTGATGAGTAGGAAATATATATGTCTTACATGACATTATTTTTATATGCCTATGTGCATGGAATTGTATGTACGCCTATATGGCATTTGAACTTGATGGTATATGACCTATTTGGGAATTTTTGTATTTATTATGCACATTAAAATACTATTTGGAACTTGATAATTTTGTATGAGACCTTACATTTCGAGATTATTTTTGCATTGTTCTATTATGATGTGCACTTGACAATATTAAAGACATTATGGATTATTTTTTCATTTCTTGGTGATGTACATGTACTATCATTTTCAATGTATAATATGAATCAAACTTTGGAAATCAATATTTATATAATGTACGTATATAAAGAGTTACCTAATCTGAGTAATTATTCATTCAATTTATCAATGTGTATATGTGTATTTACCTTACTTGTGCTTCTTCTTTCTCATGGTATCTTTGTACTAGTACCTATCTTATCATGCACTTACTACATTATTCTATGCTTCGTAGTCTTCTCCCCTGTTAAAACACCCAACATTCATCACAATTTGATGTCTTTAATCTGTTGATATTTTGAGAATGTCTCTCCATATACATTACTCCAATGCTTGAGAATGTCTCCAGATGCAATGACATTATGATTCGGACACTCAATGATTCTTGATTGTCTAATCCTATCCAATTCATGTTATTACCTTTAAATTTGTAGGAATTTCAAGTTATTTGGAAATCACATCACACCCTTCACTAAGCTTGATGACTACCACTATCCTTTTAAAACACTTTTGAAAGGATTCATAGGTTTATCATACCATGAATCATCAATGAATGGAAGGTCACTAAGTCATAGGCCAGCTGACTCCCATCCAGAACTAAACAAGAAAGATTTACTAGGTGATTAATAACTCTCGTGTGTTCTTAGACATACGCTATCAAATTCATTCTTAAGCCAATCTAGTCATCCAAGGATCTTAAATGACTACGCCCGGATGAGGTAGCTTGAAAGAAAAGGGAGTGTAGGGAACCAAAAAAATGCTCCAATAGCATTCACCTGACCACCAGAGATGTGTGGGTGTAGTTGGTTTGGTCCCATGAGCTTCCGTTTGCAAACTACTGACATCTAACAACCCTACACTCGATTCAGGATCGCACTATTTTGTGTGTTTGCAAACAATATAGCACGACGAAATAACTGATGGAGATGGAGAAAACTGTGAGAGGATTGTGTAGAGGGCCCCAACATGGAGCTATTAGATCTAAAGAGACATCTCTAGGTGCCATAGAGTCTGAGAAATCACCCGTCGAAGATATGGCGTGTTTGGGCCTTAGGGCTCTTAAGGGACTACGCCCGGATGGGGTAGCCCAAAAGCATGGAGAGCATAGGGAACCAAAAGAAATGCTCCACTAGCATTCACCTAGCCACCCTAATGTGTTGGCATAGTTGGTTTGGTCAAATGAGCTTCCATTTGCAAAATACAACGTTTGGTAGCCCTACTGATGACTCGGAATGCACTATTACGCACGTTTACAAATAATAACAGAATGAGAAAACCAGATGGAGATGGAGAAAACCACGAGAGAATTTTGTAGAGGGCCACGATGTGGAGCTCTTAGATCGACAACACATCTCTAGGTTTCATGGAGTCTGAGAAATCACCCGTCGAAGATATGGCGTGTTTGGGCCTCATGGCTCTTAAGCGAATACGCCAGACGGGGTAGCTTTGAAAGCACGGGAGCGTAAAGAACCAAAACAAAGCCTCCACTAGCATTCACTAGGCCACCCTGATATGTTGGCGTAGTTGGTTCAGTCCCATGAGCTTTCGTTTGTAAACTACAGCGTTTGGCAGCCCTACACTGACTCAGACTATACTATTACGCGCGTTTGCAAACAATTGCCTGACAAAGAAGAGAACTTGATGGAGATGGATAAAACCATGAGAGAATTTCGTAGAGGTCCCTGACATGAAGATCTTGGAGCTGACAAGATGTCTTTAGGTGCCACGGAGTCCGAGAAGGCCTACATAGCAGAGGAGACAGACATTAGTTGAGGTCGTTGAGAAGCCTACATACAGAGGAGACTCAGGGAAAGACACAACAGGCCAGAGAAAGAGTATGGAGTCACATCTAGAAGATGCAAGGCAGAGTAGATCGAGGGGGTCGTCTCCTCCTCCTTTTGGTGGACAGGGTTCATCACAGTCATCTTTTAAGCCATAGCAACATTAGTAGACCCGCCCACCGTATAGGCCTTCATAAAGATTCGATGCACATAGGAGGTGGAGTATATGGCCTCCTTCTAAGGGTCCCATTAGGACACGGGGTGCACTAAGAGCTTAGTCAACAATATCTTGTTAGCAGAGACCTTAGTAGTCCATAGCCGGATCATCAGGATCCATAGCACCGACCTCTACTGAGACTAGATGGAGCCATTACTCATGGGAGAGGATCGGGCGGTTGTTTTGGTTGTGGTGTTGCTTTGTAAATTTTGGAGAGACTTCCCACAGAACTCTAGTAACAAGGGTAAGGCGAAGATCTCGGAGCCTCTTGTTGGCGATATGGGGCATGGTCATCATATCTATATAGTGGTCGAGAACCGTCAAGCCGAGCATTAGAGTGCACCGTGATTGAGACGAGCAGGTAGTATTAGTGGTGCTCCTACCTCCATTCTATTTGATTTTGGTTCTTCTGATTCCTTTATTGCACCATATTTGGTAGAGCAATGTAGGCTAGTGGCAGTTAGGAAGGGTCTTAGTTGGGATGTCGAGATGGATTGGAGCCAAAATCTCTGTAGACTCCTTAGTTAAGGAGTGTGTAGTGGATTTGGGACCCTTCACCACTACCTTGGATCTTCGTATCCTTCCATTGGGTTCGTATGGAGTCATCTTGGGAATGGATTGGTTGTCTACACACAAAGCCAGAGTGGATTATTACCATAAGATTATATCATGTGCAGATGATCTAGGAGTTGATTCAGTGATAGTAGGGGTTAGGAGACCCATTTCCATTTGCACCATCTCCGCCATGCAACTTAAGCAGTGTGTGCGATGGGGTTGTCAGATGTATGTTGTCACAATTAGTGATAGATCGGAGGATGAGTCTAGTGGACTTGATGACCATACCATCTTGAGAGAGTTTTTATGTCTTTCAGGGAGATACCGGGGTTACCATCCCCACATGAGATAGATTTTCACATAGATATGGTTACGGGAGAAGAGCCTATCTCACGAACACCTTATTAGATGACCACCGCTAAGCTCTGCAAGCTCAAGTTACAGCTAGAGGGCCTTTTGGAGAAATTCCTAATCTATCCTAGTGTATCCCATTGGGGTGCACCGGTGATTTTTGTAAAGAAGGACAGATCTCTGCAGTTGTGTATTAATTACCGCTAGCTGAACAAAGTAACGATCAATAATAATTACCCCCTTCCACGTATTGGTGATTTGTTTGATCAGGTGAAGGGGGCCACGGTTTTCTCTAAGATAGATCTTAAGTCAAGTTATCATCAGTTGAGGATTATGGAGGTAGACATTCATAAGACCGCCTTCCATACGAGATATGGCCACTACGAGTTCACAGTAGTGCCTTTTGGTTTGATGAATGCCCCCACAATGTTTATGAGCTTAATGAATGGGGTGTTCGGGATGTTATTAGATCACTTTGTGATCATATTCCTTGATGACATTTTGATTTACTCATGTACACGTGAGGAGCACAATGGGCACCTTCCAGGGTTCTTGAGTGTCTTTGTGAGCGGTAGCTTTACGAGAACTTGGAGAAGTGTGTGTTCTTTCAGATAGAGGTGTAGTATTTGGGCCACATCATTTTTGGGAAGGTATTGTAGTTGATCCTTCCAAGATCCGAGCTATCATCGATCGCCAACACCCACTAGTGTTACGAGAGGTGTGCAACTTTATGGGTTTAGTAGGTTATTACTTGGGTATTTGTTCATGACTTCTCTCGAGTTGTACACCCCATCACTTCCCTTCGGCGGAAAGGGAAGAAGTTTGTTTGGTCATAAATATGTGAACAAGCCTTTAGGACAACGATGGAATGCCTCATGGCAAGTGCCTATTCTTGCAGGTGCGAGATCCATAGGGTGAGTTATTTCGTATGCACGGATGCTTGTTTGAAAGGAGTTAGAGGTGTGTAGATGTAGGAGGGAAGAGTAATTTATTTTGAGTCTTGCAAACTCAAGGATTATGAGCTCAATTATCTGGCTCATGATCTTGAGCTTACAGAATATATGCACGCCTTGGTTTGATGGAGACATTTCCTTCTTGGTCAAAGATTCACACTCAAGGCTAACCACTTGAGTCTTTGCCACCTCTTCACGCAGCCCAATCTCAACGCTCGTCAACGGTGTTGGATGGAGTTACTCTATGAGTATGATATGGAGATAGAGCATGTGAAAGGGAAGGAGAATGTGGTTACAGATGCTCTCAGTAGGAGGAGACATGTGGTTATGGCCACCTCAGTGAGCATAGATTTGTGGAGCAGGATTCTATAGCAGCTTCCTCACAACAGTTTCTACATTGTAGCTAGAGTAGAGATCGAGTCTCAGAGACCCCTTGAGAGTAAGTTCGATGGTTTTTCATTAGAGGCAGATGGCCTTCTCAGGAATAGATGTTGGATTTATGTTCCCAAAGATGGAGGCATGACGCAGTACATCTTGACGGAGGAACATTGTGCACCCTATTCAGCCCATCCCGGGGTGAAGAAGATGCACGCCACCTTGAGACATTTGTATCACTAGAGGGGACTTCATAGATATGTGGCTCAATTTGTGTCACGCTGTTTAGAGTGTCCAGAAAGTGAAGGTCGAGCATCAACATCCAGTTGGCCTTCTCTTTCCTCATGTTATATCGGAGTGGAAGTGGGACACCATTTCCATGGACTTCATTATTGGGATACTGATGTCAAGATACCACCATGATGCTATCATGGTCACGGTGGATGAATTGACAAAAGTGGCTCATTTTTATCCAGTGAAGACCACCTATACAACTAGGGTAGTAGCACGGGTGTATCTAGATATGATTGTCAGGTTGCACGGGATTCTACGGAAGATCATTTGTGACCGCGATCCTCTGTATACTTCCCATTTTTGGACTACCATGCAGCATGCCCTTGGGATGAATATCAATTTCAGCACGACGTATCACCCTGAGATAGATGGAAAGACTGAGTGGGTGAATCAAATCTAAGAGGAAATGCTTAGGATGTATGTTATGGGTTACCTGGTCGAGATTGGAGGAGTATTTGTACTTGGTAGAGTTTGCCTACGATAATAGTTTTTAGAGTTCAATAGGCATGGCTCCTTTCAAGGCCTTGTATGTGGAGAGAGTGTGGGACACCTCTTAGTTGGGAAAGGGTTTCTCTTGGGCTAGATTTATTATAGGATAGGGAGTAGTAGGTGGTTATGATCAGACGAGAGAGACTACGGGAGGCATAAGGCAGAGCAGAAGAAGTATGCATATCGGTATAGGGTGACTATAGTTTTGATGTGGGCATGAAGGTTTTCCTTCATGTCAGGCCACATAAGAGCCCTATCCATTACGAGAAAGGGTTCTAAGTAGCACCTAAAATTCTTAGCCCCTTTGAGATCTTAGAGTGTATCGGTCCTTTGGCCTACCGTCTAGCGTTGCCACCTAGCTTGTCTCGCATCCATGATGTGTTTCATGTTTCAGTACTTAGGAGATATGTTGTAGACCCTTCTCATGTGCTAGATTGGACCTCATTATAGGTGTAGGTGATAGTGGATCTTGTCCACATTTTAGAGCGTAGGACCACGGAACTTCGAGGCAAAGATATTGACTAGGTTCGAGTGCAGTGGGACAGATATGATGAGGCTGCGGCTATGTGGGAGGATGTTTCCTTTGTTACAAGTTCGGTTTCCACACCTATTCTAGTGACTTCTAGGAGGAATTCGAGTCTAAGGGGAGGGGATGTAGTGCCCACTTCCCCACGACACCTTTTGATATTGATTATGACATTGTTGACTATATTTATATACATTATTGTAGCGTTTGGGTTGGTATGATGTTAAATGTTAGAGATCATGGACTGTTGTTGATTTTGATTCATATATGATGCATGGGGATAATTGGAGACATTTTATACCGATGTTGACATGGTTATGTGTGTGTGTTGTTGGACATGTGTTATTTCGTCATATGGATTAGACCTAGAAAATTGAATTAATCTTGTGATCTTATGATTATGGATGAAATTGTAAATGATGTCGTTACTTGCTTGATGATGTTTTGATTTTTATATAGATGATTTTGGAATTATATTGTATATTCATTTTGGATGTTTTGATGCGACCACGAGACCGAAGGAGGTATTTTTGTTTTGCAGATAAAACATGTCACAACAAACATCGGGGGATTGGAGACCAACGACATTGGAATTCTAGATGAATTCAACAAGGGTCACTATGGAAATGTATATTTATTTGTGTGTCGAGTGTGTGCTTGTTTTTGGGTTCCCATTGGGGGAATCACCTTTAAATGTGACCAAGGGGTTACGTGTATTCTTTTATTTAATTTTTTTTGTTTAAATTTTAGTATGTGTTTAATTAGTGATGTATTTCCCCTTTGTTATTTAGTTAATTGTGTCTAAATTTGTGAGTAATCATATTGTTAAATTAATTAAATTGGGTCAAAAGAATGCATTTATTAGAGCTGATGGCTCTTGGTTTGTGTTTTGTAAAGAATGTGTAAGTAACTTTGAGTATTAAACACTCCACCTTTCTTTTGAAATTCAGATTTGTCCTTAGGGGATGATTTTGTAGGTTTATAGGACAAATTTAACTTGTCCCACACCTCTTAAATTATTACACCAACCCTACCTATGGGTTGGGAAGTCAAAATTAGGCCTTATTATGTATTGGTGGAAGGAAAGCTATAAGTTTTTATTGCACCTTTTTGCATGAAATTAATTTTGGTCCTTGGGGTGTGGACTTGGTTTGTGTGTGTAAGTAAAAGGTTATTTATTCACCCACCTTATTAATTGTGCTTTGGAGTTTGAAGTTGACTTGTGAGGTGGAGTTGAGGATGAGTGATGTGGCATCCTACATGGAGCCACATCCTCCACCTCTCTCCCTTTTCTATTTATTCAAATTCTTTTGTTGTTTTTGGGTTACATCCACGGGTTTTGGTGCTCTTGCAATCAGAGAGAGCTTGAGATTTCTAATGCTTGTGGATTTTGGAGCTTTTGGACTATTTGGATCAAGCTCTATCATGGAGAGGTAGGAGCTTGACTCGGCTTGTAAAAAGGATTTGTTTTGTATTGTGTTTATGTGAATGTTTTGAATGTTTGGTATGCTTGTTGGTTGGTTGGGTAGATTGCCTAGGTGTGGTGTAGGATAAGACTATGGGGATCTCTTGTTTGGAGGCATAAGAGTTTTGGAGAGGTATAAGTTTTATTGTGGAGGGAGTCTCGTGATTAGGTTCCACCTTGTAAAAGAAATAATTTGCATTTCTTTACTCGTTATGGGGTGCCATAAGAGTGTGGGGAGGCATAAGAGAATGAGAGGTATAAGGGTACTTTAGCAGGCATAAGAGTATGTAGGGGTTTAAAATGATATATATATATATATATATATATATATATATATATATATATATATATATATTGGTGGGTTTATCTTAAGGTGGACACTAATTTTCCCATTGGGAGGTATAATCAGCTTCCCCATAGATCTTGCTCTATTGGATTGTGCATAATGAAGCCTAAGTGTTGTTTGTTGTTCTTCCCTGTGGTTTGCAAACCGTAGTATGTATTTGGATCTTGCTATATATGTGAAAATTATTTGTGTTGTGGAAGAATTTTTGTCACCATGAGTTGAAATACATCTCCTATTACTTTGTGGTTGGGGCTCGGGGACCAATGAGGAGGACAACTTATCCTCTTTATTGGAATTCTTGGTTGGGTGGAGAGAGTTGTCTCTCCTCCTTTTTTGTTGTGATCAAAATATATATGGTGGATCTTCTTGTTACTTTTCGGAGATGAGGATGAAAAAAACCTTACGAGTTTCTCCTTGGGTCCCTTATTGTGAAACTTCCCACTTCAAGTGGATGCCATTGTAATAATATTTGTGGCGGAAAGTCTCTCTGTTTTGGAAAATGGAACCTACATTTGAATGTGAGAGATGTATATTTTTTAAGTTGTATTTGATGAATGAAAAAGAAGTTGTAAGAGAATTATTGGAGTTCAATAGAAGTTGTTTTAGTTACCAAAAATGATATGTTTTTCTTTTGAAATCTGTGTTTGAAAAATATTGTGAGATCTTTGTTTGAAAATGGAAAAAAAAAAAAGAAATACTACATTTCTCTATTTCATTCAAAATGCATGTTTTGAAAGTAGAACTATAGTTTGGGTTTTCACGCATGGATTAGAGTAAAGTTAAATTTTTTGAATTAGGTTTGAATGAATCTAAATGTTTAGAGGATGATACCAAAAATTAGATTCATTGTAAAAGCTGCAAATATTTATTAGAAAATTTTACAAAGTACTCTACAATTTGAAAGACAAATTGAAATGATAATGTAAGCTAAGGAAGATCAAAACACTTTTCAAATAGTTGAATTGCTCAAGAAAATTTATCAGACATCAATTAATTAGACTTAGACAAAAAAAAACTCAGACGTTTTGTAGTAAAAGGGGAAACTCATTTTGAAACTCAATCCATCAATTAAACCCTGTAAAATCCATCCTAATCTTTCCAAGTGCAATCCTCCATGTCTCTGTTTGGAATTTTTAAGAAGAAAGAATGGTGGATCGAATCAAATCTGGTAGTTTAAAAAGATCAGTTCATTTTTTTATGGTAGGAAAGACATTTTCTTAAAATTAACCCACTTAAGTTTGTTAAAAATGAATTTTGATGGTTCCTATGCAAAGAGGATTTCAAAACCTTTTCAAAAATTCCTCATTTTCTCAAATCCAAGCTTCTAGTCGAAAGTTATGGACTTATGATGTTTTTACTTCGCTTAGTTTTTTTTTAAAAGAGGGGGAATTTTTTGTAAATCGGACCTACGGGCCCAAAAATTACTTAGGACACTTTTTTCAAAAAAGAAAAAAGTCGTAAATTCCTCCACGGCCCCGTAGCCTCGTAAATTCTCTTTCGGAAAACACCTCTGTGGGTTTGCGGGTTCGTGGGCCAGCACTTTCAAACTTTACCTTTTGAAAAGAAAAAGTGTGAAAATTTCTAAGTCTCTCGACGGCATTGCCACCCCACTGACAAATGAGGGTCTGCCACATGGCTTCTTTAGGCATCGGTGGAGGTGTGGATGGTTTTAGATCTTATCGCCTTTAGAAAAAGGTTGGCAAAAAATTCTTAAGTTTCCCCACTTGCCCGCCTTCCCGTAGGTCACTGTTAGACTAACACGTGGCTTCGCTTGGCATCGGCGGAGGCTCGGGTAATTTTTAATCTTCGTGATTTTTGACTAAAAATCCAACATTTCTAAGTTTTCCCCAATGGTCCACTCCCTTGCTTAAAAATTTTGGTAGGACACGTGACATCCATAGGCGTCGGCGGAGGCTCAAAAATTTTGAACCTTTTTACCCTTTCAAACAAAAGAGTTAAAATCCAAATTGCCTCCGATGACCCACCTTCCCACGTGGGCTTAATAATGTGCCACGTGTCCCTTTTTTCCTTTGGGAAAATTTTCTTCCCTAGGCCCATGAGGCCCACCTTTGGGGAAAATTTTCTTCCCCAGTCCGTAAACCCGCCTCGGGAAAAATTTCTTTCCCAAGTCTGTCGGACTGTAACTTAAGAAATATGAGGAGTAAGGAGGACTTCTTTATATCATTGGAAAGAGGAAGAAATTTCATATCTAATGGAAATTTTTTCATGAAACCTTTAGTGCGTTAAATATGTGAAAAATTAGGAGGAAGTGCAAAGACAAGTCTGAGAGTGGGTAAGTGGAAAATTACTCATTTTTAACTTAAATCTTTAATTCTTGAGCATGGGTTGACCTTTTGAAGGGTCACGTTAGGGGATAAGAGAATTTATTTCTAACCCATAGAAATAAGGACATTGGTTATCGTTTAGATCTCATAAAATTATATACCTTGTGCATTTAATTGTTTTGGCCCTTTTTGAACATCTAAGATTAATTAAGGAACATCTAAATATAGTGTTAATTTAATTATTTATTAAATTAACACCTAAGAGAAGTTTAACTATATTGGGATAAACTATACCCTTTAATTTTGTAATGTGGATCTAATGTTTGTTACAACGATAAAATTTCAATTATTAGATTATAGTTGACCTTGAACCTTTGTTGTGATAATTGTTTCTTTTCAAAAAAAAATTGCATAATTTTATTTCCTATCTAAACCTAGGTTTTTCTTGGGTTGCGAGTGAGTGGTCGTTTTAGCGGGCATTACACCTCCCTATAATCTCTTATGGCTCCCTCATAAAATAGATCAAATAAGAAATGCAAGAAATTTCTTGTCCAAGGTGTGGCACCCAACCCAACTCCTTCCAAAACATGAAATGAGCTCTTATGCCTCCCCAAATGTAATATCCTCATAGTCTCCTCCTACACCATACTTAAGAAATCTACCCAAGAAACCAACAAGCATACCAAAACACTCAAACATGCACATATACACAATATAAACAGGAAAATTATTTTACAAGAGTATAGCTCCTACCTTTCCATGGTAGATCTTGATCTAAGAGTTCCACACCAAGCTTCTTCAAGCCCAAACAATCACCAAAAGCTCCAACAAATCCACAAGCACTCCAAAATCCTCTAACTCTCCAAAAATGCAAGAGCACAAAGAAATGAAGTAACCCCCAAACAAGAAAAAGAACTTGAATAAATAGAAAGGGGAGGGATGAGGGTGAGGTGGCTTCATGTAGGATGCCACATCACTCATCTTCAACTCCGCCTCAAAATTAAAACCCTAAACTCCAAAGCAAAATTAATAAGTGGGTGAAGAAATGACATTTTACTTACACACACAATCCAAGCCCACACCCCTTAAGGACTAAAAATAATTACATATAAGAAGTACAATAAAAACTTGTAATTTATCTTCCCAAAACACATAATGGGGTCTAATTTTCACCCCCTAACCCATAGGTAGGGTTGGTATAGTAATTTAAGAAGTGTGAGACAAGTTTAACTTGTCCCACAAGCTTCAAAATTAGCCCTTAAAGACAAATCTGAATTTTCATGGAGGGTAGAGTGTAAAACACTCAAGATCACAAGCACTCAACTTACTGACACGTAATCCAAGAGCCATCTAATCTAATAAATGAACTCTTTTGTCTTATATTAAATTAACTTAGTAAACTAATTAATTTACTAATCTAGACGTAAATCAATTAATTAATAAAAGGAGAATACATCACTATAAAATCACATACTAAAATTAAATAAAGGAAACTAAATGAAAGAAAAACACATAACTCCTTAGTCACAATTTGAGGTGATTCCCCCATGGGAAACCCCCTAACAACAAATCAAACACACGTATAACAAAATACGTGTTGCCATGGTGACCATTGTTGAATTCATCTCGCATTCTAATGTGGTCGGTCTCCAATCCCCCCAATGTTTGTTGTGACATGTTTACCTATGAAACACATAACACCTCCTTCGGCCTCATTGCCGCATCAAAAAATCCAAAATAAATATACAATATAACTCCACAATCATCTATATATGAATCAAAACATTATCTAGGCAAGTAACGATATCATTTACAATTTCTAACAATATCTTGGTCCTACATTTCATCAATAACCATATGATCATAAGATTAGTTCAATTGTCTAGGTCTACTCAATATGACGAAATATCGCATGTCCTAAATATATATATATATAACCATGTCAACAAATGACATATCAACATCAATATAAAAATGTGTCTAATAATCCACACGCATCAAGTACAAATTAAAAACAACAACGGTATATTATCTCTAACATCTAACATCATACTAAATCAAAAGCTACAATAATATCCATAAGTATAGTTGTGAGTAAAAGATCGAAATCAATAACAAAAAGGTGTCAAAGGGAAGTGAGCACTACAATCATTACCCAAATGTTCCCTCTTCTATTACTTGTGCCAATATGAGTTTTAAATTTTAATATTGGTGTCTCGACATTCCATTCACAACTTTGAATCCCTATTACATATTTTACATAATTAGAAGGATCAAGACTTACAACATTCCAACAAGAGATCTGCCACATAAAATATATATTGATTGATGAAATGAGCTTCATCGGATGATTTTTATAGAAATCATAGACTTTGAATTTTTCTAACATTCCCTGAAAAATAAAAATAAAAATTTGGTGGTATTTTTATGATTTTGGTAGGAGATTTGGGGCAACTTCCTCCTATTACTGATAAAACTCCATATGATAGTAATAGAAATGCAAAGTTGTTATGGGAAGAATTCAAAATAGTTGTTACATTGGATAAGGTATTTAGACAAGAAGGAGAAAATGACAACCAAAAATGTTTTTGTGAATTCTCACAAATATATTAATGATAAATGTTATTAATGAGTACAACAAGTTCTCGCATTAGACAAAACTAGCAATGAAGAATTAGATAATAATATTCACTTGATGGTGAAAAAGAGTAATGTGAATAACCACAACAACAAACAAATGCATTCATTGAAAAGACCTGTTGTACGTAGCATTTCAACTACAAAAAGTACCACCAACACACCTTTGGGGGAGGTATGAATCATGAACTTTATTTACAATTATTAGTTTCTAATGATGCAAGGGTTATGTTAAAATCCAATCTTTGGATAGAAGTAGGTCTTGTAAATGGATCTCTGGGATATATTCGAAGCATAGTATATGCACCTGGTAGTGGTCCATCAAAACCACCAACATATGTAATAGTTAAATTTGATAGTTACTTCAAAATACCATTTGAAGATAGAATTCCATGTACCATCCCAATTACACCAATACAAAGGGATGCACACACAAATTACCATTATGGTTTGCATGGGCATTAAAAATACATAAATCATAATGTTTAAATCTTTCCAAGGATACGGTTGATATTTTACAAAGGGAAACATTGGGGTTAACATTTTTGGTTATTTCTCAAATAAAGTCATTGCAAATTCTAATAATATCTCCACCGGTTACCTATGAGCATGAAATAAGGATAAAGAAGGAAAACTTGTAACTCCCACATTATTCACACACAAAAACAATAGTAAAAATACCAGGATAATTTTTTTTTGACTTACATTGCTCACTACACAACACCACAAGGGCTCCAAGTAAAGAAAACTCAAAGATGCATACGACACTTACAATTCATTGACTCACATAGACACATGACAACTCCATAGACATGTCGATGCCACACTTTTCCCAATGAATGAATACTAGCAATGACCCAACCACAAGAAAAGGACTCAAGTATTGGCAAACCCACATCACATCATTTCTTTAATTACATCTTAGTTATGATTAACATTCTAAGAACATTATTGTGTAAGGATAATTTTCTCCTTTTTCCATCTACATAATCTTAAGTTCATTCCACACTTAATTTACAGTTCAACCATTTTAAGTTGATTTTTATCCTTCATGAAATTTCCATAACTTACATAGTTATTTGGCATAATTCAAATTGCATATAAAGTACTTATTTATCTTGTTCTTATGTTAAGGACATGCTTCTAAAACATTTATCCAAAGTCTACATTTTACCCTTGCAATCAACATAATATAACTTGATGTCCAAAAGGCAATATTAGTTTATTAAGGAGGGGGTTTAAATTCAAGATATTTTTTCCCATAAACTTTTTTTTATCACGGTATCTTTATTTCCTAATTCAACATTCTCACAACAAGAAATTGTATTTAGATTTATATAAATATATCTTTTGTTTTTCTCAAAGTTTTATCTCACCAAGGGAAAAATCATATTCTTAGTAACACATGAAGATATTTAATTGAGTTATAAGGACTCCAAGAGTGGCAGTATCCATAACCTCAAATCTCATTTTTATTTTTTTACTCTTATATGCTTTACTTTTTACATCACATTATGGTCGCATTATTACCATTGCTTTATAACAAAAGAGTTACAAAATTACTTGTCTAATCGACAACTTAAAGAAGTACATGGTTAGAAGCATTATAAATTACACATGAACCATAAGTGATTTGTGTTCAAGATGAAATCCCATGTTTCTACATCTCACGATTCCACATGTGAAATTTTGTTTTATTCTTAATGCCATAAAGGACATAACAAGGAATTACAGGACAAGATTTCATTTTTCGGGTTCCCAAAAGTCAACATCTTTCAAATCAATTTCATTTGCAAAGATTTACTTATAATTTTCTACCCACAAATTAACCCATTAATCAACTAAGGTTTGGTTAAATTCCAACTTTCACTCAGGGCTTTACACCTTGTTATAGATTAGATTAAGGTTCAAAAACACATTTACCCTATAAACCCTTTGAAAAGATCAAGGCACTATATTGTCACTAGCAAAGATAAGACATTTAGCTGAGAGGACCTAAAGAGGTCATTAACAAAATTTTAAGTGATAGAACCACTATTTCAATAGCTCCATGATGTCATCTGGATCCCACAAGTAATTTATTTGATGAAGAGATTTAATTCTAAATCTATCTTTGGATGACAAGGTAGTCCATTAGGATACATTAAAGGAAGAGTTCACCTCTACTTACTCCAAATAAAATATGACTGTGTTGCTCCTATCTGTTAGGTTTATGACGATGGGACTAAAAAAACTGACTAAGATAATAAACCCATTCTTGGACTCTTATTTACCTAAACTAGGATGTTCCATCAAGTGAAGAGTTTAAGTTCATTCTACGGTTTTCAATCTCCTCTATGGTAAGAAGGATCACACATGAATACATGTTATGCACAAATATACTAGGGTTGAGTGTTTTGATTAACTTTCTTTATTACATTTTCAAGGTAAGAATATAACACAATAATTAATTAATCATTTATTGAACACCGAAAAAAATGCACTACAAGATATTAACTTCAAATTCATTTTCCATATATATATCAAAACCATTTTACCCTACGTAACTATGAATCAAATTGAAATTATGATTAAATACAAATTTCCTAAGATATCCCTAAAACTAGCATCTCATACATATTAGCAAATTTCAAATATAACTTTTCGTAACAAGAGACTACATTATACATTTATTCATTTTACAATTACCTATATAAATTACAATAATGAATAATGAATTACACATCGCCTTTTCACCATCTTTCTTGCATCCTGTAAAACCATGTGAGCATGAAATCAGTGATAAATCATTGGCATGACATCCACCCTAATCTAACATAATTAAAACGTATTTCAGTTTCCCATTCACATATAATAATAATTACAATTTACAATCGAAAGAAAAGGTTTAGAGACATGTATTCATTACATTTCATTTCACTTCATTTCGTAATCCAAGGAGAGAGAAAGAGAAAGGAAAGAGAGAGAACACCATTTTTCATTACACTATAGAGTTTTCAAATAGTTATTTACATGTGTCAAAAGTTTCCACGATGGTTTGGCAACCCGATAAAGGGTCCTACAACTTTCTTTTTACATTTTCCTGCTAGCTACAATAACGTTCAAAATAGGATCGGAGGCTAAGAATCCACTTTCAAATGTGGTCTTCCGATGATCAAACACTCCATGATTAATTTTTTATGTGTCCACTTATATACCAAGAGTTCATAGGAACTGACAGAATTCGAAACTAGCGAATGGTTTGCGATTGGCGGCTAGTTTTCTGGGGCCATCGGTCGTAATTTGACATAGTTACAAATGATTAAAAGTTAACTCAAGGGTTCAATAAACCTCATCCAAAACTAATGTTTGATGGATTTATGCAACATGATAAAATTCCTACATGTTCCCCCATTTATGGTTAAGTCATCGAGTTGACATAACTCATAAATAGAAAACTATTTTCAAATTGTGACATGATTTCGAAGCCACCAATCCTAATTGGTCAACTTTGACCTAGTCAAACTACGATCAAAGGCCTATAAAAAGGCTTTTCCAAACTATATAGAAAATTGTTTTTTTTTTCCTAATCTGAATGTTCCATGCAATTACATATTAAACACACTAGAGGTTTGTGAAGACGGATAAGCATTTTGCTATCCATAATTCAAATGGTAGTTCAAAGCGAAAGCCAACTTTATAGTTTTAGTATCTTCTTAAACTACAAAATGGTGTAACATTTCTCCCGAGTAGGGCATCAAAAGGATCACAAATGTTCATTCGAGGTCAAACCATAAATTGAAGTGATACCTCATATAACAAAATACACATAGGAAACTTAGCATCTCCATTTCGGAGTTACGAAGGTTACTTAGTAAGTCTCGAGAAAGTTGTAATTGATTTATTTAAAAAGGGAGCGTTCAAATCATTTACATGGAACTCAACTTCAGCCTGTCGATTAAAAAAAAAATAGTAATCTAGTTTGGTCATGAAGTTCTAGAACATCACAAAGTGAGTGTTCAATTTTATTGTCTACCAAGCAATATTGGATCTTGTAAGTTACGATATAAGGTTTTTACTATTTTTTTAAAACAAGTTTATTTTATACATTATAATATATGAAAAACCTTTGGTTATAAATTTTTCATTTCGTTGCAAAAGAAAAACTAAAGAAAAAAAATTATGAGAGATGAGGAGAGATGAACCATGCCTAGTATAATCGATGATAGAAGAAAAGTGGTTTTGGTGTTCCATACACCGATTGAAAGATGCTAGAGGGGTTTCAAATCCTTTTCGCTAAACCCATCTTGTATCTTCGATGAATGGATCCCCTCTTTTATATACTTCCCTATCTTCATTCATTTTTCCTCCATGTACCTTCTGCAATAGTAGAGATCAGTTTTTTTCCATCATCAAGATACATTTCAAGTGGGCACTAAGTGTCATCAATTCCATAGTGATTTGTTTTGACAACAAAAAAATAACCCTCCATAACTCGAGCCCAAAAGCACAAATATCTCACCAAGTAATGAAGTGTTATAGGCATACCATTAAATCTATGGATCGAGCTATGATAATATAGTAATCTTGAGCCTTTTGGACACAAGGGCGAGCTCATCAAGAAGACAAGGAAACAACATGAGTCATGCAGAGGGTTGAACCATGATATATTTTTGAAGAAAGTGCAACAATACTGATCCATAGAATATAGAATAAGAGTTATGTTACACAAACAATCCCAGGGAACACTAGATGATAACCTTGATGCAATATAGATTTATATCAAGGTGCGAGTTAAGGTTCTAGGCTTTGAGTTTAGGAAAAATGGCGAGTAAAAGAGCACAGTCCAAACATTTATACCACTCGTTGAGCCAAGAAAACTCAAGCCCTTCGCAGAAAGAAATTTCAGACCTCTAAATCGAACAAGATAGCTTAAAGTATCAGAAATGGTGACCCAGCAAATGCGTGCCCCCAACTAGTAAAATCTAGAGCTCTAATAAAAAAAATCAAGGCGGCCAATATTGAAAACATAACAAAAGCAGAGAGATGGAGATTCATCTTCAAATGATGGCCATTATTCTTCCATCATTGCATTCCATGAGGCCACGCTTCAAGAACTCAATCCAACAATTCACAGCCAAAGACAAGCTTCCACATTTGCATGTATGTCTACCAAAGCGTTCCAACCACGAGCATATGAAAAAACCTTACTTTGGCGCACATGCTAGGAGGAATGTGGAAAAGGTAAATAAGCTATTATAGGTTGAGAAATGGTGAAATATATTGGGACGGCCATGGGTAAGAGCTCCGTTGATCAAAGATATAGATTCACATCAAACAATTTGTAAATAGAAAAAAGAAATGAGGATGCGACATGGGAGAGAGATTTGTTTTAAATAATTAGGTGAGTGTGTAGGCCTACAATTTTTAAAGTCAAGTTGTCTTTAACGTGGAAATTAGCTGGAGACCACATAAATTTCATGAATTATTGGGGATAGAAAATGGCAGTCTACATACCCACGTAATTATGTTTGTTGTCACGATCCAACCAATTATTACTAAAAAATTAACATGGGCTTTGGTTTCAACATGGAAACAACTGGAGAATTCAATTAAAGGCATGAATTATTGTGAAAGGGAATTAAAGGTTTCCAAATAAATGTGGGGATGTGACTCTCCACTTGCTACGCACTAACACAAAAGCCTGTCATTTCCATTAACTCCTCCCCACGTCTACTTTCCCACCAACCACATTTCAAATTTTTTACTATCATTTTAGTTTTTTTTGGTTGGGCACTACAAAACTACTTTTGAAATGAAAGGCTACAAAGAATTATGTCCTTGGAAGATAAATAATGTATCCTATGTAACACACATTTCATTCTATGATATTATCATTTTTCTATTAATGGTAAATGTTTTTTTGGGAGGGACCATACCCCAAAACAAAAAAGGGTCAAGAACCTAGATACAAAAAAAGAGCACAGAAAATGCAGGTCCAAAATCCTAGATATTCAACTAAGGTTAATTGATAAAAACATCCAACAAGTTTGAGCAACCAACCAACACCCTGCTCGTGGAAGAAAATAAACCTAGAAATAGTAGGCCTGTAGCCCAGATAAAGAAATGAAAGCACAAGATGGGACAAGACTCAAACCTTGTCAAAAACGTTGGTGTGATTTAGTTTGTTGTGACCTTTCTTCCTTCGCTCCACCACCATCCAATCCACGTCACCTTATTCTACAAATATCGGAAGAATTACTGCAAGATTCTTATTGGGAATGTGACTCTTGTCTGGGGCACCATCTATCTTTGTTTCGGAAACAAACGTTGGGGTAGAAGAAACGTGAACTATCCCTTAGAGCTTGTGATTAGAATGTGAATCCTTTTGTGGAAGATCGTATGATGGGTTTGAAGAGTCCTCAACTGGGTCATAATGGGAGTTAATTGTAAGATGTTTCCTTTCACCATACAGTGTTTCCTTTCATTTGGAATGTGCACAGTCATCCAAGAGATGCCCTATTTGATAACATCGTCAACATCTAAATGTTAATCCCTCATAGTCAATCCTATGAACCCAATGTATGTCACCTATCTGTAAGTTAATTTTTCTGGAAGAGATTGGGATGTATCAAAATTTTATCATCTGCATTCACAGTTGATACCCAGGTTATCTCCAATAGCAAAAAGGTAATATTTATTCCAAAGTTGCAAAGGGAGTTTAGGAAAGCGAATCCAGACTAGGTGGGAATCAAAGGAGTCATTTAAGGGATCGAAGGATGGGTACCATGGCTTAAGCATGAGACCATGTTCTCCCCAAACCAATATTTATCAAAAATTAGATCCCTATCCTCAGGTGTTTCAAAAATAAAAATAAAAATAGGCTTTAGCACAGGGGTACAATTTAATCTTACCCTTAATCACTTGTCTCCAATTTGGGAAATTTAATCGTGGAGTTGGGATAGCTTGGGCAGAACTTGTGAAATTATAAATGAGGCCAAGTTTGGCTAGATTATCCTCCTCTTTAAGGACCTCTTGCAGTAGATCCTCCTCGATCTTTAGCACATGTGTCTTCTAAGATGGTTTTAGTAGTTTTCCAACTTGTTTTGCATTAAATTTTTTATTTGGGAGAAGCGTAGAAAAATATTTGGGGAACCTCCATTTCTAATAGAGGAATCGTCCTCCCCGAAGCCACAATATTATACCAATCATTCCCTAGATTCCCATTATTATTTTCCCTCCATTGGTGGATCCTCCATTAGAAATTCCAATGCCATAGATATATTTTAGGGGGTTCATGCCACCCCTATTTCCATTGTGGTTTTATATCGCCATTCCCTCCGATACAAATCCTCTAATTGTGGAAGGGCCCTTGCTTGCTCCCTGCAAGATCGGGTTTGGATTTTCATTATTTCATCACTAAGAGGGTTGTCCCTCTCCACATTCCCCAAGGCCGAACCTCCCATAGTCCTCTAAATTCCACCACCCGCCACCACCTCCATGAGTTTGGTGCTAGAGTTTCTTGATTTGTTTGATTAGGGCTCAATATCGTTTCAAATTCTTATTCATATACTTAAAAAAATTTCCTTAAACACTTTTATTATACCCGAGCTATGAAATTGAGTGGTGGATTACTTTCTCTGAGTGGTACATGGGGGTGGGCTTGGGTCCTTAATGTCCGCAGAGTGATCTACATTCAGAGTGCCCCATTATGTTTCACTTGGTCTATATGGAGACGTTAGTCCCTACCTCAATGTGTCCCCATGGCCACTTGTCGAAAGCATCAAATAAATTCAATGGGAATGGAACTTGGGTTGATGATTACAAACTACTTGTAACTCACCAATAGCCTAAGACATTGAGTTCTTTGTGATTTTTTAATTACATGTGAAGTACATTTCTCATTTTTATTCATATGAAATAATGCTTTATTTTTGAATTTGATCATACGATTCCTAATAAAATCCATAAGAACTTCGTGTATTTTAGACCTTGAATTTTTATTACTCATACTTATTCTTATAAGTGGTGTGATTCCTCTTTAAATGCATTTATGACCCTTGTAAGATATTTGAGTTTAAAAGGATTAATTATTAATATTTTCACATTTTAGTTGTTGTTTGTGAGATTTTTATCGAAATCGTATTTAAAAAGATTGCTAAATTCACAAACTAGATGTATGCCTTCTTTTCTTGAATTTATTTTGGGTCTCGTATTATGTATAATGCAACTCCCACAAATGCAACTAGCATATTTATATTATATTAATATATGTAAAATATGTTGAGAGATATATAGTATGTAAGGCGTTTATAATACCTCTTGGCATATTTTAAATGCCATGTTTCTATTTATGTTTATATAAATCTATGTATGTAAAATATGTTGAGAGGTATAAACGCCTTGCGTACTATACCTCTCGGCATATTTTACATATATTATATAATAATATATGTATGCTAATTTTAGTCAAATTTTATTTATATGTTTACTATAATACAAAATTAAATACTGAAATAATCAAAGTAAGGATATTTAAATTATTACATGTACCGGGTGGCAAAACTTTGACTAGGGTCGACGTAGCACCTCTCCTCACCGGCAGGTATCTCCACCTCCGTCTTGGACTCCTCCTACTTACGGGGTGTTTGATCGGTGGGCTCGGGGCGTGGTGGCTCGAGGAGCGGGCACCGACAGTCAAAATTTATGCGGCTATCTTTAGCTATCTCACCCTCCCGGTGGGAAATGAGGAGGAGCAGCATAGCGGTGAGCGATGGTTGGGAGCACCCCGATACGCGCCCCAATACCACTCTTGGTGGTTGGGGTGACCGTCCAAAGATCCCTCCACCACCGCCACCTTCCTCCATGTTTGTTGTTGCTGCCTAGCTCCATGTTTGGAGTTTCTTTGGTTCTCTGCCTTTCTATTTTAGGCTTTTTTTATTGAAAAGTGCTTTTGTTGACATGACACTTTGCTACTCATAGCCTTTATGGCTACTTTGATACTGCTTATGGGGTGTGATCTTTCCACCCGATTTTGTATGATTAGCATTGTACTTCATCTTTAATATATGGTTATGCTTTTCAATAGAAATATTCTTACATGTACCTTGTATCAATTAATAAATTCCAAATTGTGATAGAAATATAAATAGATTAATATAAACAAAATGTTTTTTATGAAAATTATTATATATATATATATATAAAGGATTATGAAATGGCTCTTTTTAATTAATTCTTACAAACATTTCCTATTTATATAGGATTAATTCAATTACAATATAATTAAAAAAATTTAATTATACACTATGATATAGATATTAATGGATAAATATAATTACAATTATTTTTGTAAACAAATATTAAAAAAACAATAATTTTATGGATTTTCAAAATATGGAATTTTAAATTATTTATTACAAATAATTTTTATTAACATGATATTTCTTCAATTAAAATTATAATTGAAAATTTTCGCAAACAAATTAATTTGATTATTATCTTTTAGAAATTGAACTTATACATACTCAACTTATTTCAAAATGACTTTTTATATGTAAAAAGAATCGTAATGTCTTTTGTTTAGGATGTTTATCTATTTTATAATTTAATTTTCACATGCAAATATATTTTTACAATTTTAACTACTTATACTTTTTAAGATGGATGGAATTAGAAAATATTTGATGATTAAAATAGTTGTTTATATCTAAATAATGTAATTTATCATTCACGATTTGCTAATAATCTGTGAAAGGTCATGTTTTGAAGTGCAGCAAAATGTAAAATATTGTTTAATGGTTAATGATTGATAATCAAATTTTATTTCCCCCCTTTTTCTATCATAGTAAGCTTTTTGAAATTGTATTTTGTTGATTTTTTATATGAATAACACTCAAGAGTTTTTATAGAATGGTCTTTTGTTGATTTTTTATATCAATAGCACCCAAGGGTTTCAACACTTATTAACATATTTAAATTTAAAACTCTTAATGCTCTATTTAAATTCCTTAAGTGTAAATATTAACTCATTGTAAGTTTTGTACATAATATTTTAGAAACATCTTTTGTTTTGGTAATTTAAAGTCTTGAAAAGACAATACCACAAAATGAGTGAGACATGATTGGTGAAAGGTCGTGTCTTACCATTTATATGCTCTTATATTTATTAAATAGTTGATTAGTTAGTATTTTGTGGTTTTTTTTAATCACATTTTGTGTGTTTCATAAGATGAGATAAAAATTATATATCGCACATGCAAAGGCAATGCCATGTAGTTAGGTGTGTAATTTCACACACACACACACACACACACACACACACACACACACACACACACACACACACACACACACACACACACACACACACACACACACACACACACACACACACATATATATATAGAGAGAGAGAGAGCGGGGGGGGGGGGGGTTGGTGTTATCATTGTCAAAATGAAGATGTGAAGCCAATCAAACTTGTCAAAGTCTCCGAGACTCGTATTAGACATGAACATATATGAACATATATATATATATATAGAGAGAGAGAGAGAGAGAGAGAGAGAGAGAGAGAGAGAGATATATAGAGAGAGAGAGGGGGTTGGTGTTATTAGTTGTTAGAATGAAGATGTGAAGCCAATCAAACTTGTCAAAGTCTCCGAGACTCATACATGAACATTATGTGTCGGGAGCATTCAATGCGAGGAAGATTTTTGTAGGAGACAGTTTGTTGTTAATGTTGTTCACCATAGAAGGCCAAGTCTAAGTTGCAATTAAATAAAAGAAGAGATATTTTTAAATCTTAATGTCAATTATCTAAGGACTATTTTAGCTTCTAAGTTTAGAAAGAAAAAACAAAGTATAGTGGATTCGGCCTGATTTATGACATTGTGGAAGATACAATCTCATTTGAACCTGGAAACAAACCGATCAAAAATAGAATTGACATTCCAAATCGGAGACATGAAAAAGATTTTCCAAATATGACAAAGAAAAGAAGCGGGTTAAAAATTTTGGGTGCTCAAAATGAAGAGATGAGAGTTAGAGATGTGATTAACAATTTAGCATTTTGTATTACATTGTAGTTAATTTTTTTAATTATTATTTTTTACTTTTAATAAGTTTTTGTTTTAATTAATTAATAATTTTTATTAATATTTCATTTTCATATTTTATTAATTTTTATTTTTAATTGTTTAATTTTTTTATTTTAATTTTTATCAATTCGTTTTTTTTTTAATCATTATTTTATTAATTTTTTTGCTTTCTTTATTAATACATAGTGAAAAAGTTGTATCTTGCAAAAAAATCCATGAAAGATCAAGTCCAAGATAACATCATTCATCATTGGGGAGAGCTAAACATATCCTCCATCCCACCCATCACATTGCAAATTTGTAACTCTATACAAAAACATGCAAAACTAGATACTTTTGAAACCTACTAAATACTAGGGACCACCACAAACTAAAATTTATACATTCCCTTCACTCAGCGTGGCATGAAGAAGTCTGCCACCATATTTTTGTCTTTGGCGCTAGAGAAAACTTTAGCTATAATCTCCAATTTTGAATCATCATCTTCCTAGGAGAAGAGGATGGAGAAGCACAACTAAAGGGAGAATCAACCAATGCCTTCCTCGGAAGAGGGAAGCCTGAATTAGAAGTCAGGGATTCTTGTCGGGTAAGTGCAGCAAGTTGGTGGACAATTAAGGGGACATAAAAACCTAAAATTTAGGTACCGTGATCACAGTTTATAAACAGCACTTGCGGTTTCTAAACCGTGCTCACGTAATTGTTTTTATAGGTTCGGTGATTTCGAACCTAAAACCGCAATTGTGGTCCTCTGAGACCAAAAAAAAAAACAAACCCACGACTCCTAATTTTCCCCATTTTTCCTTTCCAACCATGATTTCTCCTAGACCTTTGGCACTCACACTTTTAATAACCCCTAAAAATTGCTCTTCGGACTTCTGGATCATGATAGTTTCAACCATGTCGCCAAGACAAAGAGGTAAGCCCTCAATTTTGATCAATGTTTTTGCATGTTAGGTTATTTTTTGTAATTTTCAAGGGTTTTTCAATTTTTTATTTATGTATACAATTTTTTTGTTTTGTCGATTACTCGCTGCAAGATGTGTCCTACAAACCGTCAAAAATCCCGAAAAACCTCCAAAATATTCCTCAAAACCCTCCAAACATTCCTCAAAACCCTCCTCCAAACATAGATCCACCTCTTGTGGCTCCTTCTGTCCCCATGGAACCAATAGGAACACAAGTTGATATCGTTGGAAGAATCTAACAAAATAAAATTGTCATTGAGAACCTTATTTAGACTATAAGACAAAATCATGCCACAAATCCGTCCCACATGACTTTAGCCAACACATTGCAAACATTGATTGGCGAAGTTAACTCGCAACTAACCAAATAGATAGATGAAATTCCTTTAGAGGTGATTATATGCGATGGTATGTAGATAAATTATCCCATGCAGCCATAAAAGACAATTTTTTGGAAAATACCGTATTTTTGCATTATTTATCGACCCAAGAACTAATGCCCCCACAGCCTACTTGCAAATAGTTCTCAATCCATTGATACCATGATGATCGAATCAAGAACAATATTTGGGAATGATGGTGGATGGTTTTGATTATCACGGTGCAACAAGAATGAGGTTCCTCTCTATTTTTGAAGAAATTTTATCGCGAGTTCGTGCTTAATGAGGTCCCAAATTATTTTGAGACTTTTTATTTTTATGGGCGAGGAGGTGGCTCTGCACATAGTAGACCCAGTGCACACATAGATCAACCAAGGATCCCCATGCCCTAAAACCCCACTACCTTCGGTATCCCTCATACAAGTGAAGGAGGTTGTGGAGATTGACACACTACATGCATTGAGGGAGCTCACTGACACTCTAACCCAACATAGTGAGCAGATTTCATCTGGGGATGTTTGTGGAGGTGCTAGTTCTAGCGCACCACACCATTGTGGATCATGTGGTGCCGTGTGCACTACGAGTGAGACATCATTTGCTGGATCACATAGTTTCTTTTCTCTAGATGAGATGATGGAAGATTTTTGAACTGGTGCAAAGGATCTTGGTATTTCACAGGTAAATGTCAAATAAATATTTATATATATATATACAATAGTTTAATTCATGTTTGAGATTTTAATATATATGTATTTGATTGTACGTCATGTACATACATGTAAAAACTAATTTTTTATTTTATTTTAAATAGCAAAAGCGAGGTGAAGGAAACATCCAGTGTCGACATACTAATTACTACATATGGGCATGTTATAAACGTAAGTTTCAAGTTGTACTTAAATTTAAAATTTCATTTGATTGTGCACTTTTATTATTATAATGTTTCACCTATACATGTACATATTAATATATGTTTTTCTTTTATACGCAGGAGCCTATAGTTCATCATCTACTCGGGGCGAGGCTACTTGGTACGCCTACGTGACTTTTATGCGAGTTAGTTTCTCTTTACACTTTGTGTTTCTAATTGTATAATTTCACGTGGATTATGTTTTAGCTCTGTTATGTGGCAGTCATGTAGATTAATATTTATTTGTACATGATTTTTGTATAGCTTATGACTGCGCAAAGATACTCCTCCATATATGCGCAGATCATGGGAAGCTACTATAGATCTTTGCCATCAAACATCTGTGAGATCCACTAGCGAGGTACAATTTTTCAAGTTTGTTAAATTTATTTAGAATTATTTTTATTACTTAAATCTACAATATCAAATTTTGTACATGAAATATTTAATTTGAAATTTAATTATTTGTATGTAGCTTACCCTCGTGAGTCTATTGTTGTCCTTGCCACATGTCAACGACAAATTGATAGGGATCATGACATTGTGGTAAGATTTCACATGCATTTTAACTAAATTCTAAGTTATAAATTTTGAATGTATTTTAAAATTTTGGGTGTTAAAAACTTGTTTATGAATGTGCGGAGTTAGGTTATAGGTCTGCTTTGAGATGCCTAGGACCACACGGATGAAATTGTAGTGGCATCTCCCTCCACTACATCCTCAAGTCATGAACATGCTAATTCTAGCAGGGAGAAGAGAGGGAAAATGTTTCATGATTAGATTCATACACGGATATATACACACACACACACACACACACACACACACACACACACACACACACACACACACACACGGATATACATACATATATATATGGGCCATATATATATATGGGCCAGCTGGTCTTATTTCATGATTCTTCATAGGACATTATATATATAGCCTTATGTGACCGCATGTGGTCCTATATGTATGACACACTTAGTTTGAGATGTACACATGCTATGAACTTATATTTTCAGAGACGTGCGTCCAACACACTTAGTTCGAGATGTACACATGTTATGAACTTATATTTTCATAGACATGCATCCAACACACTTAGTTTGATACAATATATATCCATGTGTTTTTTTCATAACAATATTACTTCAATGTTTGATTCGATTTCATTGCACATGATATCCTTCTATATATGTATATTTTATGTATATTAGTTTTATATGTATGTTTGATTTAAAATTAAAAACTATGGTGCAACATATATGAATATAACGTTATTATAGTGCAACATTGTATGGTACAATTGTTAAGAAATTAATGGAAGCATGTGTATTCCTCCATCAACATGGGTAACTTATCATTTTCCTCTTAAGTCATGAAAAATATTTCATACCTTGAATCTTGAAATAAGATATCTTCCCTTGGGTCATTTGGTTTTTAAAATGTGTATTTAATTTTATTTATCAAAAGGATATTATTCATTTTACCATTGATGAGTATGGTGGTGTATGACCAATCAATCTTTATATCCCCACCAATATCATGATAGAAACTTTGGCTCAACAATATACCATACGTAGCTAGAATGTCTTCCACAAGTATTTCCATCTTGATTTTCTTGTCAGGGAAGTCTACAAATTCTACTTGAGAATCTTTCACCTGGGCCAAAAGAGGTAATTTTTATTTATGTAGTAACAATGGCCAATAGCAAGGCTGAGAGTAATACCAATAGAGTTAGAAAATTTTATAAGCATGAAATTTTCAGAGGCACCGAAGTCAATAATACAATTATTCAATTTATACCCATTGACCAACAAGGAAAGATAGAAAGGTTCTTATTTCCTAGAAGAGGATGATTTTAAGGAAAGAAGGTTCTAGGAGTGGGAAGTGATTCTTTAGTGTTGGTAGGATTCTTGGAACATGTATTTTAGTACTTCCTTTGATAAACTAGATGAGTTTATCAAAATGCTTGGGGTGTTTTTTTATGTACTCATATTCAGATATTTGAATTTTATCTTTCTTAACATGGTCACTGATGTAAAAATATGAGGAAGTGGTAGGCACATTAGGAACTATGGAATCCTTGACATGAGTAGGATTTTCATTCTTAGGAATAATAGAAATAGAAATTTATTTGACAAGAGGAGGTGCAAGAGACTTACTCAAAGAGGTAGATGGAGTCTTGGATAAAGTAGTATTAGGATTATTCTTAGATGAACCCATAGAAGTAGGAAATGATGTTCCTCTTTTTTTTCTATCGATTCGCCATGTGAGGATTAAAGTGTTTTGCTTGGGAAGTAGAAGAAGAGGCTTATTTATTTTTTTATGAGTTGGTGAACACTAAACAAGAGTAACTATTCATATCATCTATGGATTATTCAGGATATTTGTTGGGTGAGTATTCACAATAACCAATAATTACATAACCATCTTCTTCTTCTCTTTCAATTTCTGATTCAACAATTTCTTTTCCTTCATCTTCATAGGTTCCGCATATTTCATTAACGGTGGAGATTCTAAGGAAAATATTTTAACCAAGATCGATTATAGGTTTTTACCCCTAGATATAATATATATATATATATATATATATATATATATATATATGTTAAGGCCTTATTGTGGTACCATGCAAGAAGAGATGTCGTTGCTTTCGGGCTACTTCATTCGGGCATAGTCCCTTAAGAGCCCTAAGACCAAAAAATCATTCAACTTCGACAGGTGAGTACGTGGATTCCGTGGAACCTAAGGATGCCTCTTTCAATCCTAAACCTCAGTGTATGGACCCTATGAAATAGCTGTCTATCTGGTTTTTTTTCCTTCTCTAATCGGTGCTCTCGTTGCCCTATTGTTTACTGTAAACGTGCCAAATAGTGTAGTTTGAGACAACGTAAAGATGCCAAATGGTATATTTTGCAAATGGTGAGTCATGGCACCAAAATAATTGTGCCAAAACGTCTGGGTGGGCAGGTGAACACTAGAGGAGGCATCGTTTTTGTGCATGACAATGTCGTTGCTTCTAGGCTACTTCATTCGGGCATAGTCCTTTAAGAACCCTAAGACCAAAAAATCATTCAACTTCGACGGTGGCTACGAGCACTTTGTAGCACCTAGAGACATCTCGTTCAATCCTACACCTCGGTGTAGGGACCCTCTACAATAGCCTATCTCAGTTTTTCCTATTCCAATCGGTGCTCTCGCTGCCCTATTGTTTGCAAATGTGCTAAATAGTGTAGTTTGAGACAAGTGTAAGGCTGTCTAACAGTATATTTTGCAAACGGTGGGTCATGGCACCGAACCAAATGTGCCAACATGTCTAGGTGGCAAAGTGAAAACTAGAGGAGGCATCTTTTTGGTGTGCGACAACGTCATTGCTTCTGGGCTACTTCATTCGGGCATAGTCCCTAAAGAGCCCTGAGACAAAAAAATCATTCAACTTCCACGGTGACTACGCAGACTCCGTGACACCTAAGGACATCTTGTTTGATCCTACACCTTAGCATAGGGACCCTCTACAATAGCATGTATCAGTTTTTTCCTTCTCCAATCGGTGCTCTCACTACCCTATTGTTTACAAACACGTGAAATAGTGCAGTTTGAGACAGTGTAAGGATGTCAAATGGTATATTTTGCAAACGGTGGGTCATGGCACTAAACCGACTGGGCCAACACATCCAGATGGCTAGTTTAACACTAGAGGAGGTGTTGTTTTGGTGCATGACAACATCGTTAAAGCCGGGCTACCTCGTTCAGGCGTAGTCCCTTAAAAGCTCTACGAGATAAAAAAAATTGTTCAACTTCGACGAGTGACTACGCAAACTCCGTGACACCTAAGGATGTCTCGTTCAATCCTACACCTCAGTGTAGGGACCCTCTAGAATATTTTGTCTCAGTTTTTTCCTTCTCAATTGGTACTCGCCGCCCTATTGTTTGCAAACACGCGTAATAGTGCGGTTTGAGTTAGTGTAAGGTCAAGTGTCAAACGGTATATTTTTCAAAGCGGTGGGCCGTGGCACCAAACCGACCATTGCCGACAAGTTTGGGTGGCTAGCTGAATGCTAGAGGAGGTATTATTTTTGGTGCATAACAATGTCGTTGTTGCTTCTAGGATACCTCGTTCGGCGTAGTCCCTTAAGAGCCTTGAGACCAAAAAATCGTTTAACTTCGACGGGTGACTACGCGGACTTCGTGGCACCTAGAGAAATATCATTTGATCCTACAACCCGGCATAAGGACCATCTGTAATATCCTATCTCAGTTTTTTCCTTCTCTAATCGGTGCTCTCACTGTTCTATTGTTTGAAAACATGCCAAATATTACATTTTGAGACAGTGTAAGGCTGTCTAACAGTATATTTTGCAAACAGTGGGTTATGCAATCGAACCGATTACATCAACACATCCATGTGGCTAGGTGAATGCTAGAGGAGGTATCATTTTAGTGTGTGAAAATGTCATTGCTTCCGAGCTACCTCGTTCGGGCGTAGTCCCTTAAGAGCCCTGAGACCAAAAAATTGTTCAACTTCGACAGGTGACTACGCGGACTCCGTGACACCTAAGGAAATCTTGTTTGATCTTACACCTTGGCATAAGGACCCTCTAAAATATTTTATCTTGATTTTTTCCTTCTCTAATCGGTGCTCTCACTGCCCTATTGTTTGTAAACGCTCCAAATAGTGCGGTTTAAGACAATGTAAGGTTATATAATGGTATATTTTGTAAACGGTGGGTCGTGGCACTAAAGCGACTATGCCGACACATCCGGGTGGAAAGGTGAACACTAGAGGAGGTTTTGTTTCTGTGCATGACAACGTTGTTGTTTCCGGGCTACCTCGTTCAGCGTAGTCCCTTAAAATCCCGAGACCAAAAATTGTTTAGCTTTGACATGTGACAATGCGGACTCCATGACACCTAAGGATGTCTTGTTTGATCCTAAACCTCGGCGTATGGACCCTCTAAAATAGTGTGTCTTGGTTTTTTCCTTCTCAATTGGCGCTCTCACTACTCTATTGTTTTGCAAACGCACCAAATAGTGTAGTTTTAGATAGTATAAGGTTTTTTAACGATATATTTTTCAAACGATGGGTTGTGGAACCGAATCACGCACACGACACGTCGGTCTGGGTGTCTAGGTGAATGCTAGAGGAGGTTTTGTTTTGGTGTGCGAAAATTTCATTGCTTCGAGCTACCTCATTCGGGCATAGTCCCTTAAGATCCCTAAGGTAAAATATCGTTCATCTTCGACGGTGACTACGCGCACTCCATGGCACCTAGAGACATCTCATCGATCCTACACCTTAGTGTAATAACCCTCTACAATATCATGTCTCAGCTTTTTTCCTTCTCCAATCGCTCTCGTTGCCCTATTATTTGCAAATGTGCGGAAAGAGTGCAGTTTGAGCTAGTATAAGGGTCAAATGGTATCTTTTGCAAAAACGGTGGGTCGTGGCACCGAACCGACTCTCGCACACACATAGGTCCATGGTCTTGTAAACACTTTGGGAGGTGTCCTTTTGGTTCTCTAAGCTCTATGTCCTTCTGGGCTACCTCCTCTGGAGCCAAGAACCCCCTCCATAGGTACATAAATCATTGTTAATTGCTTCTCTTTTCTTGTAAAACAATGAAAGCTTCTCTTAGCTTCAAGAATTTATAATTCTCTACTAACAATGCTAACCACGTGAAGGTGGAAGATTTTCTAGCACCACTAACTTGCACATAAAATTTTTCTTCAAAAAAATTTAAGTTTCAAATCAAAACCATACTAGATATATACAAAATACACAAATTTAATAAAATATATGAACTTAAATTTATCTAACAAATTTATATATACCAAAGAAATTATATATACCAGACATGAGCATTGTAAATTCATTCCAATGAACCATCAGGATCGGATCTACTTTGAATAGCGGACATGATTGCTTCATGATCTCACTCTCGAAACTTCCAAAGAATCTTGTTATTAGGCCTTCCTCGATATCTATATAGCTGAATATAAGAGTATTTTCATGTGTGTCTCAACGTCTTCAAACACCCAACAGAGGATTTTTTTAATGGATAGCGTCGAAGCCAAGTTCCAGTAATTACCACTGACCCTATAGGGTACTTAATATCTTCGCCATCTATAACAAGAGAAGTCAAATTATTTCTTTCTTGATGCAACGACATAAGAAATAGTTTGTTCCTTCTTCATTGTCTTCTTTCACAATAACTGCAAACACATGTCCTACAAAAAAAAAAGGTTTCAAATCAAATTTAAATTGTACATATTAAAATTTCAATGGACATAACTCAATACAAAAATTTTAAATAACCATAAATACCTTGTCGCACCAAAATCAAAATTTCATCAAAGTCCTTGGATGTTACAACTTCATCTACAGAAACAAGTCATAATGCTTGTGGAGGTTGATAATTAGGAAGTGGAGTTAGAGGCCTACAAATCCATCCATCCACCCATTCTTTTGAATCACACTCAACAGTGATAAATTCAATACAAGATGCACAAAAACATGTCAAATTTCTTGTCCATGTGGACCACAAAATAGCGTTTGAGCTACAAAATGAGTGCATATCACTAGACCCAGTGAGTGTCATATAATCCTCGTAGTTATTAATTTGTTGGTCCTCTATCAACCAAAAATATCTGCAAACTATAGAATTTTCTTGAGAACCTCGGGCCATGTTGTCAATACATCATTCCACTATGATCTTTGCATCTTTCAATTTAGCATCATATTTGTACTTCAACTCTTATCTTGCAAGAGCTCTTTTCACATATGCCCAGGTACCTTCATGCACTCATTTTCTATGTCCAGCCTCAGTAAAATTCTAAATATGTTACACACCCATCTTGACGCATGCATCATGCTCATCCAATAAAATATTCATGCATTATTAAACTGATACGTGTAATTTTCTGACCATATATAATGTTATTTGAAGTGGATGTCCCTATCAGAAAAGTTTCCATAAAATAACTGGAAACACCCTTGCACAAATTCAGTAGAATGAGTATGATCATTACTGATATAAAAGTGGTAGTCTCTTAAAAAAATTAATCATTCTCTGTACTGTCAGGAGAATATATAAATTCTATATGCACAAAAATGGCAACTTACATTGAGTTGTAATATTGTGATTGAACCTCCATTTGTGGTTGCAATGTGTAATTCTCTGTAAAATTGACCGCTTAAACAATAGTAACAATAGGAAATGTGTCTTTGCATATCTTGAACTGTTCATCCAACCATCGAGATCTGTGTGTATGCCTAGCATACTCAAATAATTTCATCCTTAAATTTTCTCATAAATTAAAAAATAGACATATGTTTGGTAACTAGCTCACACCGTTTAGACTCTTTTCCATCTTTCAACTGGTATGCAACTAATTTATATTTATCAAACTCAACTAAATTATGTCGTATTACACCTTCAATTTGCTCATGGATGTAACTTTTCAATTTAGGTAATCTGCCACATGTACCACAACTTCCATATAAACAATCTTGACTATAAAAAAATTGTCTAACTTCTTTTTCACAAAATATCGTAGGAATGAAATCCCTAGAAGATATTAGTGGAACTTGAACACCACATTCCGATAACATAGTTTAAAAATGAAAAATAGAATGAATAAGTAAAAATTTAGCATAATACATCGCAAATTTGACATGTTTCCTACAATAACAAGTGGTGCGAGCATGGTTGATTTTCACTTAGAATGGTTTCAACATTTCAAAAAAACGTTGACTAATTTTAATTTACAGATGTTCTTTTTCAAACTTATACAAAAATTGAATTTGAGTCATATCTAAGAAATGCTTTGGATGTGGTTTGCGATTAGTAGAACCAACTCTCTTTTACATCTCTTGTATTAGGTGAAACTCTAGTGTTATCATGCCAAAATTGAATAACAACTTCTCTTATAGCATCAGAATTATATTTTTCCTTACGCGGTCCTCTAACAAAAATACCCAAAAATCGGTGTTATTGAGTGATTGAAGGATATTACGTCTTTCAATTGCTTTCATTAGAGTTTTTTATTAACTTGCAACATTCGAATTGTTTTCGTAATCAAACGTTATTTTTTATTGATTCACTTACAACACTAGTAGCAAGTACACGATGCACAATATTACTATCCCTAGTGTGTCTCTTGACACCAACAGTGTGATATGCATCATGAAGGTTTTCAAAATTGTAGAGGTTTGACCACGTATATTAGATGTTGTCAATCCTAAGGTGTTTAATGTATGTCTCATTTTAATCAATTTCATCAAACTAACCAACAACTGTCATCTTTGGGAATTATTTAAAATTTCGAAATGATCATCTCAAATTTCAGTGGCTTTTCTTCTAATTTGTCGTTTAGAATTTTTTTAGACATTGGTTTCAAAATGTTTTCATCAATATCAATAAAATAATTAGGTTTCTTATAGAAAATCCTAGGAGGTGTTTTTGTCAAATTTTGTTTGTCTACAGTTTTAACCTTAATTTTCTTATTCGTTTTCATTGTCTCCTTCAATTTCAACATTTGCTACATCACGAGTATTTAATTCTTCTTCAACATTGACTGTAAAAACATCTTCATCACGAGTAATTAATTCAACTTCAACATTGACAGTAGAAACATTACCTAGTTCCTCATTGCTTATAATAGTAGGGGTTGAAAATGAACCTCTTCTTGATTCACGAAGATTCCACATTCACTCAGCATTTTGAAATGTATTTGTCTCTAATTCGTTTGGTGTTTTTTTACTTAATGACTTCCTTTTTTGACTTCATTTCTTGTCTCCCATGATGTTTTGCTTGCGGTGATAAGAAAAACATGCAGAAAATAATAGAATTTTGTAATAATTCATACGATAAAGTTAAAAAATAAAAATCACATGGTAATTAGAACATTGAGATGTGTATAAATATGATTTACAAACTACGATCACACTTTATAAACCGCGCTCATGGTTTATAAAGAGCGATCATGGTTCTTATTTCAAAACTTGCGATCACGGTTCTATTTGTATCATCAAATCCGACCCTAAGGCTTGAGAAATCTTTCTTTTTCCCTAACCAAAGCTATGAAAGGTCAGTATGAAGTGTAAAAGGTAAAAAAACTTTAAATTTTCTCTTCCACAGACTTGAGCCATGCTGAAAAACTGAAAATTTTCACAAAAATGGTGTCATCGCGTAGGGGAGACTATTAGCTTCGTAGAAATATTGATTTTAAAGTGAATAGAATAAGATAAATATCATTTTATAATTTTTTACGAACAATAGGTCTTTAAGACATTTTTTCCCGTGAATGTTCATGTGTGCATTTAAGACTACAAATTTTGTTTCGCTTATCAAAATGTGATAAAAATTTTACCATCCCAAGCGTGGAGAAATTCTATAGACGTTTAAAAATATATATATTTGATTTCAATATTTTTGATATACATATGGTGAGCAAATGGAAAGCTCTCCATTTTCTAAATATTTTCAAACTACTTTCAAGGAAAAAAGTCATAAAAAAATATTGCTCGAAAAAATACAAAATAATATCCACCCCAAGATAGACAACTACATCTAACTTTTCACCAAATGAAAAAAAAAAAGATTTGGTCATCCAAATCGCAGGCAAACGAACTACAATCTTATAGATTTTTTTAAAAAACCAAGTCATATAATTTTAAGTGTTTAATATAGCTAAACTTGTACATTTTTTTTTAAAATAGTAGTTTAGAAACTAGATTTTGGATGCTATGATTCATATTTATATATTTTTTTCTAATTTTGAGTGCGCGTATTGCTAATAATCCCTACAAGTTGAGATTTCGTTGTTTTTTGCAATATGACGTCTACTTATGACCCCTTTTTGTCCACCAACTTGTTGCACTTACCATGTCCCTTTGACATAGCCAATAAGACTTGAGCAAAACATGCTCATGAAAACTATAGACTCATTAACCTCTCCTTCAGGGCTCACATGTTTCAGTGTTATCTCTTGAAAGTGCACTCTGTAGAGATATGGGTGCATGTTTTCTAAGCTTGCAGAATTTGATCTCTCTCTTTCGTAGATACAATGGAAACACCTCAGTCTATGGGTATACCTATTTTGAGGTGAGTCTCTCGGTATCAAGGCCGGTTCCTTGTTGATGTATCGTAAACTACTTCTAGGGTTTAAGGGTAAAAGATGACTATAAAATAATTAAAACTAAGGTGATACACCAAATTTATATGAGGGCTTTGACTAAGTATATGCACAATTGATATGTGAAAGGATTTTTGATGCACGAACCAATATTTTTCTCGTAGAATATCAAGGGAAAAAAACTTTGAGGTATTGAGGGAGATTATCACAACAATACTACTAAGCTAAACATGCACATTAATATCATGCAGAAATTACTAAGTTTGCAACATGGTAAGATGATTAATCAGGGAATTTTCATTCACAAGACTAATAGAAACATACACAAGACTGCAAATAATTGGTAGGCGAAAATGCTTCACACTCGGAAGGAAAAGCTGGAAAAAATTATTCAATACTCCTATATCCAAAAGTCCTCCTTTGTGCTTTGCAAAGGCACACAATATATAGGAAAATAAATTTTTCCACCCTTCCTAAAAATAGCCTAAGGCTTTACTACTAGCCCTTGAATCCTATTTTTATCCTTTATTTAATAATAAATAAAGGGATAAAATAATACAAACTGGTACAAAGAGGCATTAATAGCCTTTGATTACATCTCAGTCAACTAAAGTTGACTATTCTATTTTTAATAAGGTTGGGTGAATAATTTGCTAATAATAAATTTGTTTGCTAGGAAAGTCTCTCTCCACGAGCATGCAACTTGTCTCCTTCTCTATTTTGACCTCTTGTGAAGCATGCAAAAGTAACTCCTGTGAGTGAGCAAAATTAATTACATTATTTGCAATACTTTGCAAAAGTAATTCATCCAAACATCTATCCTGATTGGGACCACCTCCGAGCCTGATATTGACATTTCTTTGTCTTCATTTGAGTTTGGCCACCTTTGTGGACTTAGCACATTACCATGGTTTTAGATACACATGGGGGCACTTTGTAATAGTTACCACACCATACTCGGCCACCTTTGATTATTTGACATAGGCTACACTATATAGTCTGCCACCTTTTGAATATACACGACCATGTAATACTTGTCGGCTTTGCATGTTTGAATAGTATATAGTTAAAATATTCACCTTTTTGGTGATCATTGTGCCATAATTTGGTCGGATTTTGGCATTATTTAAAGTCTAGACTATATTTGATCCTTTGAATTTCATCTCAATGATTTTGTTTTAAAATTGATAACGTGGGCTGGCCCCTTCTCCACGGTGACTCACCCCTCCATGTTTTGTCGGTGGCACATGTAACTCAAGTTAAGTTTTCTTTGTTATTGTTGATCATTTTAAACCATCGATCTATGTCCTTTTTCATCTTCGGTCGTTGAGCTCTGACCTGTGGTTAATTGTTTCGGCTTGCATTGAATGCGGTCGGTGGGGATTGACTATGGTTAATTGCTTTGAGCCTCAAGCTCTATCCTTGGCCCTCGATCTTTGTACTCGGTTGAATCTTGATCATTGATGCTTGACCCTCGGTTAGGGTTTTGTTGTTTCTCCTCTCGAGTTGGTATGGTAAATGTAACTCGAACATGATGATCATTTCATTTGGTTTTTTTTTTGGCTTGTGGGCGAAGCCTGGAAAAAAATTTGATGCCATTGATGGTTACTTGAAGCTCGAACTTTTCCATTTATGGTCTTGAACCATTCGGCTTCGTATATTTTGAAAGCGTGGTTCGTTAATTTACGCCATTGTTGGTAACCCTGAAGCTCGATTCATTCTTTGTGGTCTATTGGCGACCATGATCGTTATCTTGGAGCTCGGTTCTATTTGGTCTTGCATCACCTTGCTTGATAGCGTCGATAATTTTTCTCGATCCTTGAGTTTTCGTTGGTATTTGGTTCTTACCATTTTGACTTCAAAACTGATACCCATTTTATTTTGCATTTCTTTGTGTGATCTCTTGGATGACTTTGGTCATTTTCGAGTTGAACTCATTTCGGGTTTGGTCCTTTTAGTTCTGAGCTCGATGATATCTCAAGGGTTTTCTCCACTTCGATTTAACTAGTAAGTTTTTACTTCTTTCTCGTATCGGTACCCATTAATGGGTCCATGATTAAAACTAGGATCTATACTTTTCCTTCTTATACTGCAATTTGAAGGTGATTGACCTTAAAAGAATGTTAACTTCTGAAATACTTGAATACTTTTCAACTCGGATGTGCGTGCAGTTTGAATCAAATATTTTATGTTTGAGCCTGTGTTCTGACTAATAAATGGATATTCTTATTTTCTCAAACATGTCAGATCCGAATGTTTACTATTATGGGTATTCGACCTCCTTCATTCCTTTTAATTTTACAATATGTTCTTGAGGCTAATAATATTTTCTGAAAAGTTGAAATCCACTTCATATCTTCTTAGTTTTATATTCTCTGATTTCATTCAACCATTAATATTCACCTAGTCTATGATCTATTCGTTTTGTGAAACCACTCTGAGTTTTGTAAGTTGATTCCTTTTTACGGTTTCGCTACCCATTTTTATTTTCACTGATTTGGTTCATTGTGGCTTGAGGATGACATTATTTTTACTGTAACTTCTCTTTTGTGCCTCAAATTGTTGCTTTTAATAACTCAGATCTCGGTATTCCTCCTTTGATATGGATATTTACCCCATTCTTTCACCTGAAGATGGAGATTCTGTGTTCTAAAACTGTAGATGACTTCTCCTCTGAGATCAAGTTTTGATGTGGACGTTCCTTTTCATTCTTCTCTATATAAGCTTTATGCTTCATCATTTTGAGCTGAGGTTTTATGATAATAACACCCGGTATTTACAGTGGGGTCTTCATTAAAACATTACTATTGCATTCTTTGATCATGGGCCTTGAGTTATTATTGCCTCTCTTACTCTGAGCTCGAATTGGTACACTCTTCCTCAACTATTCTTTAAATTTGGGTTACTTCGGCCTTCCCTATTCTGAGCCTATCAGATATTTTGCATTATATGATTGTCTCTGAGATTTTTCTTTTCTCTATTGCCAATATTATGTGAGCCCAGATCTGTTCAACTGGTAAGTTTATGACTTACTGCATAAAGCTCTATTTTGAGCTCAAGACCTGGAAAATGACTTGGTCTTTTAATATTCTGAAAAGGTGAGCCCATGGCCTCAAATATGATGGTCATATTTTATTTGTATCACTGAGTAAATAGCTCGGCCTTTTCGAGAGAATTTGTAACTTGTTTAAAATTGTGTCAATTACATCCTTGAATACATTCCTTGAATATTTGAAAGTTTATATCTAGAACCTTCCTTTAACTGTTGTGCTTTTGTATTTTAGAAAAATGGCTTCACTCTACTTGTCTGTCATACTCCACTGATATTGCAGCATTTCTATATTCCTTCTGAATGACTTCTATCTTTGTAAACTGTGAATCCTGCATTCAATTTGATCTCTGAAGCTATTACTTGTAGTATTCTCGTGTAGTTGATACTTGATTAATTTAAATACTATACTTATAGAATGTTGTACTTGTAAGATTTATCTTCTGACTTTATCTCTCTTCAACTCTTTAGGCTTATAATGAATGCTCAAAAATCCTTGAGTTTGATGGTGAAAGTATAGTTACCTTTTTTTTCTACTAAAACACTTGTGTTTGATCTTTATTACAAATTTTGTATGCACTGTTGGAAAATTTAAAATGTCCATTTTACATGGCGAATCCTGTCACAAAATTTTTCCATAATTCTTTAATTTATTCCTCTTGATTGTAGTATTTGTATTTTTCGATTCGGGATACTGAGAATGTAACACTTTTCGTTAAATATGATTTGTTGTTAGACATTGAATCTGTTGGTGCTCAAAATTGTCTCACCCAATTTGTGCCCTTGAAAATATATTGATCTCGTGGCCTTTGTCATTTTATCCTTCCCCATGTTGTGCTTGGCCGATCTTTGTTTCCATTTTTAGTCTGCTCCTGGGTCAAAGATCATGTATGGGTCCATAATTATCTCCTCGTTTCTTTGTTCCTCTGGGAGGGTCTGTATTTTGAGTCTCCCATGCTCCGTTCCTTCAAAAAATCACATTTTCCCGTTCTCTTTGTTCGTCACGGTTGGAATTTTTGTTCTTTTCATTTCTCGCCTTGAAATACTTGAAGAAGAATGAGTTGATATGTCCCTGAGGAATGTATTTGAGCCTTGTAACATTCTAAACTCTCTATCCTTGAAGAAAACTTCATTTTCAGGCTAAAGTGGTCATTTTTCTCGCATTTTACGATTTGATGGGTTTTTCTCCCAACCAAATTTGCATCCTTGCATCTACATGGAGGGGATGTGGTACCTTTTGGTTGGATGCGGCTCAGCTAAATACTTCAAAATTCTATGAAAAGCTTCAACCCAAAAAAATTCCAAGTGGAGGAGTGGCATTTATTTGAAGATGTACTTTTGGGTTTTGCCTTGGAGTAGTGCCGAGAAGACACGTGGAATTTCTTTTTGCTTTCCCGAACTTAGACAAATTCTTATATGCAGTTGGATACTGAGTCTAGCGGGACAGAGATGCGTGGTGAGCCCGCACTCATTCAGTGGTCTTAAATTTTAGCACCATTTTGAAATAGTGTCAGGAGGACACTTGCATGGGCTTCGATCACTTTCCATTTTGCTTAGAATTTTAAATGGCCAAAGAAGAATACCTCGGAGCATGACACGTGGTGCCTTTAGCTAAGCTTCAAGCATTGGATAAATCTCACTAGAACAGGACACGTGGTGAGCCAACACTCGTTAAAGGTATCAAATATTTGAAACCGCCTTAAGGTGCATCATGGTGACACATGGAAGTTTGAAAAGTCAAAGAGTTGGGGAGGCGAACCATCCAGGGCAACTTGGAAATTTTTCCTCTTACATGCAAATGATCAAAATCTCAAAATGGCCCCGCAAGCCCGATGGGGAAAATTGTCAATGTTTTTCCCCGATCAATGCAGAGATGTGCGACCCTTCAAAGGAAAAGTGAAAAATTTTGTCTTTGAGGGAAAGAGAGTTAAAGGCATAAGGGGACCCGGGGTTCCCGTTGGGACCCACTTTAGAAACTTGAAACAAGCGGAAGGGCGGAGCTACTAAAGAAACTTGGAAAAATTTTCCTTTTTCCTAAAAGAGAGTCAAATGGTAGAATTTCTCTACATTTCTTTTAGGACCCACCTTAGGACACGTGTTAGGCCAACTTTTCAGAAGTGGAGGTGCAGAGGAAAATGTTAAATTTTTCCATTTTTTCAAAAGGGTCAGAAAAGGTCAAAAGAAGCCCCTGAGCCCGTTTTTGAATCTTCCACGTGGACGGCCCACATTCAAATCAAAGATCAACAAATTTGGTGGTGAGTGTCGAATCTGATTTTCCCCATTTTTTTCGTAAAGCTCCTAAAGGTGTGAGTCTTCATGATTTCTTGGTTTTTTCTACACGCAAAAAAATGGGCAAGTTAATTTTGATATCTAGAGTTTGGTGGGAGAGATCTAGAGATGTATTTCACCATTAAAATGGTTTGACTATCAAGCTCAATCTGATTTTCCATTTTCTTCTCCTAAGCATGAAAGGAGCTAGATTTGATAGATTTGAGGCGAAAGTGGTTGGAAAATTGAAGAAGTAATCTACCGAGAGGAAGGAGTTGAATGTAGGAGATATTCGATGAGATTTTCCCCCTTGAGTATCCGGTGATTTTTTACAGATCGGATCCCAAAAATCACGATTGTGATCATGGAAAGCACTTTGCACTCAATGTCTTGATCTTGGGGGAGAAGGGGTTTGTTGTAAATGTTATAAATGGCACAAATTTTTTGTGCAAATGTTGGGGTGGGAGGGTCTGGACTGATTTTTCTAATAGAAATCTTTATAGAGCCCATCCCTTTTGAGAAACCATTCAAGAAGCATGTCTATCTCTTTTGTATTAAAATCTGATCATGTCAAGGTGTTTACAAGTGTACAACCATTGACACGCTCCGAGACATTCTAGAAACTTTCCCTAGCTGATAGATTTAATAAAATTCAAGTTATTTATGTGTTGTCTTGAGCAAAATGTGTTGGTTTTATTTCAGAATGTCCGCAAGAAGTTTTTCTTTTTTCTGTTGCAATCTTCTATTAAATTTGGTTCAATCACAAAGGCCTCAATCCTTGTGACAGTTTAGTGGCATCTGCAATTTCATTTCTAAGAAGAGATTTCATCTTGGATTGAAATAAATGAGTTAAAATCACTTTTCTCTCAGCTATTAATGAGAGATATTATGTAAGCCTTTGGGTGTACCTTAGGCGTGATTTGGCTTATATCTTGTTGCTTTGTTGGGTTTTCTAACTCAAGCCTTCATGATAGAATCTCGCAGATTGTGTAAAAGAGTGAAAATCGGGCCTCTATTAAAGCACATATTCTAGTTGAAGAAACAGCTTTAGCTGTTTTGTGGCATTCTGTTGGTATGAATTTCCATTTTGTAAGGTTCCTCAAGGATCTGGTGAATCTAGTTTCACCCTGCCCCACCTTCCACCAAAAATTCATTTAACAACAACCAATCCTACCCATACTACCCCTGTTTTTCATGTGTGTACACAAATGCATAATCTTTGTTACCAAAACATGCAGATGCAATCAGGGTCTCAAATGTCTTTAGTAACCTTTTCCTGGTGTGAAAATCTCTCCATGATTTGGAAGTGAAAACACGTGAGATTCAAATCTCGTGTGTTGAACATATTTTCCTAAGGTCTTCCCTATAAAATTTGTGCAAAATAAAGGCACTGCATCTCCTTTCAAATAACAAGAGGTTACAAAATAGGTTTTGTTACCTCGGTTGAAAGGCACAACCTAAAATAGCTAGGATCAGATCACATCCTATTAAATGTGCTATCCACTCCCTTCAGAGCCTGAGTGCCAACACGTCAAATAGATTGCTTCCCCAACTACAAAACGACATACATAATTGTCTATCTGCCTCCAAGTGTCTTATCTAATCCATGATCTTTGCTCGGTCTTTGAAGGAGGTTAAATTTGGGTACCAACATAAATGGTGTCATTTCGGGGATTGTTTTGAAAAGTTGTGAGAATTGATTTGATCGTTGAGATACAGTTCACACTCAGACCCTGGTAAGCATTTCTTGTATACTCTAAAGTACCAGTGATCCATTATAAATATTATCCTGTGTTTGACCCTGTATGAAGTTTCAAGTTACAAGTGTTGTATGCAACTTTTCCAGTCTCTACAAGTTTTGCATTAGTATTCATTGATAAATTTTGATAAAGGAAGGTCAGAGCTTTCATTTCTAGTTTATAAGTGCTGAAAAAGTATACTTTAGTGCATTTGCACAACTAAGGTGGAAATCCTTAGTGGCGACTCCTGATTGATTTGATTTTGATAAGGACCAGTGTCTTAAAACTCTGTCAAGTAAGATTTGTTACTAATATTTTCAAAGCTGGAAGGAAGAAGATATTTCTTTTCTAGGGATCCCGCTTAGGACATTTTTTCCAGAGCTAGGAAAAGAAAAATCAGAAGGAAGGAAAGCTTGGAGAGTTGTGGGAGAACAACAGACAAGAAGAGGGATCTCCATTGATGGAAGTGAATGGCCTATCATTGAAGACTGCCATTCAAGTGACTCAATCGGGTAGCTCTTTGTTTGTGGAATTGAATTCTCCAACCTGAGAAGGGCCTTCATTTGATTTTGAAAGGTTTGCTTCTCATTCTATCCCCTGTCTTTTCAGAAGTTAATAGGGATTTCCAAGAAGCTAGGCCTTTGGAGGGTGTCCATTTTGAAAGCTACACTCCTGTATTTCAGAGACCCCCTGCCCCTCACCAATTTTTTTTTCCCCCAAGATCATCTCCTCTAATCAATATGGCACAACCAAGACCTCCATTTGTTTTAAACACCTTTGGACCTATAAATTTTGTGGGAATGGCTGGTTATCCAAATGCAGTACCTCAAGATGTAAGGAATAGACTACCAAAGTTCTAGGGAAACAATGCTATAACTGGTGATCAACATCTGAAGCTTTTTCTCAATATGATGGAAGACTTTGAGATTGAACATGAAGATGTATACATCAAATTGTTTTTACACACCTTAGAAGATGATGCAAGGGACTGGTATAAAGCATTGCAGATAACTCTATTGATTCTTGGGCTGAGATGAACAATGCATTTAGATTACAATATGGTGATAGGACTAACCCTAGGTTTCTTCTATCAGAATTTGAAAACATCAAGAAGAATCCTAATGAGTCAGTACATGACTTCAATACAAGGTTCAATAAGACCTTGAGGAGATTTCTTGTTAGGATAAGGCCATGTGATGAGTCATGTTTGATCAAATATATAGATGCATTTGATAAAAAGGCTACTTACTACTTGAGGGATAAGAACCCTACCAATTTGAGGCAAGCATTCACCATGGCTCTGTAAATAGAGAATAATATCAAGGAAATTGGAAAACCTCCAAAGAGGGATGGTGTGAAGCTGATTAACCCAGAAAAACCTTAGACAAGCAAGGTACTTGAAATTGAAGAAGTTGTGAAGACTTTGTGGGGGGCTATCAATGAGATCTCCTACGAACTAGCCTGAGTGAGAAGGAATTTGGGCAGAGTTCAAAAGGACAACACAAACAACAAGGCCAAGAGAGACTTACAAATTATCAAAGATTTGATGACAGAGACAAAGGACCTATATGATTTGGAAATAGGAAGCCCCAAGGCAGAGAAAATAAAATGGTGCCTGATCCTTTGGCTGCTAGAGTTGCTTTTGTGGAAGAAATAGAGGTCATTGATTGGTGTGACAAATGTTTCATGCCCCATGCTCCTCGTGAAGAAGATCAGTAAGAATAAGAAGAAGCTAGTTATGATAATGATGATGATGCCTGCGTGATGGAGACCCCTAAAAATTTTCCAAGGGAAGCAACCTCAACTGAGCTGATAAGTGCTAGAACCGCTGGCACCTTTTGGGATTGCATTCATAGGGTACCTATTCCTCCTCTCTCTCATACTTTATAAGTAGACACTTTACAAGCTTTTGAATTTCCCAATAATGATTTTGAATATCTAAGGGCTTTAATGATAGACAAGTATGATGGGGAATTCCATCCGAGGAAGATAGGTAGTTACTGAGATGAATGTTGTTGTGGCTCAAGAGAAGGAATATAGCACAAGAAGTAAGGCTATCAAAAGGACAAGACATCAAGCCAAGCCAAAGGCTCCGTTACTTTCAAACATTCCTAAAGAGGCACCTAAGAAAGATGCACTTGCCAAGGGCCCTGTAGTTCCAAACAAGAATCATACTTCTCATCATGCTCAAGCTATCAAAAATCATGTGCCACCCAATGAGTGTATCAGCTTTCCTTCCAATACTTCCTTGCCCAAGAATGTCCCATATGACATTTCCCAAGTTTTAAGTCAAATCAAAGTCTCTATCCCAATTGCTGAGTTGCTTAGGATTCCTGAACACAAAAGGAGAGCATTTGAATACTTGGGATTGAATGAAGAGAAGACTACCTTGGGAAGAAATACGAACATTGTGGAGAATCCTCTAGTCATTGAAGAGTTTGAGACACCATCAAGCATCGAAGAGCTAGTTGAACCACCTAAGGTTTATCTGGGGACATCCTTGGTAGACTCTCAGCTAAATGTGGACCCATTCTTCACCACTCTGATCATCAAGGATAGGTTGCTCCATAACTGTATGTTTGATTGAGGGGCATCATGCAATGTCATGCCTTTGGAAGTCATGAATGATCTGAATATTAAGGTAACAACAGCATATGGGAAGTGCCTTTGCCATGAACTCCAGAGAAGTGCCAGTAGTGGGATGTTTGAAGGGTTTGGTGGTGCAACTTACAGCCTATCCAGGTAAAAATTTAAAACTTGATGTTGTCATTGTTGATTGCCCAACCAAGTGGGGCATGCTATTGTCAAGAAAATGGGCTACAAGTGTTTGTGGGAGTGACCAGATGGATATGTACTATGCTACCATTCCAATTGAAGGCATCCTTGTCAGTCAGGTTGTATGGGGAAAAGAAAATGTGGCACCTTATTAAGGACCCCAACAATGCATCCTATGAAGTATTATACACAAATGTTGATGCTGACAACTTTGTGGGATTTGCTTTGATGGAATGGAGCACAAGATTGAAGAATGCAAGTGTCTTGAGCAGAAAGCTCTCCTTGGACTCTATTATTTGATGGAGCTTTCACCAAATTTGGGAGTGGTGCTGGTGTTTTCTTTCTCTCTCCAAGACAAGAAAAGTTTGTTTTCTCCTTCAAGCTTAACTTTGAGTACACTAACAACATTGCTGAGTATGAGGAATTGTTGTTAGGATTAAGAATTTCTTGGAAGTATGGTGTCGGGGACATTGTTTTCAAAGGATATTCAGAGTTAGTTGTCAAGAAATCTAGAAAAGCGTATGCCACAAAGAATCATCAATTGAAACAATACAAGCATGTAGTTTGGGACTTCATTGAGATGTTTGATTCATTCAACATAGTGCATCATGATAGAAAATTCAATGATTTTCCAGATAGGCTTACAGTGTTTTGTTCTCACTTTGACAACTATACAATGTCCCCTTATTTTTAATATGAGGTGGAGGTATTGACAAGACCATTTTTCCCTAACAATATTAAGCACTGGCAGGTTTTTAATGATGATACTCAGATCAGAAGGTTCTGCAAAACGATGGAGAGTTTTCTCGATCACAAAATTGATTAGGAGCCCTTGGTATGTATGACAGAAGGAAAGGAAACCTTGTTTGGCAAGGGCATCATCCCACTAAAAACCAACACCATTCCTAAGGGCTAGTTTCTCTTGAGTCCAATTTTGATAATGCTGACTGCATTATTAATAGATGCATGACAACCTTGAGGGATATTTAGGAGCATGATCTTGGCACAAAGCGAGAAGCCAAGGAAGATTTGGTTGGGCAGCAATCTCAGCAAAGAGGAAAAGAAATCATACATCCTATTGTTGAAAAAGTACCAAGATTACCTGGCTTGGACCTATTCTGAGCTCAAAGCATACAGAGAGGACTTGTTTCAACATGAGATTCCCTTGGAGCCCAATGTAAAACCATTCAGGAAAAAATAGAGGCCAATTAATCCTCTCTTATCTCTCAAAATGCAAGAAGAACTGAAGAAACTAAGAGATGGAGGGATTATCCAGCCCACAAGGTATTCTTCTTGGGTTGCTAACCTAGTACTAGTAAGAAAGAAGAATGGTGACATCAAGCTATGTGTAGACTTCAGGAATATGAACAAAGCTTCAATAAAGGAAAACTATCCTTTACCTAACATGGAACACATGCTGCAGTTGGTAACTGGTTCTGAGTTTCTCTCTACTTTAGATGGCTTCTCTGGTTACAACCAAGTTATAGTGAAAGAATCAGAAAGGATCAAGATAGCCTTCACTACTCCTTGGGGAACATATGTGTATGTCAGGATTCCCTTTGGTCTGATGAATGTTGAAGCCACTTTTCAAAGAGAAATGGATGTTTTCTTTGTTGGTTACATAAATGAGTTTATTGTTGTTTATTAAGATGATGTAACAAGTTGTTTTCTAGGAAGAGAAGTGACCACTTGTTGCACTTGGAGAAGATGTTGATAAGATGTAGAGAATATGGCATCTCACTCAATCCAAAGAAATACCATTTTGGGGCAGAAGGAAAAGTTGTTTGGTCATATAGTGTCACACGGGAGGGAGTGATGATTGATCCAGAAAGAGTGGAGGCCATCAAAGAAAGTCTGAATTCCAAGAACCAAGAAAGGAATTCAATCCTTCTTTGGGCTAGATAAACTTCATTAGAAGATTTATATCAAACTTTGTTGAGTTGACCATCCCAATCACTTCCATGCTAAAGAAGGACCAGGTCATCAAATGGGAGGAGGCTGCCATCCAAGATTTCAATGGAATCAAAGAGGCATTGAAGCATGCCCCTGTTTTGGCAGCCCTAGATTATAAGAAACCTTTCCAGCTTGTTTTCCTTTGCTTCAGAAAACACTATTACTTTTTTGTCTGCTATGCGAAGGATGATGAAGGAGCTGAGAGGCCAATTGCCTTTTCAAGTAAGGCCTTGCAGGGGATGAGCTGAAGTAAACTATCATGGAAAAGCACGCATTTTCCTTGGTAAAAGCAACAAAGGTTTTCAGGCCTTATATTCTAAGTTCAAAGGTTGTTTCTTATTTTCCCCATACCATGGCAAAGGACATTTTTTTAGAGATGGAAGTCTCAAGCAAAAGATGTAGGTGGGTGAACAAATTGCAAGAGTATGATATTGACATACAAACCACCAAATTGGTGAGAGGTTTGGGCTTAGCCAAGCTTATGGCTGAGATCAACTTGTAGACTATTGAAGTAAATGAGGTTGAGGAAGAAAGGGCAAGTGTTTTTGAAAAGTTGATGAATTCTTAGTGGTACAAGGATGTGATGTTATATCTTAGACATTTAAACTTCCCTGAGCATTTAAGTAAGAACCTTAAAATAGCTCTTAAGTTGGCTTCCAAGAAATATGTCATTATTGATTTTGGGTTGGCATGGAAAACCCATAGGGAGTCCTCTTAAGATGCATCACTAAAGATGAAGCCCCCAAGATAATAGCTGATCTCCATGGAGGATTTTGTGGGGTCCTTTTTTTGCAAGAGTGACAACACACAAGATTCTAATGGTTGGTTATTGGTGGCAAACTCTTTTGAAGGATACAACCATGTTGGTAAGAATATGTGAGACTTTACGGTGTTTCTCTGGTAGGATGAAAGCTTTAGGCCCCCTTCCTTTGCAACCATTGTCAACTGAAACCCCATTCAAGCAATGGGGAATGGATTTCATCGGTGATATTTCAAACCCTTCAAGTGTTGGCCATAAGTGAATTCCTGTAGCCACTAACTATTTTACTAAATGGGTGGAGACAATCCCCACCAATAAGGAAACACACCAAGTTGTCATGGATTTTGTGCTAAACAACATCATCTACATGTTTGTGGTACCAGTCAAGATTATAGCTGACAATGCCATGAGCTTCATAGCTAAACCTTTGGTGGCAATGTGCAAAGAGTATGGGATCAACTTGATATATGCCTTCAATTACAATCCTCAAGGAAATGGACAAGCTGAGTCCAATAATAAAAATTTCTTTGAAGATCATCAGAAGAACATTGGAGCAGAACAAGAGAAGGTGGGGTGAACAGTTGAAGTTTGCTATCTCAGGCGAGATATGATAAGCACAATGAGTCTTTGGAAAGAGTCCGTTTGAGTTGGTGTATGGGACTCAGGCCTTGCTGCCTCTTCATATGCAACTATCTTCATATCAATTTATGCAACAAATTTGGAAGATCAAGAGGTAGGTCCTTATGATGCTCGCATTAACTAGATTGTTGAGCTTGAAGAAGAGAGGAGGGCATCCCACCAGAGGCATGTAAAATTCAGAGATAAACTGAAGAAGTTATTTGACAAGAAGGTCACTCCCAGAGCTTTCAATGTTGGAGATCTTGTGCTACTATGGGATAGCAGACATGAGGATAAGGGCAAGCATGGAAAGTTTGACTCATTATGGATGGGCCCTTACTCTATTGACATCAAAATTGGGGAGCATACCTTCTTCCTCAAGGACTTAGATGGTGAACTGCTCGAGTTTCCTATCAATGGCAGGCATTTGAAGCATTTCTTGGATTGATTCCCCTGAATCAAGGCATAAATCTTATGTACAGTGTATAGTTTGTTGTTTTTTCCTATTTTTGTGTTTTTTCTTGTTCTGGTCCATGGTGACCTATTTTTGTTGGTTTCTCTGTTCGTTTTGGAGATGGCTTTATTTCTTTGCTCTACAAGCTGACTCTATCACCCAATGAATAATTTTTGGCACTTGGTCTACTTTTGTTCTTGTGGCACTCGCAGGGAGTGCCCATCCCCGAGTCAAAGCCTATGTTGGTGCTCAAAATTGTCTCGCCCCATTTGTGCCCTTGAAAATTTATTGATTTGCAGCCTCTATCATTTTATCCTTCCCCATGTTGTGTTTGGCTGGTCTTTGTTGCCATTTTTAGTCTACTCTGGGTCAAAGATCATGTATGGGTCCATAATTATCTCTTCGTTTCTTTGTTCCTCTAGGAGGGTTTGTATTTTGAGTCCCCCATGCTTTATTCCTTCAAAACTCGCATTTTCCTATTCTCTCTATTCCCCATGGTCAGAGAATTTGTTGTTCTTGTCATTTCTTCCTTGAAATAATTGAAGAAGAATGAGTTGATATGTCCTTGAGGAACATATTTGAGCCTTGTAACATTCTAAACTCTCTGTCCTTGAAGAAAATTTCATTTTCAGGCTCAAATGGTCATTTTTCTGTATTTTACGGTTTGACGGGCATTTTCTCCTGGTCAAATTTGCATCCTTGCATCTACAGGGGACATGACACCTTTTGGTTGGATGCGGCTCAGCTAAATACTTCAAAAATTATATGAAAAGCTTCAACTCAAAAAAATTTCTATGTGGAGGAGTGGCACTCATTTGAAGATCTACTTTTGGGTTTTGCATTGGAGTATCACTAAGAGGACACGTGGAAGTTCCTGCTACTTTCCCAAACTTAGAAAAATTCTTATGCGATTGGATATAGTTTGGCGGGATAAGGACGCGTGGCAAGCCCACGCTCATTCAAGGTCTTAAATTTGGGCACCATTTTGAAATAGCAGCCAGGAGGACACTTGGAGGCTTTCACTCACTTTGAATTTTGCTTAGACTTTTCAACGGCCAAAGGATACTTCCTCGGAGCATGACACATGGTGCCTTTCGGTGAGCTTCAAGCATTCATACAAATCTCGCCAGAACAGGACACGTGGCGAGCCTGCCCTCATTCAAGGTATCAAATTTTTTGGACCACCTTAAGGTGCGCCATGGTGACATGTGGAAATTTGAAAAGTCAAAGAGGCGGGGAGGAAGACCATTGGAGGAAACTTGGAAATTTTTCCTCTTGCATGCAAATGATCAAAATCTCAAAATGGCCCGCAAGCCCGATGAGGGAAAATTTCAATGTTTTCCCGATCAATAGCCGAGGCGCGGGCCTTTAGAGGAAAAGTGAAAAAAATTCCATTTGAGGGAAAGGGAGTTAAAGGCATAAAGGGACCCGGGGTTCCACTGGGACCCACTTTAAAAACTTGAAGTGGAAGGGCGAAGAGCGAGGAGGAAACTTGGAAAATTTTCCTTTTTCCAAAAAAGAGAGTCAAATGGTAGAATTTCTCTATGTTTCTTTTGGGACCCACCTTAGGACACGTGTCAAGCCCACTTTTCAGAAGCGGAGGTGTGAAGAAAAATGTAAAATTTTTACATTTTTTCAAAAGGGTCAGAAAAGGTCAAAAGAAGCCCCCGAGCCCGTTTTTGAATCTTCCACGTGGACGGCCCACATTCAAATCAAAGATCAACGATTGCTGAGTGTCTGAATCTGATTTTCCCCCCATTTTTTGTGTAAAGCTCCTAGAGGTGTGATTCTTCATGATTTCTTGTTATTTTCTACACGCCAAACAGAGGGGCAAGTTAATTTTGATATCTAGAGTTTGGTGGGAGAGATCTAGAGATGTCTTTCACCATTAAAATGGTCTGACTATTAGGCTTGATCTGATTTTCCATTTTTCTTCTCCCGAGCATGCAAGGAGCCATATTTGAAGATTTACGGACAGAAGTGGTTGGAAAATTAAAGGAGTAATCTACCAGAGGAAGGAGTTGAATGTGGGAGGTATTCAATGAGATTTTCCCCTCGAGTATCCGGTGACTTTGTACAGATCGGATCCACGAAAATCATGATTGTAATCATGACAAGAACTTGTGCACTCAACGCGTCTAGATCTTGGGGGAGAAGGGGTATGTTGTAAATGTTATAAATGGCATGAATTTTTGTGCAAATGTTGGGTTGGGAGAAGGTCTGGACTAATTTTTCTAATAGAAAGCTTGATAGAGCCCATTCCTTTTGAGAAACCATTCAAGAAGCATGTATATCTCTTTTGTATTAAAATATGATCATGTCAAGGTGGTTGCATGTGTACAGCCATTGACACGCTCTGAGACTGTTCTAGAAAATTACCCTTGCTGATAGATTTAATCAAATTTGAGTTATTTTTGTGTTGTCTTGAGCAAACTGTGTTGGTTTTATTTTTGAATGTCTGTAAAGCAGTTTTTCTTTTTTTCGTTGCAATCTTGTCTCAAATTTGGTTCAATCACACATGCCTCAATCCTTGTGATAGTGTAATGGCATCTGCAATTTCATTTCTCAAAAGATCTTTCATCTGGGATTGAAATAAATGATTTAAAATCACTTTTCTCACAATTGTTGACAAAGATTATCTCGTAAGTCTTTAGGTGTACCTTAGGCATGATTTGGCTTAGATCTTGATGCTTTGTTGGGTTTTCTAACTCGAGCCTTCATGATAGAATCTCGGAGATTGTGTGAAAGAGAGCTAATCTAGGACTCCATTAAAGCAAATATTCTAGTTGAAGAAACATTTTAGCTATTTTATGGCATTATGTTGGTATGTAAGGTTCCTTAAGGATCGGTGGATCTAGTTTCACCCTACTCCACCTCCCACCAAAAATTCATTTAACAAATTCTACCCATACTACCCTTGTTTGTCATGTGTGTACACAAATGCATAATCTATGTTACCAAAACATGCAAAGCAATCGGGGTCTCAAATGTCTTTAGAAATATTTGCCTTGTGTGAAAATATCTCCATGATCCGGAAGTGAAAACACGTGAGATTCAGATCGGTGTGTTGTCAATATTTTTCCAAGGTCTTCCCTATAAAATTTGTGCGAAAAGAAAGGCACCTACATCTACTTTCGGATAAAAGAGGTTACAAAATAGGTTATCTTACCTTGGTTGAAAGGTACAACCTAAAATAGCTAGGTTCATATCACATCCTTTTAAATGTGCTATCCACTCCCTTCAGAGCCTGAGTGCCAATAAGTCATATAGGTTGCTTCCCCGGCTACAAAACGACATACATGATTTTCTATCTGCCTCTGAGTGTCCTGTCTAATCCATGATGTTGCTTGGTCTTTGAAGGAGGTTAAATTTGGGTACCAACATAATCATAATAATCAAGTTATCTTGATCATGTCATGCTTTCCTACTTTTCTGTATTATTTATTTGATTTACATACTCCTTGTAAAGCATGTGATAGTTGAAAACAACATGATGAAAAGTTTTAAATGTCCATTTTACATGGCGAAGCCCTGTCAAAATTTTCCTAGAATCCTATTTTCATTCTATTTAAGCTATAATCCTTTCCTTCCAGTTAAGTTTACTTCTTCCACTTCAAAAGCGATTCTTCGAAACCTTGAGTTACATTCTTTCTTCTTTCCGGCATGTACTTACGACTTGTCAATTTCTTCTTGGGTGTAACTCCGTACTCCGCACACTTAAGAAAATAGTTAGAAAATACTTAGGATTTTTGGCCTCTCTTATGTCCATGTTCTTCTTTTATTTTCTCTTTACGAGTGAATAAAGCATGTATGCATTTTGATCTTCAAGAAAATACATCTCCTAATTATTAAAAGGTTCATATGCACGAAATAGGATAGTAGGGAATATGAATTGATCCCTAAGCTCAGAATCGATAGTGCATTTTATTTTTTTCAGAGTACAAAGTGGCTTCTACAAAGAAGGTGAGAAAGGAAACAAAGTTGGAATGGATCTACCTAAACAACAAAGAAAACCAAAAGGCAATGATGGGTTCACTCATAGTTTTTTCTTTCTTTTTCATGCATGTGTACCTCTTATTTCAGTAGTTATATTTTACTTTCCAGTTACATCTCACGGCTTGTGTGGGAACATTTGAAATTTCCTTATGAATAAAACATTGAATTCTGTAATTGAATTATATATTTCTTTCTACATTTCAAATTGTTGTCAGGGTTCATTTTAAGAGACCTCTTGGAAATCGGAGGTGGAGAATACCGCGAATATCCCCGGAACCAGTTGTTGGTGCAAAATCATAGCACCCCGGGACTCTCGCAACACAAGGGGTTGAGGGTCTCAGTGCGATTGCACAACATGGAGCTTTTCCCAAGTGTGGGACCTCGCGAAATTGGAAAATCTCTCCGGATGAAGGCCGGCTCCTATTCCTCTGTTCAGATGCACGAATAAAACGCAGAGGGTTTACCAAAAACCTAATCTAACTTTCCAAGGAGACAGGGTAGAGAATGCATAAAAATAAAACCTAAACTACGGAGGTGATGCACCGAGGAATGAAGAACATATGTTTTGCCAATAAACACAAACCATAGAAATGCAATGCAATATCATGCACGGATAAACATATTCACAGTGAAAGATCAGGAGGATGCAAAATGAAACACATAGAGGGTTGAGAAAACATCCACAGTCATGCATTTATTTGCTCCGAAGGTTTGATACAATACACTGTAAAAATGCCAATAGGCAAAGGTTGCATTATAGTTTCAAATGGGAGGTTTAAGCTCCACAACTCCACCTGCCAAAGAGAAGAAAGGAGGGGCCAAAACAAAAATGTCCAAACCTTGATGAGAGCCACTCCTGACCATTTATACAAGAAAAATGAGGGAGAAGAGAAGAATTCGGAGCTCCCCCAACTACCTCCAAGACTGCACTTAATTCAACAATCATGGCGGTAGGTAAGAACTCACCAAACTCGAAAAAATGGCGAACCGCCCATTCCTGCGACATATTCTTTGGTGTCTGGTTTTGGAGAACCCCCGATATGCTTTTGCACCATGTTGTTCCGACCTCGAAACCCGATTTTCCTTGCGTCGGGTTTTGGAACCCCTGCGACATATCCTTTGGTGTCGGGTTTTGGAGAACCCCCGACATGCTTTTGCGCCATGTTGTTCTGCCCCCGAAACCCGATTTGCCTTGCGTCGGGTTTTGGAACCCCTGTGACATATCCTTTGGTGTCGGGTTTTGGAGAACCCCGACATGCTTTTGCGCCATGTTGTTCCGCCCCCGAAACCCGATTTGCCTTGCGTCGGGTTTTGGAACCCCTGCGACATATCCTTTGGTGTCGGGTTTTGGAGAACCCCCGACATGCTTTTGCGCCATGTTGTTCCGCCCCCGAAACCCGATTTGCCTTGCGCCGACGCCGAGACCCAATTTCCTGACACGTGGCGATCTCTCATTGGTCGCGGGCCATGCGGGCCAAATTTTCTGTTTTGACTTTTTGACCAAAACTTGGCCCAAAAACCAACTTCCCCCCGGACGCCCCGCCACTCCCTTGGGACACGTGGCAGCACCCCATTGGCCGCGGGCCAAAATTTCAAAATTCTCCCATGCGCCAAACACTTAACGAATTTTCACTCCGCTTCCCCCTCTGACACGTGGCACATTCCGACTCACCGGCGGACCTGCGGGCTAAAATTTCTCTTTTGCAAATTTGCCCAAAACTTGGAAATTTTCCAAGTTTTCCTCCACACTCCGCCACTTCCCTGGGACACGTGGCGGCTTCCCATTGGCTGCGGGCCTCCTAGGGGAAAATTTCCCACAAAAACTCCGCCGAGCCATAACTTGAAAAATATGAGGAGTTAGGAGGAAAATTTTACCTTTCTGGAAAGCTGATAAAAAGCTCTATCCAATGGTGCCACTTCCAGAAACTTTGAGTGCCTGATAATCGAAAAATGGAGACTAAGGCACAAGAGAAGGGGAACAAAGGAGTTGGCCATAAAAAATGAGCAAAAAGGGGGGACATATTTTTGACAACAATTTGGCGACTCACGGGGTTACCTGCCTGCTAGGTAGAAGATCAATGGCCTTTAGCAATCCATTGGGCACAAAGTCATAAGCAATAACCTGAAACCGATCTGATACCTGAACTCCCTCTCCGAGAACACGCTGCACTGTAGAAAACCAACCCAGGAGCAACGAAACCTGTGCCAAAGCACTTAGGGAAACTGAAACCTAACTACAACAAGACAATGTGCACACGCACTTAGAGGAATTGAAAACTAGGCTAATATTTACAAGGGTAGAACTTTTCTCTCTTCAGTAGCAATGTTTAAGATAGATTCCGTTGACCGGAATCGGAAGTTCTTCTCCATCCAATGTAGACAATTGGAAGGCATTGCTATTTTTACATCCCGTGACCATATAGGGGCCACTCCAAATGGCATCAAATTTGGAATGCCTTCCCGGTTTTGCCCGGTCTGCATCCCATTTCAGAACTAAGTCCCCTTCCAGGAAGGTCCTTGCTCTTGCTTTCTTATCAAACCATCTTTTCATTAAGGCCTGATCTTTCTCAATTGTTTGAACTGCATGTTCTCTAATTTCTACCAATTCCATCAACTCTGCATACCGGGCCTCCATTGGTTCGAACTCAACTAACTCCAATTGTTTCATGAACTCCAATGCAGGCAGTTCTAATGATATAGGCACACGCTCTTTTCCATAGACCAACTTGTAAGGGGAATTGCCTGTAGACCTCTTTGGTGTTATCCTGTCAGCCCACAATGCTGATTTTAGCCTGGTATGCCATGTTCTTTGATTTTCATCCAGAGTCCTCCTGATGATTCTTAGCAAATTTTTGTTCGTGGACTCTGCCTGTCCATTACCCTGCGGGTAATAATTTGAAGAGGTGCTCAAGTAGATTCTATTCTTGATGTACCCCATTCTCGTAATCCTCGAACCTATGAATGCCAATGCATTATCTGATATGATAGTGGCCGGCACACCGAACCTGGTCACTATTCCTTCATAAAACTCTAGTATATTAGACTCGTTTGCCTCTTTGAGCGCTACTGCTTCAGTCCACTTGGTGAAATAGTCCGTTGCCGTGAGAATCCACTTGTGGCCTTGGCTTGAGTTTGGATTGATGACCCCGACGAAATCCAATCCCCATTGCATAAATGGTTGGTCAACCAAAATTGGGTGCAATGGAAGTGCTGCTAGTCTTTCTTTGCCTGTGAAGAGTGCACATTTCTTGCACTTTCTTATCCATGTATAGCAGTCATTGAACACTGTGGGCCAATAATACCCTGCTTTCATTATCTTGAGAGCTGTCACTCGTGGGGCAAAATGTCCACCAGAATCTTCATCGTGAAAATCTCGTAACACCCTCTCAATTTGACCTGTCCCAATGCACCTCAATAGAACTCCATTGATGTCCCTCTTGAACAAAGCACCATCAACAAGCACATATGGAATAGCTTGTAATCTAAAGTATCTTCTCTTTGCTTTGCTCATTTCTGGAGGGCATAGGCTTGTCTGTAGGAAGTGAATCATATTCTGAGTCCAACAAGGAGTAGGCACATCATCATTTTCATGTTCTTGACCATCCTGTAGTACCAAGGCAGTCTCTTTTTCATCACCTGCTTCAACTTGTTGACTCAAGGCTAGCTGTTCGCATAGTCCCTTTCCACGTACTAGCTTTGTGACCTTGATCTCGATGTCATATTCCATGACACGAGTTATCCATCCTGCACGCTTCTCATTCAGATCCTTGTTTAGAAGGAAGTCCTTAACTCCCGCATGAGAGACCAACAATTGGATCTTGTTGTTTGAGACTAGGTGCTTGAATTTCTTTAAGCTTCTGATCACTGCAAGGACATGCTTTTCAATGAAAGAGTACCTAGTTTCGTATTCCTCCAAGCCTTGACTGAAGAAAGAAACTGGTTGTTCTAATCCTTCTTTGTTTTTTTGTACCAGGATTGCAGAAATCGTGTCCCCACCACCAAAGGCATATAGCACAAAGTCCTTGGAGAAGTCTGGATTGACAAGAGTCGGAGCTTGAGATATATCCTCTTTATTACCTCGAAACTTGCCTTGCCTTCGATGTCCATTTAAATTCCATGCTCTTCTTTAACATCGAGTTATTGGTTTTACGAGAGCCGCAAAGTTGGAACAAAGACAAAATTGATCCATCCTAAGAAGCTTTCAAGAGCCTTTGTGACTTGGCAATGGCAAAGCTTGAATTGCTTCGACTCTCTCTCGGGTCAATCGTTAACCCCTCCTTGAAACAATATGGCCTAGAATTTTTCCCTCGTGAGCCAAGAATATGCATTTTTTGGGATTCAAAGATACCCCAAATCTTCTACACCTCTGAAATACCTGCCTTAGATGAAAGAGGTGATCCACTGCATTTTTTGAGAATACAGTGATGTCGTCAAGATATATTAGAACTATTTTATTGATCAACCCCTTAAATGCCATATCCATTGCCCTTTGGAAGGTGGCTCCAGCATTTGATAGCCCAAATGGCATCTTCAGAGGCATATGTCCCCATTTGGTGGTGAAAGCCGTCTTGAATTGGTCATCTTCTTTCACCATCACCTGATTATACCCTGAGTAGCCATCTAGGAGAGAGAATCTCTCTGAACCGGATACTACTTGCAATATTTGTTCCATCGAAGGAAGTGGGTAATGATCTTTGAGAGATGCCCTGTTGAGGTCTCGGAAGTCTACACACAACCTAATTTCTCCGCTCTTCTTCCTGACTGGGACCAAGTTCGCAACCCAGCTTGAGTGCTTGATCGGGAATATAATGCTTGCCTCTATTAGCTTGTTAAGCTCCTTCTTCATTAGAGGCTCAATGTGAGGGTTGACTGGTCTCTGTTTCTGCCTGATGGGCTTAGCATCCGGATCCAATTCTATGGTATGTTGTGCCAAATTTGGATCGAATCCTCTCAAGTCTTCATAGCTCCAAGCGAAGACATCTGGAAATTCTTGGCAAAGCTGTATGAAATCTGATTTCTCCTGCTCAGTGGCCACTTTACCAATTTGAAGTGTTTTGCCTTCCCCAACCGGAATTGGCTCTGAATCTTCTCTCTTGACCTGTATGTTAGCCTTTTCCTTACGAAACTGGTCGTTAGGGTTGAAGATAGACTCCAACGTTACCAAACCCTTAGGAAGCTTGTTTGTCCGCAGTTGCACTACTTGATCCCCATACTGCTGCTCTAGCCTATCCTAATTTCTAGCTGAGAATTCGGCTTCTTCTTGCAAGAAATTGACGATCTGTTGATCGTTCTCAAACACCTGCCAGCTTGTGTTATTATCTGGAACTGCTGGCCTTACAACCACATGGATGTGTGGCTGCGTTTTTTTCTTCTCGATGTCACAATTACATCAAACATTGCTCCAACTATGCGAGAGCCTGTCTGCAGCCTCATTTTTCTTCCTGGGTATGGACACAATGTTGAAAGCTTCGAAATCCTCAATGAGGTCCCATACCCTATTCTTGTAGCTCTTTAGCAAGTCGTTCTTTGTAGCATGTTGTCCCCTAACTTGGTTGACGATTAGCTCGCTATCTCCAAACACCTGCAGTTCTTTATGCCCCTTTTCCCGCCCAATGAAGTCCATGAATCAAGGCCTCATATTCAGCTGTGTTGTTTGAACAAGAAAACTGGAAACGAAAAGCTGAATAATACTTGATGTCTTGTGGTGAAATCAACACTGCACCACCTCCAGCACCTTGTCTGCTTCTCGAACCATCGAAGAATAATTTCCAAACTTTGCTTTCATCTCTTTGTTCAGGCTGAATGACGTCAGAATGGGTGAATTTTCTTCGTGTACACAATACACGCCCAATTCAGATTCTTCAATTTCCTTATAGGGGTCAAATTCATGACTTTTGTTTGCCCATTCATCCAAAGTTAAATCAGGAATTCCCTCGACCTTAGTACCTGCTTCTAGATCACTTGAACACTCCTCCTGATCAAAGGCTGAGCAATTTGCATTGATAGGACCTGGTACATGAGGCTCAATATGGAAATTGGCAATTGATTCTGATCTGATTGTTGCTTTGGCCCCATACCTTGTTCTGAAAATCATGTGCGACCAATCTGCAGATAAATATCCACCAATCTTTGCAGTGAAGTCTCTTGATAAACACAACGCAAAGAGTGGCGGGAGGTCAATTACAGACACATCTTGCAGGACTGTAACATTAGGACATGAATGTAGTGTTAGGCTTAACCCCTTGATGATCCCAACTGTTCCCACTGCCATTCCATCTAGTTGTACTACCCCTTTCAGCACTGGCTCATACTTCAGACCCAGTTGATCCGCTATCTGCTTCGGCATCACCGAACTACTTGCTCCTGAATCTATCATGCAGTTGTGCACCAAGTGGTTTCCAACAATCAATGAAACATAGAATGGTGGAGGCTTCAAATTTTTTCTTGTCTGGCCCCCATCATGTTGCACTGCATTAGTGAGAACTTTCTCATGTCCCTGGTTTGATACATTTGTGGCAGACCAATTAGTCATTGCAGCTTGCAATAAGTCTCGTTGTCCTGGGATCGCCAGTGATTCCCACATGGAAATGTTCACATGTGTCTTCTTCATTTGATCGATGATGTTGAAAGGGGATGAACTGTCCTTTTGCTGCCCCTTACTTGGTGCAACCTTTTCTGGAACTTGAACAGTGCATGTGTTGCCGCAATGTACCTTAGGCTGGTTTTGCACATTTGGAGCTATGTTAGGTCTCGCACGACCCTCTTGTTGTGTAAGAGTGGGTTGAGAAACAACTGGATTGGGACGGTTGTCCCTCTTCTATGCTTCTCTTCTTTGGTGTGTGTGTTGGCAGCCACGCCTTGAAAAGGCTGTTGGTTAACTCCACGAAGTCTTCCGTCTCGCCAATTGGACAATGTGGTCTCGGTGGAGGTCCTTTCTTGTTGCGTTTCTTCGCTGATTCCCTTCCGGCTTGGTTCTTGAGGAACACCAATGGTTTGCACCATCAAGGCTTGATTCAGTGCACCATTGAAACATGCTGACTGATTGTGAGGGAGATTGCAAGGGTAACACCTACCGCATTCTCGTGCCATGTTGTTTTGTGTTGGAACCAAGGCCTCGAGGGTGTTGTTGTATTTGGATCATACGGCCGAAATGGCCTGGGCACTGGGGCTGTCCTGGTTTTGGTTTTGATTCGCATCCCGAGGCGGTGGTGGTCTATTTTGTTGGTATGAGGGCCTAGCCTGCATCGTGCTTCGAGGCCGATACGGTCCCAGCACTTTGAGCTTGTTGTCTTTTGATAGTCACTAGCTCGTTTCCAAGGTTCTGCAGCTTGTTTCATGACCTCCCCGCAATTCCTTTCAAGTACTTGAAGATTTGGATGCCTCATTATTGCTTTGATTTCTAGGAGTTGGAATGGGATTCAACTCGGCGCTTGATTGGTCAGTAGGATTTCCCATCTCTCGGATAGAGAGGCATTGGCGGCCTTGGTGCAAGCTTGCCACTGGATCAAATAGTTCTCTCGCTCCGATTCCGTGTCGTAGGCCCCGGCAAATGTTGTCCCTCCCATTGACTAGATCATCATGGCTATGTCTCGAAGTTATAGCCTTCAAGAAATAAAGGAATGCTCCTTCGGCATTTGGTCTAATATTATTGGGATCTGCCCCATGTCCGTTGGAACTCGAAGTTGAAATCGCCATTTGTTCGTTAGGATCCCTTTTGATTGTTGTCACTATTCCAATAAGGACAAATTGTCTCGCCCTCTCCCGAATTGGCTACAAAGAGTTGAACAAAGTTGGTTCCAATTGTAATAGACCCCCGCCGCTAGGCTCCTAAACCATTATAACGCCTTACCTTTGAAAGATGAGGCCAACAACTTGACTGCAACATCTATTTTGTCTATTTCGTGGATTGCGCATACATTAGCAATATCCTGGATGTGATCAATAGGAGTAGTATGATTTTCTCTTGTGAAATAGGGTATATTCTTTAGCGCTGCAACTAGAATTTGATTCTGAGCATTTAGGGCAAGTGGACTACTGCCCGTGAAATTGACAAAGGGATTTGGTGGTAGATGCGCCATTATGATTGGCCTAAGAACCCTGGTTGATGCGAGAAAAGGTCTACCAGGTGGAGGTGTAGACAAAGTCCTGTTAGGTGGGGATGGTGATCTTTGTGATCTTCTTCCTCTCCTTCCCCAACCTGGTGAAAGTTGCAAGTGGACAAATAGCCCTTCTTCTCGAGTATAAGACCTTGTCCGAATTCTTCTCATGTGCCTGGGCAACTCGTGCTGCTACACCACTGAACTCTATCCCTTCGGAGTCGCCAGATGTGTTAGATAACAAGCCTCTAGAAGGCTGGATTTTGCCAAGTTACACACCAAACTCGACAGTATTGAAAATATAATTTGAAATTTGAAGGACCCAGGGGGAAACAATCTTCAATCCGGATCTTGGCCCCTGTTGTGCAGCTGCGGATTCCCGAAAGCTACAGGCGGAACTCAGGTCATGCAATGCAACTCACAGAACCCGAAAAGACATGGTTTGAACTCGGGACATGCTCGACATCCCTCAAAACCTGAAAAGACTGTTGCTGCGTATAGGATCATGCAATGCATCCCCCAAAACCCGAAAACACTTGTTGGGTCTGCTTTGATGCTTTCGGACCCCGAAAACCCGAAAACATTGTTGGGTCTACTTTGATGCTTTGGACACTCGAAAACTGAAAACACTGTTGGGTCGAAAATTTGGAAATCAAAATATCAAAAAACTAAGGATACCCTTTTGAAGGTTCCCCTCAGATCTACCGACTGCTGAAATTCTGATCTGTTTTGAGCAAGATAAACCCTTAAACAATGATTTCGGAGTTCAGCCTGAGGAGCAGCAAAAACCCAAAGCTTTAAAACTTGCAATTTTCTTGAGCGGAATTCACGAAAAATCCTTCAAATCTTCATGGAATGACTTCTTGTCCCACCGGGCATGCCAAAACTATTGGTGCAAAATCACAGCACCCCTAGGACTCTGCAACACGATGGGTTGAGGGTCTCAGTGCGATTGCACAACATGGAGCTTTTCCCAAGTGTGGGACCTCGCGAAATTGGAAAAGCTCTCCGGATGAAGGCCGGCTCCTATTCCTCTATTTAGATGCACGAATAAAACGCAGAGGGTTTACCAAAAACATAATCTAACTTGCCAAGGAGATAGGGTAGAGAATGCATAAAAATAAAACCTAAACTACGGAGGTGATGCACCGAGGAATGAAGAACATATGTTTTGCCAATAAACACAAACCATAGAAATGCAATGCAATATCATGCACGAATAAACATATTCGCAGTGAAAGATCAGGAGGATGCAAAATGAAACACATAGAGGGTTGAGAAAACATCCATAGTCATGCATTTATTTTCTCCGAAGGTTTGATACAATACACTGTAAAAATGCCAATAGGCAAAGGTTGCATTACAGTTTCAAATGGGAGGTTTAAGCTCCACAACTCCACTTGCCAAAGAGAAGAAAGGAGGGGCCAAAACAAAAATGTCCAACCCTTGAAAAGAGCCGCTCCCAGCCATTTATACAAGAAAAATGAGGGAGAAGAGAAGAATTCGGAGCTCCCCCAACTACCTCCAAGACTGCACTTAATTCAACAACCATGGTGATAGGTAAGAACTCACCAAACTTGAAAAATGGTGAACCGCCATTCTGCGACATATTCTTTGGTGTCGGGTTTGGAGAACGGCCAGAGGGGTGTTCGACATGCTTTTGCGCCATGTTATTCCACCCCGAAACCCGATTTTCCAAGGCGGGTTTGAAACCCCGTGACATATCCTTTGGTGTCGGGTTTTGGAGAACCCCCGACATGCTTTTGCGCCATGTTGTTCCGCCCCCGAAACCCGATTTTCTCAGGTCGGGTTTTGGAACCCCGCGACATATCCTTTGGTGTCGGGTTTTGTAGAACTCCCGACATGCTTTTGCACCATGTTGTTCGCCCGAAACCCGATTTGCCTCAAGGTCGGGTTTTGGAACCCCTGCGACATATCCTTTGGTGTCGGGTTTTGGAGAACCCCGACATACTTTTTCACCATGTTGTTCCGCCCCCGAAACCCGATTTGCCTTGCGTCGGGTTTTGATCCCCCCGCAACATATCCTTTGGTGTCAGGTTTTGGAGAACCCCCGACATGCTTTTGCGCCATGTTGTTCCCCCCGAAACCCGATTTGCCTTGTTGCCGACGCCGAGACCCAATTTCTGACACGTGGCGATCTCTCATTGGTCGCGGGCCATGCGGGCCAAACTTTCCATTTTGACTTTTTGACCAAAACTTGGCCAAAAAATCCAACTTCCCCCGGACGCCCGCCATCTCCCCTGGGACACGTGGCAGCACCCCATTGGCCGCGGGCCAAAATTTCAAAATTCTCCCATGCGCAAACACTTAGCGAATTTTCACTCCGCTTCCCCCTCTGACACGTGGCACATTCCGACTCGCCGGCGGGCCCGCGGGCTAAAATTTCTCTTTTTGCAAATTTGCCCAAAACTTGGAAATTTTCCAAGTTTTCCTCCGCACTCCGCCACTTCCAGGGACACGTGGCGGCTTCCGATTGGCTGCGGGCCTCCTAGGGGAAAATTTCCCACAAAAACTCCGCCGAGCCATAACTTGAAAAATATGAGGAGTTAGGAGGAAAATTTTACCTTTCCGGAAAGCTGATAAAAGCTCTATCCAATGGTGCCACTTCCAGAAACTTTGAGTGCCTGATAATCAAAAAAATGGAGACTGAGGCACAAGAGAAGGGGAACAAAGGAGTTGGCCATAAAAAATGAGCAAAGGGGGGGGCATATTTTTGACAACACCAGCCGCGAGAAGGCGGATTTTTTGGGGTTGTATGAAAAATTTCGCCTAATTGTCAAGTGGTGCGACATAAGGCTGCAGACGCGCGATGAGAGATTTTTCTCGCCAAGCGCGTCAAAAATGTTTTGACGCACGTCAACAGACCTCATTGACGCGCATCAACAACCTTAGTGACGCGTGTCAAAGAGGTCTATTGACACGCGTCAATGAGGGTCTTTGTCGAGTGCATCAATACATTTTTTTAACGCGTGACAAAAATCTCTCTGCCGCACGTCTCGACCTCCGACCTCTACTTTCTCATCAAAAAAATCTCCATGTCGCGCGTCAACAAACTCTTTGTCGTGTGTCTGCTATGCGTCAATATCTATTGTACCTCCTTATCGCGCGTCAACTATCCGTAAGTGTCGCGCGTCAACAAATAACCCTCATTAATGCGCGTCAACAGACCTCTTTGACGTGCGTCAATGAGGTTGTTGACGCACATCAATGAGGTCTTTTGACATGCGTAAATGAGGGTTATTTGACGCGCGATAGCAAATATCCTGTCGCACGCGTCTGTAGCCTCTACCCTCTGCTTACGCATCGAAAAAATCTCCATGTCGCTTGTCAATAAACTCTTTGTCATGCATCTAATATGTTTCAATATCTGCAATACGTCCTTCTCACACGTCAACTATCCGCCGTTGTCGTCGTGCGCCAACAAATAACCCCATTGTCACGCGTCTGCAAACCCTCCTTGTCGCGCGTCAATAACTTACCCCCTTGTCACGCATCTATAATACATGATATATCATATTGTTGAAAAATGTGAAGTAGAAGTGTTCTACCTGGCGAATAATCTAGGTTTATATAGGGGATATTTTTCAAGGGTAGGCAAAGCCAACCCCTAAAAAAAATTAAAGTGTAATTTTTAGGCAACCGGTCACTTTGACCCGCACCAAAAAAATTCACCTTTTCAAAATTTTCAAAAATGTAATATTTGCCATATTACGAATATTCGCCACTAAAATTTTCCTTAATTGTTGTATGGATTGTATGATGAACTAAACAACTCAAGTAATATAATTGAATTTCTTAATCATAAAGGAAAGAAAATTAATGAGAACTGTAAAATTCAATAACGAACTCTTATTTCTACAATCTACACCTATGTTTGCTATCTCAAAGCTCACCACTTCACCTATTCTGTAATACAAGTGTCTTCATCAAGACAACACGGTTGTCCTTAGGGGGGCCCTTATGTTCTTTTGTTGAAGATATCATGAAATTGTAGACTATGTGATGCATTACGTTTTATAACAGCACACATAGTTTTAGATTTCACTTAATCATTAACTAATTCAATAATAACCAATAATATCAAAACTTCTTTAGCTTAGGTATATTTCACTAATGTCTTTCATAAGAATAACGAAGTTTTGATTTGCCCATTTTTGCACAAGTGTAAAAATTGTCAACATTTCTGGCGATCCTGCGGGGAAAGCTTCCTGCTAGCTTATAGATCAGTGCCTTGCTCTTGTCCATTGGGGATGGAGTCCAAACATGTAACCAAAAATTGTTTTTTTCTTAAAGTTCCAACCCTTCCAAAACGGAACTAAAGCGGGAAAGGATCTCGTAAACGGATCGCGTGCCTGAATGCACTTATTGAATTGAAAAATAATGCAATGTGTAGGGACTGCACTTATTGAAAGTAATTCCTACTCTAACAATCACTATAAGATTTTCAATAACTGTGTTTGAGAAACATACCATTCACAGGAATGGGAAGTTCCTCTCCATTCAGCTTCTAAAGCTGAAAATTATTGTGTTCTTTAAGAGCTGAAATCATGTAAGGGCCACTCCAGATTGTATCAAACTTCGTGTGTATTCCTAGATTTACACGATTAACATCCCACTTTAACACAATATCTCCTTCATTAAAGATTTTGAATTTGGCTTTCTTGTCAAAATTCTTCTTTATTTGTTTCTGATTCTTTTCCATATTCAAATTGGCTTTATCTCTTAGCTCTTGTAATTCCATTAACTCGTATAACAAACCTGTAATCGTTCATTCTCAAGTAGTTTCATTTGGTGTAGCAAATCCAATGCTGGTAACTCAAATTAAATAGGCATTCTTGTTTCCTTTCCTTACACGAGTTTTTATGGTGAATTTCCAACTGATCTTTTAGGAGTCACCCTATCAGCCCAAAGTGCTGAATTTAACATCGGATGCCAAGCTCTTTGATTGTCTTTGAGTGTTCTTCTAATGATCCTTAAAAGGTTCTTGTTAGTACTTCCAGCTAAGCCATTACCTTGCGGATAATAATTAGATGAATAACTTAAGTAAATTCCATGGTTGAAAACCCAATTTGTTATCTTTGCACCAAGGAATGCTAAAACATTATCTGATATGATAGTTGCTGGAACACCAAATCTGTAAACTATACCTTCATAAAATGATAGTATCGAAGTTTCATTAGCATCTTTTAAGGCTATTGCTTCATTCCATCATGTAAAATAATCTGTAGCTTAAAATCCATTATGTCCTTGTGAAAAATGTGAGTTTTGTTAGAGTAGGTATTTACCTTAGCTCATGTTCACTTAGGTACTTTATTTACCTTTATTGTATTTATCCTCACCCACTTATGTGTGTGGATATTTCTTTTATCTTATTTAGATATCACGAGATATTATCTAGTTGTTAGGTATAGTTCTTTCCTTGATCTATGGTATTGACTAGATATTTGATGTCTAGTTCTCTCCTAAATCTATGGTCTTGACTAGTTCTTTGATGACTAGTTATTTCCTTGATTCATGGCTTGATCTACGACCTTGACGGGTTCTTAGATTGTTATTCCTTTCCTATTTAAGCAAAGCCCATTCTCAATGTATTGCATTGAGTTTCATAATAATATATGATATTGTTGCTCATTTGTTTGCAAAGGTTTTATGTAAAGTTATTCTGGTGAATTACTTTCATCTTATTGATCGTGGTGTTTGATTAGCATCTGTGTTCTTGGCTTGGTATGATCTATTTATCGTTCCTTTCATGGTATCAAAGCTGGTTTTATTTTGCATTAAAATCCTTAGCCCTTGGTCATATGGTATGGTCATATGAGGGCTTAAAGCTTGTGATTCCTACTAGTAGGTGCTTAACTTCAGCCCCCTTTATTTTTATTTGTGTGGTGAAGGCAACAACAATTTATATTGTTTTAGTGGCAACTAAAATAAATAACAGAGAAAAATATTGAAAAAACTTGTATCTTTTGATAGGTAACTCGGTTTTGAGTGTTGTTTTTTGCAAAAGTGCTTGTTTTTTCGTGTTCTTTCCATTGGGGTTATTTACTTTGAGACTTGCACTATAATCATAAAGTGCAAAATATGGAGTGTTGTAATCAATTGTGGATGCAATTTCACCTAAGTCCGATGTCCTACATTTTTGGGAGTTGCGGTTTGTACCTATCATGGATTCCGAGAATGATATACTTTTCTCTCGAAGTATGTGGACTTCAGAGGATATTGTAAAATTTGTTGAAGAAAATAGATCACTCAAGAAGCGAAATTCTCTTCTATAATCACTCATTCACGATAAGGATACAATAATACACTCCTGTAGAACAAACTTGCTAGCCTACAACATCACCATCATATTGTGGACAACCACAACCATGCTTCTAGTCCACTTGCAGCTATTGCTCCTGAACCCACCGACATTGATCTATCGGTCTACGTGTCTGCCTACTCTTGATGCTCATACACCTATGAAGCTTGTTATTGTATGCTCTTCCACATCTATGCCTATTACAATACCACATGTTATGTATCCTATTTCTACTCAGTTGCATGGATTTTTGAGAAGCATACTACTGCATTCAGTTCTCGCATGCTCCGTTCTATGGGTCTCACTAGCGGAGTCATTGGCAGACATTCATAGGGTATTGTTTCCTCTATTCCACATGTTAAGTGGAATTCTTGTCATGACATTGGTTTTGAGCAGATACTTCATTAGGATCACACATTGACAGAGCTTTTTTGTTCACTCAACTCTTTTTGAGGATCATGAGAAACACATGAGTTATGCACCTTCACTCAGGCTTGAGAAACCTGAGATTTCAGTTGTTAGACATGATCAACCTAACACACATTCTAATGTTCTTTTACATGCACCCATTGTGCATTTTACACCAAGTCATATGCATGCATCTTCTTCATCCATCCGTGTTTATTTGGGGTGGATATCTGATCACTCGTGGCAGCAACATAGGCATTCATTGAGAGGACTCTATAGGCATGGATCCTCCACCATTAGGCCTCTTTCTCCACTTTCTATACCTTATGCATTGTGATGCTTCTTGTTTTGAGTATTTTTCTTTAGCAGGTGTAGTGTATCTCTCTTGTTTGTTGAGAGATTTTATATTTATATTTTCGACACTTTTGGCATGTTGAAAATATTTCTTATGAGAGATCTATTCTAGTGCATTCCAGTGTTAGTTTTTCATTGTTTGAGTAGTTGTTTTGATAACTCATACATATTTGTAGCATCACTCCACCCATTCAGCAGTATGGGAGGGTGTGGTGTTGATCCTGCTTCTTTGGGTTTCGTGTCATTGCCTTATTACCTTGGCTTTTCTTGGATCATAACACTCTGGAGTTTGTGTCATTGCCTTGTTGCTTTGGTTTTTGTTCTTGGATTGTGGCACACCTATTTGCAGCAGTTGATCGAATTATGTTTGGTGTTTTTTTGCACTTTCGACATCACTCATTGACAGTCTCCTTGTATGGAGCTATTCTAGTGAAACCCAGTGTCAGTTGTTTTTGAGTTTTGTGATCGAGCAGTGGATTCAGACCATAGTGCACACCAAACTTCTTCAACATTGTATGATTTTTTTAGCCAAGCTTCTTGGGATGCCTTGGAGCAGGTTTTTACTCTCTTTACTTTGTTGTTACTAGTTTTGGGTACCTTACGGTGTCCCTTTTTCCCAGTTATTGTACATGAGTACCTCATCAGGCCTAGTTATCGGGACTCATACTATGTGGACATGTCACTTCTATTTTGGCCCCTAGCTTAACTTGAGGGGGTGTTAGAGTAGGTATTTATCTTAGCTCATGTTCACCTAGGTACTTTATTTACCTTTATTTTATTTATCCTCAACCACTTATGTGTGTGGATATTTCTTTTATCTTATTTAAATATTAGGATACATTATCTAGTTGTTAGGTATAGTTCTTTCCTTGATCTATGCTATTGACTAGTTCTTTCCTTAATCTATGGTATTGACTAGATCTTTGATGTCTAGTTCTCTCCTAAATCTATGGTCTTGATTAGTTCTTTGATGACTATTTATTTCCTTGATTCATGGCTTAATCTACAACCTTGGTGGTTCTTAGATTGTTATTCCTTGCCTATTTAAGCAAGGCTCATTCTCAATGTATTGCATTAAGTTCCATAATAATGTATGATATTGTTGCTCATTTATTTGCAAAGGTTTTATGTAAAGTTATTACGCGAATTACTTTCATCTTATTCATCGCAGTGTTTGATTAACATCTATGTTCTTGACTTGGTACGATCTAGTTATCATTCCTTTCAAGTTTATCATGCCAATAAAGTCAAGACTCCACTTTGCATAAAAGGCTAGTCAACCTGAAATAAGCCGTAAAGGCGGTGAAGCTAATCATTCTTTTTCAACAAAGAAAGCACATTTCTTACATTTTCTAATCCATTCAAAATAGTCCTTGAATATGCTAGGCCAATAGTAACCAGCTTTCATAATTTTTAAGGTTGTGGTACATGCTAAGAAGTGACCTCCTGCAGGTCCTTCATGGAATTCTGATAGTAATTTCTGAATTTTATCGTAGTCAACACATCGCAGCAAGATTCCATTTATATCCCTTTTGAACAACACACTATCAACAAAGAGATAGGGAACAACTTGTAACCTGAAATATCTTCATTTATTTTTGTCCATACCTTCCGAGATAGGTGCCATGTTGTAAGTAGTTAACCAAATCAGTCATCCACCTTGATTCATGAATCTCTTGAGCAAGTTCAGGTTGCTGATTTTCTTGTTAGACCATGATGTCCAATTGCTGATATGTAATTTTAGCATGTTATTTTGAATCTTCTGGGTTCTATAGCTTGTTGTTTTTCCATATCAGCAATGAGATGTTCACATAAACCTTTCCCTCAAACTGTCTTAGCAACCCAAATATCAACATCATACTCCATGACCTTCGTTATCCAGTTTGCTCTTTTCTCATTCAATTCTTTATTTAGTAAGAATATTTTCACACTTGGATGAGAAACAAGAACATGGATTTTATTGTTCGAAAGCATATACTTGAAATTCTTTAGTCCTCTAACTACTGAAAGTACCTATTTTTCAAGAAATGTGTACCTTGTTTCGTAATCATGCAAACTCTATCCAAAGAAAGTAATTGGTTGTTCAATATTCTCATCATTAACTTGAGTTAGAATAGTTGAGATTGTTTCAGCTCCTGCAAGTGCATACATTGTAAAATCTTTATCAAAATTTAGATTTGTAAGAGTAGGAGCCTAAGAGATAGCTATTTTGATTGCTTCAAAACCTTCTCTCCCTTCGCTGGTCCAAGAGAAATTTTCTATTTCTTTAACATGGATGTTAATGGTTTAACCAATGTTGCAAAATCTAGAACAAATCTTCTAAAAAAGTTTATTTTTCCAAGAAAACTCTGTAATATCTTCTTATGATGAGGCAATGATAACTGTGATATAGCTTCGATTCTGAAAGGATCAATTGCTAAACCTTGCTTAGAAACAATATGACCAAGTAGTTTGCCTTGATATATTGAAAAGATAGACTTCTTAAGATTTAAAGATATTCCAAATTGTCTGCATAATTGAAAAGTCTACCTTAAATGCATTAGATGTTCTTCATAATCTTTTGAAAATACAATAACATCATCTAAATAAACAAGGATGCATTTATTTAATAAGTTGTGGAAAGCCATGTCCATTGCGTTGAAACATTGCCTTTGGCATTTGAAAGGCCAAAAGGCATCCTTTTGTAAGCATAAGTACCCCACTTAGTGGTAAAAGTTGTTTTATATCTATCTTCTTCGCGGACTAAAATCTTATTATATCTCGTTGTAACCATCTAGAAGAGATAGTCTATCCGAACCCTCGACTATTTTCAAAATCTGATCCATATTTAGTAGTGGGTAATGATCTTTTAAAGAAGCTTTGTTAAGATCTCTGAAATCCACACATAATCTGATTTCTCCATTCTTCTTCCTAACAGGAACAAGATTTGCTACCCAACTTGAATGCTTAACTAGAAAGATAATACCTTATTTAATCAACTTGGATAACTCTTTTCTCATAAGAGGTTCTATTCTAGGATTCATAGGCCTTTGTTTCTACCTAATTGGTTTAGAGTTTGGCTGCAATTCAATAGTATGTTGTGCTAAACTGGGATCAAATCCTTTTAGGTCTTGGTATCTCCAAGCGAAAACATCTTTAAATTCTTTACAAAGATTAATAAATGACTGTTTTTCAGCTGAGGAACATACCTTTCGAAGGAATAATTTTTTTCCTTCATCAATTGAAATCTCTTCATAATTATCAGCATGCATTGACATCTTAGTCTTATCTTTTCTTAACTGATTGTCAGTGCTAAATATGTCTTCCAATGTGACCATACCTTAAGGTAGTTTATTTGTCTTCAACTGAACAATCTGGTCACCATATAAGTGTTGTAATTTATCTTGATTAACTGCATAAAACTCAGCTTCTTGCTGTAAAAACCTACAAATTTGATCATCACTTTCAAAAACTTGCCAATTTGAATCATTATCAGGTATTGAGGGCCTGACAATTAGCTTTATATGAGGCTAGATTTTGCTATTTTCAATCTGTTCCAACACTTCAAAATTAGCCTTAACTGCTGCAAGTTTGTCTACATGCTTTTTTTCAACTCTAGGAATAGACTGAATGTTAATAGCATTGAAATATTCCATTAAGTCTGAAACTCTTATCGTAAGACTTCATTAATGGATTCTTACAAACATTGAAATTTCTTACTTGATTGATAACCAACTCAGAGTCACCAAAATCAGTAGCATGTTGATACCTCTTTTTCGCCCATAGTAAGCCATGAATTAATGCTTCATATTCAGCTACGTTTGCAAGTACCTGAAAATTGGAGACTCAAAGTGAGAAATACCTTTCGTTCATTGGGGAAGTGAGCATCAAACCTACTCCCTGTCATTTCTTGTTCTTAGCTCCATCGAAATGAAGCTTCCAAATCCCTTATGTTGAATCTTTTGTTTTGGACAGCAAAGGAAGTGTATTTTATTCATGCATACAATACACGCCAAATAGGTGTTCTTCAACTTCCTTAAAAGGATCATGAGTATGTTCTTCCACTTTCTTTTCATCCATAAACATGTTAGAAACACCATCTAATGCTGAAACCTAGACTACCTCATCAAAGTCAGACTGATCTAAAGCTGAATAATTAGCCACCGCATTTGGGGAGTGAGACTCAATGTGAAATTTGGCCAATGGATCTGAATTGATAGTAACTTTAGTGCCGTAATGAGTAGTAAAAAATAAAAAGGACCAATCTGAAGAGAGATAACCTCCTATTTTTGCTGTGAAGTCTCTAGATAAGCATAAAGCAAAATATGGGGGCAAATCCACAACAGTAACATCTTGCAGAATAGAAACATTTGGGCAAGCATGTAACATCACCTCTAAATTTTTGATTACACCAACTATATTGGTTGCAGTTCCATCAAGTTGTAAGACACTCCTTTCTATAGGCTCATACTGTAGACCCAATTTTTCTATAATTGCTTTTGGCATAACTATGCTACTTGTGCCATTGTCCACCATGCAATTATGAACTATATGTTCTCCAATAATCAATGATAAATAAAATGGTGGTGGTTTCTTGATGTCATGAGCATTCAGAAATTTCTGAACCATCCACTTAACTTCTTTAATGTGGTCTTGTTCAAACGTTCCAAGGACCATGTCTGCCTTCTAAACTTCCTTTTCTGTTGTATTTGAAGAAATTTGTAGCTTAGCTAGTTCATGAGAAAGTAAATCTTGTTGTCCAGGAATACTTAGAGTGTCCCACATTGAGATGTTAACGTTATGCTTTTTCATTACATCAACAATGTTAAAAGAAGCAATTGTTCTAGAGACAGATTCAACTATCTTGGAGTAGGCCTTAGCAAAAACGGATTCGCTTCAAGTGCCTTCAATATCGAGGCATAAACAGTCTTCTTGGGTTAGACTATATCTATTTTTATGGCCTCTATCAACTGGAACACTTTCTATATTTTTGAGGAACATCGGGATTGTTGGCTGACTTTGGAACTATAGATGTTTTATCGGTGATAGCAGCGGAGACAGCCTATTTTGTTTTTGACTTTCAATGCCTTTTCCTTGAGCCCTAGTAGTGACTGCAATGAAGTCATCCTCATTAAAATTGACTAAATTCTATTCGAGGTGCTTCTAAACATGAGATTCTTGTTGTCGACCCTCTATTTGAGGCATGAACAATGTTTTGATTGAGGTTGTGCAACAAGATTCGAGATCAGAAAAGTATTTGGAAAACTTGCAGATGAATGAGGTTGATTGCAAGGTTGACACCACTCTTATGCATCCATATTAACTGAGACTAAAGCGTTAGATGACCTAGGAGCCTTTGGGTCAAACTACCCTTATTGGTAAGGCTACCTATAATTTTGATTCTGTTGATAAGGCTACTTGTTTTGTTGATTTTGTTGATAAGGAGCCTGATAGGGTCTGCTAGGTAATGCAATTCTCTTTTTAATTGAAGTTACCTTATTCCCCATAGTATGCAAAGCTTTAAATACATCATCTCATGGGGCTACAACAGTAGGTTCTATGATTGTAATGCTGAGGAATAGGTTCTAAATCTACCAAAAATGGCATTGAAGGCCTTGGTGCTAATTTTCCATCTTGAATAAGGTTGTTTTCAGATTTTATAGCAATATCATAAGCATCAAGAAGAGTATTACCTCCCATAGATTGAATCATAGTGGAAATATCACTATCCAAAGTTACGAGTTAATAAAGAAAAGTGTGGTCAGCTTGAGGCTTAACACTTTTGGGATTCTTTCCCAAGTCCTAGCAAAACGGATGTTGAAACTGGACATGTACTCATGAGGGGATCTTTTAATAGTAGACAGTTGTTCAATGAGAGACAAATGATCTGAGTTATCCTAGAATTGTTTCAGCAATTTTTCACCTAAGTCATCCCAAGTTCTTATGCTTCCAATTTCTAGGTTTCTATACCATTGCAAGGCTTTCCTTTTAAAAGATGCAGCTAAAAGTCTTAAAGCTACGTATTCATGAGTAATATTATGGACTGCACATATGGCTGCAACATCTTTGATATGTTCAGCAGGTGTAACCTGATTTTCACTCGTGAATGATGGCAAACTTTTCATGGCAGCATTAGGGATGTCATGGTAAACTAGGATTACTAATGGGTTGTCATTAGTAAAGGTCACAAAATTTCTTGGAGGTTGAATAGCCATTTGAAAAATTGGGATGTTAATAGAGAAATTTATACATGGTGAAGGAATATCAAGAGGAGGGTTGTCAAAACCAAGTCTACTATAAGGTAAAGTATTACCAAATATTGTCCTTCTAGCAGAATTCAAAGGTAAAGAAACAAACTTAGGAGTAATTCCTCTTACTGATGATCTTGTAGTCACTTTAGGTATGGAACATGCTACAATACTAATATGACATCACTTAACGGAATCGCCAAAAGATCTTAAAATCTTTAGAATAAATTGTTGCAAACTTACATCCGAAAGTGACTTTGTAATCTGTTGTAAATCTGTTATGGATCTGTCGTAACTTACATGTAGATCTGATATGTGTCCCACTAGGCGTGCCAAAAACTATTATATCTCAAAAGTGCACCATGTAAAGAGATGGTTGCAGGTTTTCTAAGCTTGCATAATTTGATCTCTCTTTTGTAGATCTGATGGAAACACCTCGGGTATGTGGGTATACCTATTTTGAGGCAAGTCTCTCGTATCAAGGCCGGTTTCTTATTGATGTATCATAAACTACTTTTGGGGTTTAAGGGTAAAATATGATTGTAAAATAATTAAAACTAAGGTGATACACCAAATTTATATGAGGGCTTTGACTGAGTATATGCACAATTGATATGTGAAAGGATTTTGATGCATGAACCAATAGTTCTTCTGTAGAATATCAAGGGAAAAACACTTTGAGGTATTGAGGGAGATTATCACAACAATACTACTAAGCTAAACATGCACATTAATATCATGCAAAAATTACTTGAGTTTACAACAGGGTAAGATGATTAATCAGGGAATTTGCATTCACAAGACTAATAGAAACATACACAAGACTGAAAATAATTGGTAAGGCAGAAAATACTTCACACTCAGAAGGAAAAACTGGCAAAAATTGCTTTAGTACTCCTATATCCAAAAATTCCTCCTTTGTGCTTTGTAAAGGCACACAATATATAGCAAAATAAATTTTCCCACCCTTCCTAAAAATAGCCTAAGGCTTGTACTCGCCCATGCATCCTATTTTTATCCTTTATTTAATAATAAATAAAGGGATAAAATAATACAAACTATTATAAAGAGGCATTAATAGTCTTTGATTACATCTCAGTCAACTGAAATTGACTATTCTATTTTTAATAAGGCTGGGTGAATAATTTTCTAATAATAAGTTTGCTTACTATGCAAGTCTCTCTCCATGAGCATGTAACTTGTCTCTTTCTCTGTTCTGACCTCTTGTGAAACATGCAAAAGTAACTCCTATGAGTGAGAAAAATTAATTACATTATTTGCAATACTTTGCAAAAGTAATTCATCCAAACATCTATCCTGATTGGGACCACCTCCGAGCCTGATATTGACATTTTTTTGTCTTCGTTTGAGTTTGGCCACCTTTGTATTGGACTTAACACATTACCATGGTTTTAGATACACATGGGGAACTTTGTAATAGTTACCACACCATACTCGACCACCTTTGATTAGATGACTTAGGCTCACTATATAGTCTCGCCACCTTTTGAATATACACGACCATGTAATACTTGTCGACTTTGCATGTTTGAATAGTATATAGTTAAAAAATTCACCTTTTCGGTGATCATTGTGGCATAATTTGGTCAGCTTTTGGCATTATTTAAAGTCTAGACTATAGTTGATCCTTTGAATTTCATTGCAATTATTTTGTTTTAAAATTGATGATGTGGGTTGGCCCCTTCTCCACGGTGACTCACCCCTCCATGCGTTTTGTCGGTGGCACATGCAACTCAAGTTAAGTTTGCTTTGATATTGTTGATCGTTTTAAACGTCGATCAGTTTCCTTTTAAATCTTGGTCATCGATCTTTGACCTGTTATTAATTGTTTCAGCTTGCATTGAATGTGGTCGATGGGAATTGATTGTGGTTAATTGCTTTGAGCCTCAAGCTCTATCCTTGGCCCTTGATCTTCGTACTCGGTTCAAGCTTGATTGTTGATTCTTGGTCCTCGGTTAGGGTTTTGTTGACTCTCCTCTCGAGTTGGTATGGTAAAGGTAACTCGAACATGATGATCATTTCATTTGGTTTTTGGCTTGCGGGTGGAACCACTGGCAAAATTTTCTGACGCCATTGATGGTTACTTAAAGCTCTAAAATTTGTCATTTATAGTCTTCTAAACCATTCATGCCTCTGTATATTTTGAAAACTATGGTTATTTAATGGCCGCCATTGTTGGTAACCCTAAAGCTCGGCTTTGTTCTCTATGGTCTATTGGCGATCATGATCGTTCTCTTACTGACTCGGTTCTATTTGGTCTTGCATCATTGCTTGATGAGGTTGGTAAGTTTTTCCGATCCTTGAGTTTTCACTTGTATTTGGTTCTTACCACTTCGACTTCAAAAATTATACCCGTTTTCTTTTGCATTTCTTTGTGTGATCTCTTGGATGACTTTGGTCATTTTTGAGTCGAACTCATTCCGTGTTTGGTCATTTTAGTTCTGAGCTCAATGATATCTCAAGGGTTTTCTCCACTTCAATTTAACCAGTAAGTTTTTACTTCTTTCTCTGACTTGGTACCCATTAATGGGTCCACGATTAAAATGAGGATCTATACTTTTCCTTTTATACTGCAATTTGAAGGTGATTGACCTTAAAAGAATGTTACTTCTGAAATACTTGAATACTTTTCAATTCGGATGTGTGTGTCGTTTGACTTAAAGCTTTTCTATCTGAGCCTGTGTTCTGACTAATAAATGGATATTCTTATTTTCTCAAACATGTCAGATCTAAATGTTTACTGTTATGGGTATTCGAACTCCTTCATTCCTTTTAATTTTGCAATCTCTTATTGAGGCTAATAATATTTTCTAAAAAGTTGAAATCCACTTCATATCATCTTAGTTTTGCATTCTCTGATTTCATTCAACCATTAATATTCACCTAGTCTTTGATCTATTCATTTTGTGAAACCACTCTCGAGTTTTGTAAGCTGATTCCTTTTGACGGTTTCGTTACCATTTTTCTTTTCAATGATTTGGTTCATCGTGGCTTGAGGATGACATTCTTTTTTGTAACTTCTCTTTTGTGCCTTGAAATTTTTCTTTTAATAACTCAGATCTCGGTATTCCTCCTTTGATATGGATATTTACCTCATTCTTTTGCTTGAAGATGGAGATTCGTGTTCGACACTTTGTAGATGACTTCTCCTCTAAGATCAAATTCTGATGTGGACGTTCCTTTTCATTCTTCTCTATATAAGCTTTCTGCTTCATCATTTTGAGATGAGGTTTTACGATAATAACGCCAGTTATTTACAGTGGGTTCTTCAATTAAAACATTACTATTTCATTCTTTGATCATGGGCCTTGAGTTATTATTGCCTCTCTTACTCTGAGCTCGAATTGGTACACTCTTCCTCAACTATTCTTTAAATCTGGGTTACTTCAGCCTTCCTTGTTCTGAGCCTCTCAGATATTTTGCATTATATGATTGTCTCTAAGATTTTGCTTTTCTCAGTTGTCAATATTATGTGAGCTCAGATCTGTTCAACTGGTAAGTTTATGACTTACTGCATAAATCTCTATGAGCTCAAGACCTAGAAAATGACTTGGTCTTTTAATATTCTGAAAAGGTGAGCCCATGGCCTCAAATATGAGGGTCATCTTTTATTCGTATCACGAGTAAATAGCCCGGCCTTTTGAGAGAATTTGTAACTTGTTTAAAATTGTGTCAATTACATCCTTGAACACATTCCTTGAAGATTTGAAAGTTGTATCTAGAACCTTCCTTTGACTATTATGCTTTTGTATTTCAGAAAAATGGCTTCACTCTACTTATCTGTCATACTCCACGATATTGCAGCATTTATGTATCCTTACGAATTACTTCTATCTTTTTAAAATGTGAATCTTGCATTCAATTTGATCTCTGAAGCTATTACTTGTAGTATTATGTGTAGTTGATACTTGATTAATTTAAAGATTGTACTTATAGAATGTTGTACTTGTAAGGTTTATCTTGCAACTTTTTCTCTCTTCCATTGTTTGGGCTTATAATGAATGCTCCAAAATCCTTCAGTTTGATTATTGAAATTATAGTTCCCTTTCTTTTCTGCTTCAACACTATGTTTGATCTTTTATTACAAATTTTGTTTACTTTCTTTGCAAAATTTAAAATGTCCATTTCACATGGCGAAGCCCCAAAATTTTCCCATAATTCTTTAATTTATTCCTTTTCAGCTGTAGTAGTTGTATTTTCTGATTCAGGATACATAACGTAACACTTTTCTGTTAAAGTTGATTTGTTGTTGGACATTGAATCATAATAACTATTATCTTGATCATGTCATGCTTTTGCTTTTTTGTATCATTTATTTGATTTACATAGTCCTTTTAAAGCATGTGATAGTTGAAAACAACATGATGAAAAGTTGTAAATGTCCATTTTACATGGCGAAGCCCTGTCAAAATTTTCCCAGAATCCTCTTTTCATTCTGTTTCAGTTGTAATCCTTTCTTTCCAGTTAACTTTAGCTTCTTGAAATTTGATTCTTCCTCTTTAGTTGCAAACTAAAACATGTATTTCTATCCTCGAGTCTCTTTTCGCATCTTATTACTTCTTCCACTTGAGCAGTTGATTACTAAAACCTTGAGTTACGTTCTTTCTTCTTTCCGTCATGTACTTATGACTTGTCAATTTCTTCTTGGCTACAACCTATACCTACACACTTAAGAAAATAGTTAGAAAATACTTAGGCCTTTTGGCCTCTCTTATGTCCATGTTCTTCTTTTCTTTTCTCTTTCTGAGTGAATAAAGCATGTATGCAGTTTGATCTTCAAGAAAAATACATCTCCTGTTATTAAAAGGTTCATATGCACGAAATATGACATTAGGGAATATGAATTGATTCCTGAGCTCGTAACTGATAGTGCATTTTATTCTTTTCAGCGGCTTCTACAAAGAAGATGAGAAAGGAAACAAAGTTGGAATGGAGCTACCCTGAACAACGAAGAAAACCCCAAGGCAATGATGGGTTCACTCATACTCTTTGCTTTCTATTTCATGCGTGTGTACCTCTTATTTCAAAGTAGTTGTATTTTACTTTCGATTACATCCACGGCTTGTGTGGGAACATTTGAAATTTCCTTATGAATAAAACATTGAATTCTCGTAAATGAGTTGTATATTTATTTTTGCATTTCAGCTTTTTGTATGGATTGTATGATGAACTAAACAACTCATTAATATAATTTTATGTCTTAATCATAAAGAAAAGAAAATCAATGAGACCTGTAACATTCTAATAATGAACTCTGATTTCTTCAATCTGCACCTATGTTTCTTGTCTCAAAGCTCAACACTTCACCTATTCTGCAATACGGTGTCTTCATCAAGACAACATAGATGTCCTTGTGGCCCCTTGTGTTCTTTTCTTTGAAGATATCATGAAATTGCAGAGACTATGTGATACATTACGTTTTGTAACAGCACAAATAGCTGCGATTTCACTTAATCATTAACTAATTCAGCAAGTAACCAATAATATCAAAACTTCCTAGCATAGGTATACTTCACTAATGCCTTTCATCGTAACGACGAAGTTTCGAGTTGCCCATTTTTGCACAAGTGCAAAAATTATCAACAACCTAAGGTGCATGATGAGTTGGCGAAGCATTTGACAAAATAATGGCCGAGCTTAGACATTGGGCCATCTCAAAACAATTATAAATAACGTTTACCCACCAACTATTTTGGGTCCAACATCAAATTCCTATACAATCACAAATATCATCTTCGTCGACCTCATTCAAGTCTTACAGCATGCAGACTTTCTTACGAAAACACACTGTATGGAATCATTTTTTTTTTCTATCGATCAATAAGGTGAAAACGTCGCTTTGCATTTTCAAGAGTACTAAAGCTCATTTTCTCTTCTTGCTCGACCCTACCTCTAGCTATCTATATTCTTGATGTTGGACTATAGCAAGTAAAAACACTAAAGCCCAAGAAAAAAATAAGGCCCACGACATAACAAGCAAAGATAACGCCGACGGGGAACTTCACTAAACACGCCTTCGCCATACATTGCACATGCCAAGGGACATGATTAATCTTTTTAATGTTTTATTATAAAATTAATTTTTAAATTTACTTTTTTATTATTTTTAATATTTTAATTTTAATTTTTTATTATTTTGTACTTTTTAATACTTTTTCATTTTAAATTTTTATCAACTTGGTATTTTTATAAATTTTTGTTCATAGTTTCTATTAATTTTAATATTTATTTTTAAGTTCTTTATGTTTTTAATAATATTTAAAATTAATTTTTTATTTTTTATTGTTTTTAACTTTACTTGGTAATATTTTTAATTTTGTAACTTTTCGCTAGTATTTGATTTTACTTTTACTTTTTTAATATTTAAATTAATTTTGTAATTTTTAATGTTTTTAATTCTTTTTTATAAATTTTTAATTATTATTATTATTTATTTTTATTAATTATGAATTATTTTCAATATTTAATTTAAATTTAAATTAATTATTAAATTTTATTTTTTATTAATTTAAATTGTCATTTTTTTCTATTTTAAATTTTAAACTTTTTTATTAACTATTAATAATTTTAATACTTAATTTTAATTTTTATTAATTATTATTAATTTCAATTTTTAATTTTTAATTTTTTTATGTTTTATAAATTTTAATTGTCGTATTTAATTTCTATTAATTTTTAATTTTACTTTTTTTTTTTTTTAAAAAAATTAGATTACATATTTAATTTTTTTATAGATATTTTTATTTTTATTTTTTATTTATTTTTAATTTTATGATTAATGTTAATTTTGTATTTTATTTTTATTATTTTAATTAATTTGGCAACATTTTTTTATTATTTAATAATTTCAGTTTTTAACATTTCTAATTTTGAATTTTTTTAAATTTTATATTTTTATTAATTTTCATTTTCAAATTTTTTTAATGTATTTTTTAAGTTTTATTAATTTTAATTAATTCTTTATTTTTTATTGATTTTAATTTTACTTCTTATTATTTTGAAATTTTTATTTTTTTTTAAATGTTTAATTACATTATTTATGTTTATTAAATATTATTTATTCTAATTTCTAATTTTATTTTATTTTTGTTTTAATTTTTTTGGTTAAATTTTGTATTTGATTTTACTTTTGATTTTTTAAATTTTTTAATTAATTTTGTAATTATTTATTAATTTTTTTAATTTTGTAATAATTTCAATTAATTGTTATTACTTTCAATTCTTTATTTTTTATATTTTTATGCGAAGGCGTTCCCCTATGGGAAAGGCCCTGCGACGTTTCTACGGTGAGCTAAATTTGATGGTTTGATGGTCGCAGGCGTTTTCACATTTTTAACGATTTTTTTGGGCGTTTTCTCATTTTCGGCTATTTTAAACAATTTCTTTTTCATTTTTTTGCAACTATGACTCGGTTTATCTACAACGAGTCAATCGCCAAAGCAGTGCTGCGAAAATATAATATTTTATCTCTATCAAACCGAAATGAATTATAATGCTTAAACTTGTGACGCCATGAAAGAGACACGCGCTCCCAACAATCTGGCGGCGGTGGCGATGGCGCGCATGAAAACATCCGTCCCGAAAAATGTGACAAAATTTTTTTTTCTTTTAAGTCATACTGATCTGTTAAGGGTATATGATCCATATATTTTGTTGGTAAATCTGTGGAGAGAGAAATAGTAGATAGGATGCTTTTAAAGCTATAATTTAGGTCATATCTTTTCAACAAGATTTTAGGAATAACATAAGGGTTTATTTAAATTGTTCTCTTATATATATATATATATATATATATATATATATATATATATATATATATATATATATATATAGTTTAAGATACACTCCAGAATTGATTGAAAACAAATTTAAAGAGGTACCAATGTAATCCATTTACAAATAATTTTAGATAAATTTTTAATATGATTCATAGTTTCAAACCACATAGCTCACAAGTTAAATGCATATTGTCAAAAGCCTATCATTCAACTCGTACATGCCTAGTCTAATAACTCCACACTTAATTATTTGGTGGATTTGGACTTTGAGCTCTTCTCTTTATGCGGTTCATCCTGGACCAATTCTGCCTTAATGATGCGCAGTCACACAATGAAAGGAGTTAGTCAGAAATCATAGTCGGAGAGGATGGTGGTTCAACCATCTTATCATGCATTTTAACTTTTCCAATCTTATTTGCAATCTTATAATTCATTGCATCGGCCCGCTGTGCCCTCTGCTGGGGGAGTATCTACAGGCGCGTGTAGAGCTATAGGCGCATGGAAGGGAACGTGATACCTCTACTTTCGTTGGGCACAGCAAGGTGTAAGCATGGCGCGCACCGAGGGACAGGCAGAAAGTGGAGGCGCACGGCAAGCAGATCGGCCAAAGAACAGGCTGTTCGACTATGTTGTTATCTGTTCAGTATCGAATGCATCCTCAAAACTCGGGATTCCCTTCCAGGCACTTCAACCCGAATTGATTAAGGAACAGTGAGAGTGTTGGGAGGAAACCACACAGAGGCGGATCTGGTTCATATCGTGAAGTTCACGGAGCAGGTCGCTCCTTTATCATTCTGTTCCAACATACGCAATAGCTGAGATTTAATTATCTCTGTCAATACAAGGCGTGGAAAGATTTAATGAGCTCGGGTCTTCCACGGTCAGGCAAGATAGATTTCTATGTTTCGAAAGATTAAAGAGGCGTGAGGAGGAGGACGGGCTGCACTGCAGTATTCGAGATCCCAGCAAACACTAACTCATGGCTGCGCTGTTTGTTCCATCTGGTTGTGATTAATTTGTGAAAACACTCCGCATTTTCCCCAGCCTTTTCCCATACACCTGCACGTTTCTTTTCTTATTCTACAGGTCGCCCAACTATGTTGTTATCCGATCAGAATTGAATGCACCTTATTACACCGGTTTGCCTTCAGTGTTTTCAACAAACGGATAGAGGGACAGAGGAGGCGCACACAGGAAAGAAGTTCAATTCGACTAGGGGGCAGTGAAGGCAAGTGGAGAGGAAAGATCTCAAAGAGGTAAATTTGTTTCATATCAGAATATCGATGAAGTAGTCCGCTACTGTATGAAGGGTAATAGCATGGTCCCTCCCTCCAGTTTTATTGCTACGTGGCTTCCTGAGCTTCAAACAGAGCTTGCAGGGTCTCTAAGAAACGGCCTTTTTATAGGAGGTTTTATGTATTACATGTTTGTGAGCTGGACTAGCGATTTCATGATTGTGTAGTTGTATAAATAAACGTTCTTGGAGCTTGGATGCTCCCAACGCATGTTATGTTTAATGTGGTTGCGGGTTCTAGATATAATTAGGATAGTAATGAAGCATTTTGAATCGTATATGAACAACTCTTTGTAACTGATCTCAATATTTGTCTGATTTGTATATGAATAAGCGTATGTTAGTGGTTTCTACATGTTTAAAATAAATAAATAAAAAAAATCTCTTTGTGGGTCGACTCTCTAAGGGTCTGTTTCCTTATAAGTTTTGTGAATCGTGCCCGGGTAAAAGGAATCAATTACTAATAGTAAGGGAGTCTCTCTCACCACTAGTGGTAAAGCTGTTTTTTTTTTTTATAGTCTTGTGGATTTACAAGAAATTCTTAAATGAAGAAGAGCATGATAGAGTTGGGATGTAATCTATTCTAGTGGCATATTGGAAATTCAATAAAGCTTAACTTTTTTTTCCATTCATACTACAAGAAGAAGGTATACACTAACAATATCATTTATCAATATTTTTTTTTTTGCAACAAGATGGAATCTAGTATGTATACATATATTTTGTAAATATACTAACTTTCAACATAAGAGTCCAATAATATTTTTATGAAGTTTTAAACAAGATCTCTCAACATTTCAACCATGTGAACTTTTGGGCAATTATAGATTACAATGTCTCCTTTTTTTGAAATGAGAACAAAATGATACAACTCTCTTTCTTCTACAAATTTACAACAAAATAAAGTATAGAAGGTAAATGGAAAGAGTCTTCACAAGCTCCAAAGTGCTCTTCATCCATGCTCCAAGTTCCAAGTAGTTCAATCACAACCAAGATAGGGGGAGAGGCAACACTCTCCTCCCAACCAAAACTCAATGGAGAAGAGAAGCAATCTCCTCCATTGACCCCCGAGCCCCAAACACAACACAATGAAATGGTGGTCTCCAACTCAAGGAAACAATACATTCTTCCACAATACAAGTTCTTCACAACATTCAAGCTAAAATAGAAGCACAAAGAGACACACAATAACATCAAACATTACACAACAAGGCTTGCATCCAAGCCAACAAGAGAAGGAACTATGGGAATATTTTCCTTATGCCTCCCAAATGAGATGAGATGCCCATCCAAAACCCTCCACAATAAAACACAAGCCCCTATGACTCTTATGCCTCCCTCAAGTACCCCTTTTTCCTCCCATACTCTTATGCCTCCCTCCTCTTATGGCTCCCTCAAAGACAAGGTAGAATGTAAACATTCCTACCCAAGATGGGCATCCCTCTCAAACTCCCTCCACAATATCCTAATCTACTCTTTTGCCTCCCTCATGAGTATTCCCATAGACCTCTCCTATACTACACAATAAGCATTCAAACCATTTTTCACAATACACCAAAGTAAACATGCATTTTTTTCACAATTTTAGCATAGAAGCAATAATAATATGAAAGCAAAAACAAAGGAGAGGGTTCCCTACCTCTCCATTGGAGAAGCCTAAACCAAGAAACTTGTCCAAGCTCCTTCCCAAATCAATCCAAGCATGCAAGTCCAAAAACTCTCTTTATCTCTTTCTCCCAATTCTTCTCTCTCTCAAAAATAACAAAGGAGAACTCTTCAACAACACAAAAACAAAGCTCCAACCCCCTCAACAAGAGAGGAAGTTTCAATAAATAGATCAAAGGTAAGGGTGAGGGTGATGTGGCTCCATGTAGGATGCCACATCACACATCCTCAAACCATCTCCCAAGGTCAACTCAAATCCCAAAACACCATAAATGGGTGGTTGGGTTGAATGACAACCCTCTTCCACATTCAACCCTTTCCCATGTGCCTTAAGGCACAATTAAATGCAAAAGAGGAAAATGCACTCCAAAGTCATATTTCCCTTCCCAAAACAATAAATAACCCCCTTTTTGGATTCCCAACCCATAGATATGGTTGGTAAGGGGTTTTGGGAAGTGTGGGACAAGTTTAACTTGTCCCACAAGTCCCCTAAAATTGCCCTCAATCTCAAATTCGAGATTCTAAGAGCATGGAGTGGTCAACACTCAAAACCAAGCATTCAATACAAGAGGACACACAAGGCTCAAGGAGCCAACAATCAAAATTTATTACACCCACTTGACTTTCCCCAAGGCTTAAAAACTAAAACAAGATATTACATTAATCCAAACACACTTAACAAAAGTAATTTAACAAAGGACTTCACAAAAGAATTCACCTACTAAATCAAGTAAAACAAGTAATAAAATTCTTACCCCCTTGGTCACATTAGAAAATTTCCCCACATGGAAATTTTCTCAACACATAAAAGAATAAAGGGTAACACAATACAATTTACTAGTTGCCTTGACGACCAATGTTGTAACCACCCGACATCCTGTTGTGTTTGGTCCCCAATCCCCCTCATGGTTGTGATCATGCTGTGTTTCCTGCAAAATGCAAAATACCCTCTTCGGCCTTGCGGCCATGTCAAAATATCCAAAATAATCATATGCATGAAATTCATTAACATCTATACGTAATTCAATTATCCATTATTCTAGGTCTAAATCACAACTTAATTATGCATTGCATCATTATCCAAAATCACAGTAATGTAAATTCAACAACTACATTCTACTCATCATGGCGAAGAAATCCAATGTTAGAACACATGCAATATATCCATATAAAAATAATATCAGTATCCAATAGTTTGTCCATGAGTCAGTGTAGATCATACTGAAAACAAAATCCAACCGTAATCCAAATGCATCTAATCACAAAACATCATGCTAATCAACATAAGTATAAGCCATGTCCATATCTAAAGTCTGCATAACTCAAAATGATAATCAACTAAGTGTCGTAGGGAAGTGGGCATTACAAAACTGGTCCACAGTCCATTTTGGTCCACTTTCTCTGTAAATTTTAGGTTGTAGCCGCTCTTTCTAAAGCAAAATGGCATAGGATTGGCCAATTGTGTGGGGTGTTTTTTTTGTCTGAAAGAAGAGACATTTCTGTTGCTCAAACATAGTCGAGTCAACAGCATTCTCTGAAACATTTGAAAGCAATGAGGAGGAGGGGTTGGGGCCATCTGTATTATTGAATGTGCAGGGGAGTTCCTCTTGGTGTTAGGATTAGGGTTAGGGTTAGTAGGGTTTCAATTTTGGAGATGGTCTTGGCCTTGGCCTCTTTCGGCATCGTGGGTTGCATGTACACTATATAATACATAGAATAGGAGGGTGATGATAGAGAACAGAGAAAAGCGTATGTATGAGCATCTGTCAATAGGAACTAGAATCTCCAAATCAGGTGAACAATGTTATCACCGCAGTACATATTCATGGTGTCCACGTTTAATAGAGTGTGATCTCCTTCTTCGATCGTGTCGATCTTCTTCCCGAAACATGTATGGACCAAAATCATTCCCCTACACTGCATTTCCCCCTCTTAAGAGACCTCCCACATGCCCGGGTGATGTGTAATGTTCCCTCCTGCGCTTTCCCCATCAAAAATATGTTGGAAAGGTCTACATGAAAATGCAACCACGGATCTGCCTCGGCCGGTGTGGGAGGTTCCATAAATGTTGAAGCATGCAACTGGCATTCGAATTGTTTGACTAAATCCCTGGAACATATGTGACCTCATGGACTTTATCGATTGCAAGATATCCATAAAAGGCCTTGGCACCTTCATAAAAAATGTAATTTCCAGGTGTACAAGTGGACTCCAAAACCTTTTCCAGCATCCTCCTAGCTTCTGCCAGAATGGGAGATTTAAAACAGGGCATGTCAACTGTTTGATGAAATGCCTAGGTGAGATGTGGTTCTGCTCGGAAAGAAAAAACAAACTACTACACACAAAGTAGATATATAGGTGAAATGTGAAATCATGCAATTGGCATGTCAACTGTTTGACTAAATGCCTCAACGAAATGTGGCATATTGACTTTATGCTGATTGGAGAATATGGATAAAATTGATAATAATTAAAATTACGCCCCAAAATTCTTACATGACTTGACTTAAATTTAAGTAATTCAATTGTTTCTTGATTGTGAAAAAACTAGGATTTCATGTAAATTGAAAAATGAATATATAAATTATGACTATGTATCAAGAACCATTAAAGTGGAACTTTTTTTAATAGTTAAAATATGATTCTATCAATTCTATATGATTGTGAAAACGAAATGATTTCATATAAATTGAAAAGTGAACATATTAAATCTGATTATGTGTTAAGAATTATTAAGGTGGACGAATTTATTTATCTTTGAAGAGATAATATAATTCAAGTAATTCAATTGTTTGTGATTGTGAAAAAGAAAGAATTTTATGTAGATTGGAAAGTGAACATATCAATTTTGTCGTGGAGAGCCATTAAAATGGACTAATTTATTTTTCTTTAAACCCTTATAATACGATTCAAATAATTAAATTATTTTTGATTGTGAAAGTGGACTAACTTATTTTTATTTAAACACTTATACTACGATTCAAATAATTCAATTATTTATGATTGTGAAAAAGGAAGAATTTCATATAAATTAGAAAATGAATATATCTAATCTAAATAAAATCCACAAACTATCGAATTTATTTTCCTTACAATAATTATAACACTTTAAAGATTAGTACACAACCTTTTCACGTTGCATTAAAAATACCTATATTTTTCAAATGTTGAGAAAGAACCATGAAATGTATAGTTGTTTCCATCCAAAACTTTGTAAATAATATCACTTTTTCATATTGAATTGTTTAAAAGGTTAGACCTCATTTTTACGTTATTTAAATGAAGTGGTTCGTCTATATTTTTACATTGTTTTTAGCTATTTTGGGTTCTATACGATGGAATAGATTCATTTACCTGTGGTGTTTAAAAAAAAACTTTTAGGGTCTCTATTTGGATCAAACCCTTATGCTTCCCACCACATCTTGCTCCTCGTGAGATTCAACACATGACCTATTATTGTACAAAATATGCTGCAAAAAGATAACCCAAGGCCTCGTAATTTCTTAATTTTCTTTGAAACAAATTTTTCTGCATGTGCCCAACAGAGCGAGTTTGGTTCGATCGCCACAAAGAAAACAACAATTTCATTGCAAATTTTGGCGGTGGAAAGGATTTAATTTGTTGCGGATAATTTTGTTCAGTAATCATTTTACTAGTGTTTTTTCTCTCTCCATTGGCCAACTTTCACATAACCTCTCTTGGTTTGAAATATCTGCTAACAACATAAGTGGAAGCATACCTCGGTAAATTACAAATTTTCTCAACTTAAACTACTTAGATTTATGTTATAATATGTTGAATGGGTTCATTCCATATGGATTTAAATCTTTTAAAAATAAGGAAAGGTTATATTTGAGTGGCAATATTTTAGATTTAGGACTCTTGTCTCTTATTCGAAACAATCTATCTGGAATAGTTTTTTATTCAATTGGTAACCTCAAAGAGCTAAGAAGAATTTCTCTGTATCACAACCGTTTGTCGGAGACGAGAAATACCTTCCAGTCTAAAGGAATGGTTGTTAGACATGTCTTACAATAAGTTGTCAGACAATATACGTGGAGAAGTTCTTACCGGTCTTCAAAATCTTCAGTTGTATTTAGATCTCTCATGGAATGCATTAGGAGGGTCCTTGCTGGAAGAGATTGGAAAAATTACAATGGTTACATATATAGACATTTCATGCAATAAGTTTTGTGGTGCCATTCCAAATGCAGTTGGAAGTTGCATAGGATTGAAACATTTGAATCTATCAAGAAATTCCTTAGAGGGTCTTATTCCGGAGGCAATAGAAAATTTGAAATATCTCATTGACCTGGAGCTTTCATCAAATTTATTAACTGGTCCACTACTGAAACTCCTCTAGAAACTTCAAGTGCTTTGTTATCTGAATGTATCTTTCAACACAGTCATGTGAGAAATTCTTAAAGAGGGGGTTTCCACTAATGCCACTACTATTGTTTTACTTAATGGAAATGTTGGCTCTATGGACCAAGGAAATTATTGTTACCTGAATGTCCAAGTCAAAAAAGTGCTTCACATTTCAAAACAGTGATAGTGATAAGCTTGTTAGTGTTAGTGATTTTGTGATATGTTGTTTACTTTTGGTTTTCTTGTGGAGATGGACTTCAGAAGTAGTGGATATACCACTAGCTATTCTACAAAAAATTGAGCACCTCAAAATTTCTTATGGATATCTTTTTAATGCAATTGATGGATTTAATGAGAAAAAGTTGTTAGGGGTAGGCAACGTTGGATCAGTGTACAGAGGAGATTTGAGAGATGATAGAGTAGGTGCTTTGACATTGATGGAAAATCAAAATAAATATTTAGAACCTTGTTAATACAGTTTGTGACTGAGCACTTAGTTGAGAAACTTGATGATGTGGGAAGTAACATTATAAATATGAGATTGATTAATACATCATTATATTTTGATAGAGGAAATCCTTGCATTATATTTTTAAAGAGCTCAAAATGAAAATCTTGTGGATGTCATTTTCCCTCATTAAGGTTTAATGTGATGGAGCTTCCTAGAGCAAGGGAAAGCTCAAATAGCCTGTTCAATTCCAATAATATTTAGACAACATAAGTTCAAGTTTGTTTACCTAAATCTTGAAATGGGAAACACACAATGAAACAAGAAGAGTGGAAAAGGATTTGCATAAAGCTGTATTAATTTTAAACCACTGGTAATAGACCCGCTATTTAAACACAGTAATGTAATTTCATGAAACTCCAAAAAATTCTTCTCATCAATGCACAACTAGCAATATATTTTTTTTTCCAAAATTCATGTTTTTAGCAATATCACAACAACCGGTGAATGAGTTGCAGAGATTCAAGTTAGCATTGCATCATATCAACATACAATTTCCATTTTTAGAAATAGTGTGACCATTGACCAGTGATTGACAATTTTTTCTTTCTTTACCATTTGTTCTTTAGTGTCCCTGACTTCATAATAACACCACAAAACCTGCAAAGATATCACTAAAACCTGGCACATCTCCTCTTTTTCAAAACTTTAATACGGGTATACTTAGTAAGGTTTTTCTTTTCTTTCTTTAATGCATTTAAATTTTGTTTTTTGTGTACATGGCAGAGAGTTCTTCGAACATAGTCACATTTAGCTCCAAATCTATGATGTGTCAACTGACAGAATCTTTCACGCCATTAAAAGCGATTCAATTTTCTGCAAATCCAGGTGCCCTGTGCTACAGAAATGCCTTAAATGGTTAGACATTAAAGTCTTTTACATCAAGATTGTTGATCACACGCTAGAGTGTTTGACGGTCCATTACCTGCAGGTTGTCGTTGAGCACTTGACTGGAAACTGAGTTAGAAGCATCAAACATTGGAATCTTGCGAGTCATGTAGTGCCCACTTCCCTTTGACACTTTTGATCACGATCATGATACTACTAATTATATTATGGACATAATTATGGACGTTATTATAGTATGATGTTAGATCATGGATTATTGTTGACTTGATTCAGTTATGGTGCATGATGATTATTAGAGACATTTTTATATTTATGTTGATATATTGTTTAACATGGTTATATTATGGATTTTGTTCGGACATGTGATATTTGGATATTGTGAGTAGACCTAGAAATGGAAATTATTGTATGATGATATAGTTGTTGATAAAACTGTAAATGATATGGTTAGATTGCTTTGATGTTGTTGTGATTCATATATCTGGATGATTTTGGGAATTATATTTATATTATTTTGGATGTTCTGATATGGCCATGAGGCCGAAGGAGGTATTTGTATTTTGTAGGTTTAAAATATCACAACAAACATCGGGGGATTGGAGACCAACCACATTGGAATTCTAGATGAATTCAACAAGGTCACCATGGCAACTTGTATTTGTTTTTGAATTTTTTTATTTAGGAATTCCCATGGGGGGATCACCTTTAAATGTGACCAAGGGGGTGATGTGTATTTATTTATTTAGACCCTTTGTTATGTTTTCTTGTGTTCATTTTGTGGTGCATTTACTCTTTCATTATTTATTAATTGGTGTGTAATATTATGAGTAATCATGTTGTTAAGTTAATTAATTATAATATGTCATAAGAAAGTAATTAATATGGTTGTTGGATATGATTTAAAGTGTTGTAAGAATGAGTTAATAATGTGTAAGTAATAGGTAAGTGATGTGTAAGTTAAATTTTGAGTGTGAAACACTCCACCTTCTTAGAAATTTGAATCTATCCTTGGAGGCTGATTTTGGAGGCTTGTGGGACAAGTTAAACTTGTCCCATACCTCTTAAATTTATTTACCAATTATACCTATGGTTGGAGGGTTGATTTTAAAGTTTTATAATACTTTTTGAGAAGGAAAATTATAAGTTTTAATTACACTTTTCTTACATGATTTAATTTCAGTCCTTTGGAGTGTGGGTTGGATTTGAGTGTGTAAGTAAAATGTCATATTATACACCCACCTATTTTTATGTTTTGGAGAATGAAGTTGAATTTGGGAGTTGGGCTTGAGGATGTGTGATTTGGCATCCTACATGGATCCACCTCATCCTCTTCCCTTTCCTCTTCTTATTAATTGGAATTCATTTCCTTGTTTTGGGTTGTTGAACTTTTGGAATGCTTGATTTTGGGGAAAATTCCTTATTTGAGAGCTCTTGCTTTGGAGAAGTTTTGAAGATTGTTACATGCTAATACTTAGTTGTTTTGAATTGCTTCAATTGGGATAGAGCTTGTTGTTTTGGAACTTAGACAACTCCATCATGGAGAGGTAAGATCTTGGCTCTTGAAATGTTTTTTTATATATGAATGTAAATGTTATTATGTAAACATTATGGCATGTTTTTGGGTTGTTTGGGTAGATGGCCTAAGAATGGTGTATAAGAAGACTATGGGGTTTATTTTGTGGGAGGTATGAGTGTGGAGGGAGTTGGGATTTGGGTTCCACCTTACAAAGAGATAGCTTGAATTTATTTACTCATTATGGGGTGCCATAAGAGGTTGGGGAGGTATAAGGAAATGTGAGGAATAAGGGGTTCGTGAGGGAGGCATAAGGAATGTCGGGGTTTGATATACTATATCTTGGCGGTTTGAAATCAGGTGGAGATACCCATTTCTCCATTGGAAGGAATAATTAGCATCCCCATAGTTTATTGCTCCTTTGGCTTGCTTGATGAAGCCTTAGTATTGTTTTTGATGTATATAATGTAGTGCAAACTACATTCTATTTTGGACTGTGTTTTTATATGTAAGATATGCATGTATGTTTATGGAAGCTGTTATTTCCATGAGTTGAATCACATCTCATATTGCTTCGTGGTTGGGGCTCGAGGGCCAATGAAAAAGGATGGCTTCTCCTCTTCGTTGGATGTCTTAGTTGGGAGGAGAGAGCATTGTATTTCCCCTACTCTTGTTGTGATAAAATTGGAAGAAAGAGAACTCTGCATATTGTTGTTCTGGAGCAAGGAAAAGAGACAGTTTGACAGTCCCTTGTTGAGATCAATTTTATTTTAACCTTTCCCAGTTTAAGTGGAAGAATTTGTAAATTTTTGCAATAGAAATATGTTGTGTTGATCATGAAGGTTTTATGGTGAATGAAAAATAGATAGACTATGTTTTTCCTTGCAAAAATGTGAAGGAATGAAGTGTATTTTGTATGTTGTATTTGAAATCAAATGGAAAAGAAGTTGTAAGAGTTTCATTTGAATTAATGGAAGTGTTTTTTTTTTCATATGATAATAGTTCCATTGGGAAATTTGTGTTATCATGCACTATGAAATCTCTATTTTGTAAAGTAAAAAAAAAAGAAACACATGAGAAGAAATGTATTATTTTGCCTCGTTCAAAATATGTGAATTTGGAAAGAATAGAAAGCTGCATTTTGTTGTAATGTTTGCTTGCGAAAAGGAAAGGAAAAAAATCAAGAGTAGCATAGAATGGATTCAATGTTGTACTTCATAGCAAAGAGATGGTTGTATTCTCTATTCGGAAATGTATAAACGTCTGTTAATTCATTGTATACGTTGCCAAATTCCAATATAAACTGTTCAAAACAACCTTACAATTAGATAAGAAGAAAATGAGATAATCAATTTGGTTTGATGAGATCAAGGTGACCCCAAAAAAACCAAAACACTTAAGAAAATTTTAAAGAATCTCCCTAACCGAGAAAAACAAAACCGAGACCTTTCTACATTGTGTAAGAACTTGTATTCTCAAAATTGCAACTCAATTAAACCAATTGAATCTTGAAAACCTTCTTAAATCCATCTAAGAACAATTCTCCATGTCTATTTGACATGTTGAGGGAGGAAGAAGATCAAATTGAATAAAATTTTATAAGTTAAAATTTACCACGTTGCTTTTAAAAAGCCTGCAAATCATTTTCATGAAATTGACCCTTAAAATTTATCAAAATTAAAAATTAATGAACCTGTGCAAAGAGGACATCGAGAGATTTCCATAAAGTCCTCGTTTTCCCAAAACCGAGCTCTCTATCAAAAGTTATGGTCTTCTAAAGTTTTTCTTCACTTGTCGAAAAAAAAAAATTTGGAGAAAATTTCTTTAGGCGGCCCGCAGCTTGAATTTTTCCCTTAGAGCTTAAAAAATTTTTGGGAAAATTTTCCAAAATTTTCCCCCGCCCGACCCGGCCCAATCATCCGAGATGCTGCCACGTAGGATCGTGAGGCGTTGGCGGAGGCGCGGGTGAATGTTGCCCTCTTCGCCCTTTGGGGCGTTAAACAAATTTTTTCTCCCTACTGCCCGCGTATCTTAGGAGGTGCCACGTGTCCCTTGCAAACTCACGGGGCGCGAGGGGCAAAGTGGCTTCTCACCAAATGCGTGGGAAATTTTCAAAAATATTTCTGCAGCCCTTTTTTTCCAACGTGGCTTAAGAGATGCCACGTGTCTCTCGCAGACTTGCCGGAGCAGAGGTGCAAAGGTGGCGTTTCACCCCTCACATGAAAATTTTCCAAAATTATCCCGCGGCCCCGCCGACCCAACTACTCCTCTAGGAAATTTTTCTTACACGCAGCCCACAGACTCGTCTTGGGGAAAAATTTCTCCCCGGGCCCATGAGACCCGCTCTTGAGAAAATTTTCACCCCAAGGACCATAACTTGTGAAATATGAGGACTTATTTATATCTTTGGAAAGGTGAGGAAATTTTCTATCAAATGGAAATTTTAGGGGAATTTGAATGCATTAATTTTGAGAAAAATCAAGTTGAATCTTTAAATCCGTTAGAGAGTGGGTATGGTGAGGAATTACCCTCTGAGCCTATTTGAACTTTCTAACCCCAAATTTTGGGACCTTATGACCTCTAATAATTATTAATAAAAAAAAGAATATTCTAGTGGTTTAGAATGATCGGAACTTGTTAGTGACAACTATAGTCTTATAACCTGGTTATAGAACTGTTTTAAACAAAAAAAAATTCCTAATTTTCCTAACTAATCCTAGGTTGTTCTTGGGTCTCAAGTGAGTTGTTTTAGCGGGCATCATACTTGGTATCAGAGCAGTGGTTCAAAATCTTGGGCCATTGGGCACACTAGAAAACTTGAAACATGAACCTTAAACCTAGCACACTTTTAAATATAGAAGACAACTTAGTTTAGAAATTTCATATTTTAGTAAACATGGAAACTAAGTAAAACCTAGAATAAGGAACTAACTCTCATCTTGTTTTGTGCAAGAGGCACAAACAAGATGAGGAGCCTTTTCACATAGACCTAGGCATACCACCTCCAGAGCATGTCATAGTAGTTATTCTACCACAAATTTTACGAGACTCTTAAAGATGTTAATGTTGCTCTACGCAGAGGATCAGGATCGGGAGGACATGCAGCCAGACATGATAGAGTCACTTCCATTGAGGGACATGTATCTCCTCGACCCAGTGAGGAGCATGGAGGAGAGAACTTCCATGTAGAGTCAGCAGAGTAGAGTCACCACAAAGGGGACAGGGTGACCGAGTTTCAGGACATAGAGAGAGGTCTCGAAGCCTTAGGCTTAGGGATGAGCATATAGAGAGGCCTAGAGGCCGTAAGACCACGATTGCGCGGTTCATATCGGGAATATCCCGAAGATTGGACATCACATTATTCGGGTGACACAGGTGGATTTCGAGGCAGAGGCTGGTTTGTGAGCTTGAATGAATGCTTCAAGCTCTGTCCTTGTTCTAAAGAACACGAAAGCTCATGTTGCAATCCATCTCCGAGGATGGAATTGGTGTTTGGTGGCGAGAAAAGGAGCGAAGCTCCATGTTGATTCGAGACATTCACTGGGAGCTCTTTGAGGAGATTTTCAGAGCAGATATTTGTCACGGAGGTTCATACGGCGGCGGATAGATGAGTTTCATGACCTCGGTAGGCATCTCTTATAGTGACAGTATGAGAGTAGATTTATAGATCTACTCAATATGTTGATTACATGTAGGATGAGCAGTGCAGATCTACAAGTTCATTTGGAGTCTCGAACCTAGACATTATCGGTTGCAATGTGGATCCATTGTCCATAGACATTAGCTGAGGCTGTCGAGAAAGCCTATATAGCATAGGAGACTTGCGGAAAGACCCAGCAGGCTAGAGACCAAGTCTGGAGTCACATATAGCATATATAGGACAACAAATCAAGGGGGTCAGTACCTCTACCTCGTGGTGGACAGGGTTCAGCACAATCATCTTTTAGACCACACGGCAAAGAAGCAAGCAGTCCCACCCACCTTATATACCTTAACAGAGGTTTGATGCAGAAAAGTCAAAGTATGGGGCCTCCTCCTGGGGTCCCATTAGGACACAGGGTGTACCCAGAGAGTTCACTCAAGTAGGAGCTCGTTAGCATAGACCTCAAGAAGACCACAATTAGGAGTCGATGGGATCCACACACCAGACTCAGGGCACCGAGCGGGAAGCTGCTACACAAGGGAGAGGATCAGGCGGTTGCTTTATTTGTGGTGTTATTGGACATTTTGGAGAGACTACCCACAGAACCCTAATAATAGGGGTAAGACACATATCTCGGAGAGCCTACGTCGGTGATATGGGGCGTAGTCATAAGATGTACGTAGTAGTCAGAAGCGCCAAGAAGAACATCGAGTATAGTTATTGAGACTATAGGTAACATTGGTGGTATTCCTACCTCCATTTTGTTTGATTCTAGTTCTTCTAATTCTTTTATTGCACCATCTTTAGTAGAGTGATGCAAGCTGGTGGTAATTAGCTAGGGTCATAGTTAGGATGTTGAGATGGCCTCAGAGGAAAGATCTCTGTAGATTCCTTAGTTAAGGAGTGTGTGGTGGATTTGGGACCCTTCACCACTACCTCAAATCTTTGTATCCTTTCGTTACGCTCTTATGGAGTCATCTGGGCATGGATTGGTTATCTCGCACACGCAGGCAGAGTGGATTGCTACCACAAGATTATATCTTGTGCAGATGATTTGGGAGTTGAGTCGGTGATTTTAGGGGTCAAGAGACCCATTTCTATTCACACCATCTCCACTATGCAGCTTAAGCGATGTGTGTGACGGTTTTGTCGATGTTTGTTGTTAGTCGGTGACAAGTCGGAGGATGATGAGTCTAGTGGACCATCGCTAGATGATCATCCCATTTTGTGAGATTTTGCAGATGTCTTTCCAGGGGAGCTACCGGGGTTACCACCCCCACGTGAGATTTATTTTCATATAGATCTAGTTTCGGGAGCAGAGCCTATCTCACGAGCACCTTATCAGATGACCACACCAGAGCTCTATGAGCTCAAGTCAGAGCAACTTAAGGGCCTTTTGGAGAAAGGCCTTATCCGCCCTAGTGTATCACATTGGGGTGCACCAGTGATCTTTCTAAAGAAGAAGGATGGATCCTTGTGGTTGTGTATTGATTACATGCTAACTAAATAAGATAACGATCAAGAATCGTTATCCCCTTCCATGCATTGATGATTTTTTGATCAGTTGAAGGGAGTCACAAATTTGTCTAAGATAGACCTTAAGTCAGGTTACCATCAACTGAGGATTTCGGAGGTGGACATTCATAAGACTACCTTCCGTGTGACATATGGCCACTATGAGTTCACAGTGGTGCCTTTTGGTTTGACTAATGCCCCCACAGTGTTTATGAGTTTGATGAATGGGGTATTTAGGAATTTTTTAGATCAGTTCGTGCTCATCTTCCTTGATGACATTTTGATTTACTCACGTACACGTAAGGAGCATGAGGGGCACCTTCGCCAAGTTCTTTAGTGTCTTCGGGAATAACAACTTTATGGGAACTTAGAGAAGTGTGCATTCTTTCAGACGGATGTGTAGTATTTGGGTGATATCATTTCTAGGGAAGGTATCGCCATCGATCCTTCTAATATTAGAGCATTATGGATTGGCCAACACCCACTACTATAACTGAGGTGCGCAGCTTCATGGGATTAGCAGGTTACTACAAGATATTTGTTCAAGATTTCTCTCGGATTGTGCACGCTATCACTTCCCTTCAGTGGAAAGGGAAGAATTTTGTTTTTCGGAGACAGTGTGAAGGCCTTGAGACATTTGAAGGAGTGTCTCACTATAGTACCTATTCTTGTAGTGCCGATCCACGGGGTGAGTTTTTCATTTACACGGATGCTTACTTAAAGTAGGACTTGGAGGTGTGTTGATGTAGGAGGGAAGAGCAATGGCTTTTGAGTCTCACAAACTCAAGGATTATGAGCTTTATCCCACTCATGATCTTGAGCTTTTCACGGTAGTTGTGCACGCTTTGGTTTAATGGAGGCATTTTCTGCTTGGTAGAGATTCACACTCGTGAACAAATCACCGAGTCTTCGCCACTCTTCATGCAACCCAATCTCAATGCTCGTCAACGGCGTTGGATGGAGTTATTTGTGAGTATGATATGGAGATAGAGTATGTGAAGGGAAAGTAGAATGTGGTGGCAGATGCTCTCAACAAACGGAGACATGTGGCTATGGCCAACTCATTAAGCACATATTTGTGGAGTAGGATCCTTCTAGTAGCTTCCTTATGATAGCTTCTACATTGCAGTTCGAGAAAAGATCGAGTCTCAAAGACCCCTCGAGGGGAATTTTGATGGTTTTTCCTTATAGGTATATGGTCTTCTCAGGCACAGAGGCCGGATTTATGTTCCTAGAGATATAGGCTTGAGGCAGGACATATTGACAGAGGCACATCGTGCACCCTATTTAGCCCATCCGGGGGTGAAGAAGATGCACGCTACCTTGAGACAGTTGTATCATTGGAGAGGACTTCACAAAAACATGGCCCATTTCGTGTTTCATGATGTTTAGAGTGCCGAAAGTGAAGGTCAAGCATCGCATCCAGTGGCCTTCTCTTTCCTCATGTTATATACCGGAGTGGAAATGGGACACCATTTCCATGGATTTTATTTTTGGGCTACCGATGTCGAGATATCACCACGACGCCATCATGGTCATGGATGATAAATTGACAAAGGTGGCTCACGTTTCTCCGGTGAAGACCACTTATATGGCGGTGCAATGGCATGGGTGTATCTTGATAAGATTGTCGGGTTACATGGGATTCTGCGGAAGATCATTAGTAACCGTGATCATTTGTACACTTCTCATTTCTGGTACTACCATGTAACACGCCCTCGGGACGAGAATCAACTTCAGCATAGCATATCACACCGACACAAGATCGATGGCAGATCGAGTGGGTGAATCAGATTTTAAAGGATATGCTCAGGATGTATGTGATGGATCAGCAGTCTAGATGGGAGGAGTACATATACTTGGTGGAGTTTTCCTATAATAATAGTTTCGAGTTCTATAGGCATGGCTCCTTTTCATGATTTGTATGGTAGAGTGCAAGACACCTCTTAGTTGGGACAGGTTAGAGGACAAGGTTTCTCTTGGACCATCTTTGTTGTAGGATATAGAGCAAGCAAGTGATTTTGATCAGACAGAGATTGCAGGAGGCACAGGAAATGCAGAAGAAATATGTACATCAACATAAGAAGGACCGTAGTTTTGATGTGGGCATGAATTTTTTCCTTCGTGTCATGCCACACAAGAGACCTATCCGTTATGGAAAAGGTTCTAAGCTAGATCCTAGATTCGTTGGTCCATTTGAGATCTTGGAGTGTATCGGCCCTTTGGCCTACCGTCAAAGCATTGTCACCTAGCTTGTCTCACGTAAATGATGTGTTTCATGTTTCAGTTCTTAGGAGATATGTTGCAGATCCTTCTCATGTGTTAGATTGGACATCATTGCAGGTGCAGGATCAGGGGCAAGTGATGGTGGAGCCTGTTTGTATCCTAAATAGTAGGACCCCGTGCCTTCAAGGAGAGAGAGGTTGATCAGATCCGGGTGCAAAGTGGGATAGATATGATGAGAATGCAACTACATGAGAGGATGCTACTTTACTACAATTTTAGTTTCCATATTTGTTCAGGTGACTTCCAGGAGGAATTCGAGTCTAAGGGGAGGGGGATGTAGTGCCCACTTCCCTTTGACACTTTTGATCATACTGATCATGATCATCGCTAATTATATTATGGACATAATTATAGAAGTTATTATAGTATGATGTTAAATGTTAGATCATGGATTATTGTTGACTTGATTCAGTTATGGTGCATGATGATTATTAGAGACATTTTGGATATTGATGTTGATATCTTGTTTAACATGGTTATATTATGGATGGTGTTCAGAGATGTGATATTTAGATATTGTGAGTAGACCTAGAAATGAAAATTATTGGATGATATAGTTGTTGATAAAACTATAAATGATATGGTTAGATTCCTTTGATGTTGTTTTGATTCATATATCGGATGATTTTGGGAATTATATTCATATTATTTTAGATATTCTCGATATGGCTATGAGGCCGAAGGAGGAATTTGTATTTTACGGGTTTAAAAAGTATCATAACAAACATCGGGGATTAGAGACCAACCACATTAAAATTCTAGATGAATTCAAAAAGGTCACCATGGCAACTCGTATTTGTTTGTGTTTGTTTGTTTTTGTTAGGCATTCCTATGGGGGATCACCTTTAATGTGACCAAGGGGTTGATGTGTATTTATTTATTTATACCCTTTTTTATGTTTGCTTGTGTTCATTTTGTGGTGCATGGACTCTTTCATTATTTATTAATTAGTGTGAAATATTATGAGTAATCATGTTGTTAAATTAATTAATTATAATATGTCATAAGAAAGTAATTAATATGGTTGTTGTAAGAATGAGTTAATAATGTGTAAGTAATAGGTAAGTGATGTGTAAGTTAAATTTTGAGTGTGAAACACTCCACCTTCTTGGAAATTCGAATTTGTCCTTGGAAGTTGATTTTGGAGGCTTGTGGGACAAGTTAAACTTGTCTCATACCTCTTAAATTTATTTACCAACCATACCTATGGTTGGAGGTTGATTTAGACTTTTATAATACTTTTTGAAAAGGCAAATTATAGGTTTTAATTGCACTTTTCTTACATGATTTAATTTCAGTCCTTTGGAGTGGGTTGTATTTGAGTGTGTAAGTAAAATGTCATATTATTCACCTACCTATTTTTTATGTTTTGGAGAATGAAGTTGACTTTGGGAGTTGGGGTTGAGGATGTGTGATGTGGAATCCTACATGGATCCACCTCATCCTCTTCTCTTCCCTCTTATATTCATTGGAATTCCTTGCCTTATTTTGGGTTGTTGAACTTTGGAATGCTTCCTTTGGGGCAAATTCCTATTTTAAGAGCTCTTTCTTTGGAGAAGTTTTGAATATTGTTGCATGTTAGTGCTTGATAGTTTTGAATTTTTGCATTGGGATAGAGCTTGTTGTTTTGGAACTTAGACAACTCCATCATGGAGAGGTAAGAGCTTGGCTCTTGAAATACTTTTTTTATATATGAATGTAAATGTTATTGTGTAAACATTATGGCATGTTTTTGGGTTGTTTGGCTAGATGGCCTAGGAATGGTGTAGGAGAAGACTATGGGGTTTATTTTTTTGGAGGTATAAGTGTATTTTGGGAGGTATAAGTGTGGAGGAGTTGAGATTTGGGTTCCATCTTACAAAGAGATAGTTTACATTTCTTTACTCATTCTAGGGGTGCCATAATAGGTTGGGGAGGTATAAGGAAATGTGTGGAATAAGGGGTTCGTGAGGGAGGCATAAGGAATGTCGGGGTTTGATATACTATATCTTGGCGGATTGAAATCTTAGGTGGTGATACTCATTTCCCCATTGGGAGGCATAATTAGCATCCCTCATAGTTTCTTGCTCCTTTGGCTTTCTTGATGAAGCCTTAGTATTATTTGTGATGTATATAATGTAGTGCAAACTACATTATATTTTGGACGGTGTTTTTATATGTAAGATGCTGCATGTGTGTTTGTGGAAGCCTGTTGTTGCCATGAATTTGTAAATGTTTTGCAATGGAAAGATGTTGTGTTAATCATAAAATTTGTATAGTGAATGAAAAAGAGATAGACTTTGTTTTTCCTTGTAAGAATGTTAAGGAATGATACGTATTTTGTATGTTGTATTTTGAAATCAAATGGAAAAGAAGTTGTAAGAGTTTCATTTGAATTAATGGAAGTGTTTTTTTTGTTTATATGTTAAATCATAATAGTTCCATTGGGAAATCTTTGTTTATCGTGCACTATGAAATCTTTGTTTTGTAAAGTTTTAAAAAAAAAAGAAACACGTGAGAAGAAATGTATTATTCGCCTCGTTCAAAATATGTGAATTTGGAAAGAATAAAAACAGCATCTCATTTGTAATGTTTGCTTGCAGGAAAGGAAACAAATTAAGACTAGCATAGAATGGATTCAATGTTGTACTTCATAGCAAAGATATAGTTATATTCTTTGTTCTAGAAATGTATAAACTTCTATTAATTCATTGTATATGAACTTGCCAAATTCCACTATCAACTATTTAAAACAACCTTATAATTGGATAAGAGGAAAATGAGATAATCAATTTGGTTTGATGAGATCAAGGTGACCCCAAAAAAAACCAAAACACTTAAGAAACTTTTAAAGAATATCCCTAATCGAGCAAAAGAAAAACTACGGACCTTTCGCTATGTAAGAACTTGTATTCTCAAAATTGCAACTCAATTAAACCAATTGAATCTTGAAAACCTTCTTAAATCCATCTAAGAATAATTCTTCATGTCTATTTGACATGTTGAGGGAGGAAGAAGATCAAATTGAATTAAATTTTATAAGTTAAAATTTACCGGTTTGCTTTTAAAAAACCTGCAGATCATTTTCACGAAATTGACCCCTTAAAATTTATCAAAATTAAAAATTAATGAATCCTATGCAAAGAAGACGTTGAGATATTTCCAGAAAGTCTTTGTTTTCCCAAAACCGAGCTCTCTATCAAAAGATATGGCCTCTAAAGTTTTCTTCACTTGTAAAAAAAAATTGGGAAAATTTCCTTAGCGTGCCGTGGGCCCAAATTTTTCCTTAGAGCTTGAGAATTTTTCTCGGGGATATTTTTTTCTAAATTTTCCCCTCCGTCCCTCAGCCAATCAAAGGCTTCCATGTGGCATCACGAGGTGTCAGTGAAGGCACGGGTGAATGTTGCCCTCTTTGCCCTTCGGGGTATTAAACAATTTTTTTCTCCCCACCGCCCCACTTTCCCCACGTGGCTTAGGAGGTGCCACGTGTCCTTTGTGGACTCACAGAAGTGCGGGCGTAAATTTGGCTTCTCACCCCACGTGGGAAATTTTCCAAAATATTTCCCGCCACCCTGTTTTTCCAGCGTGGCTTAAGAGACGTCACGTGTCTCTCGCGGACTCACGGGAACACGGGTGCAGAGGTGGCGTTCTACCCTTGTACGAAAATTTTCCAAAAGTATCCTGTGGCCCCGCCGACCGACTACTCCAGGAAATTTTTCTCCGCATGGCCTGCAGACCCACCCTTGGAGAAAAAGTTCTCCCTAAGCCCGAGCCCGCTCTTGGGGAAAATTTTCACACCAAGGCACTCCAAACCATAACTTGTGAAATATGAGGAGTTAGGAGGACTTCTTTATATCTTTGGAAAGTTGAGGAAATTTCCTACCCAATGGAAATATTTTAGGAAATTTTGAATGTGTTAATTTTAAGAAAAATAAATTTGAATATTTAAAGTCGTTAGAGAGTGGGTATGGTGAGGAATTACCCTTTGAACCTATTTGAACTTTCTAACCCTCAATTTTAGGACCTTGTGACCTCTAATAATTGTTAATTAAAAAAAAGAATATTAAAGTGGTTTAGAACTGATGTGGAACTTGTTAGTGACAACTATAGTCTTGTAACTTTGGTTGTAGACTTTTTTTTTTTTTTAAAATTATTCCATAATTTTCCTAACTAATCCTAGGTTGTTTTTGGTCTCAAGTGGGTTGTTTTAGTGGGTATCACAAGTATGCATGGATATTTTCTTTCTACACATGGAAACTTTGTTGTATTATGATTACATGGTAAATGGAATTACGTGGGACATCCTACACGGTGATAACAATGATTATATTATGAAGAAGAAATGAGTATTCATTTTTACAGCCACCAAAGAACAAGGGAATCCCATGCTCATCATCCTATCACCCAACAGACGTTGGGTGCTCACCGAGGCACGTGCGGGCACCGAGTCTCTCTTTTATGTGAGTTGAGTGTGAAAACATCATCTATGATCCAAACTTTAAAGAAAGTGAATGGGAATGAAACATGTGAACATCATAGAGCTCAAAACGGCTCTAGATCATTGTAGTCATTACAGGATATAAGAACGAATCAAAACGGGAAGAAAAATGCATAGGAATTCATATTCACTTTATAAACATACATGAAAAGAAACTATGAAGAATCATGTATGAATCCCAACCAAGAAAGATAATATTCAATTAACTTGGTAACCTCATTACATTCATTAGTCTTACTACAAAACACCACATTATGACGGATCAAGTCATGCCCTTGATACATCCATCGCCTATGTTTAATCTATCCATTCAAACAGAGTTCCTTTCAAGCATTTCTATAGAGCTTCACTCCCTCTTTTCCTTTCCTTTCGTTTTTATCTCGATCTCCCATCTCTCCTCGATCCGATTCCCTTTTCTCTTGTGGGCACTTGCATTTATAGGAATCCACAAGTTTCAACTCATCCTTATGCGACCTTAGATCCGAGCCAAGTGTCTCGAATGTGGTCCTCCATGGGAGCATTCTCCATCGAGCCTAATACTTCCATTTTTTCCATGATGGTCTTCTAGAAGCTTCCATCACAAGGCATATTCCTTCCTAGGCCAACCTGTCGCTAGGCTGGCACCTTATCCACTCCGCATGCATAATTGGGTCATGTTTTTCTTGTGTCCTTCCCAATACGCCAAATATGGCCAAGTCCGGAGACCTTTTGCGGTGGCGCGCAACACGGCCCTTCCAAAACCCTCCTAGAACCTTGCCTTTTGTGCATTCTTCTTGTGCACCCATCCTTCAACCTAGGTCTTGCGCACCCATGTGCCTTGGTGTACTTAGTTAATATTCTAGGGGCCCAACATCACCCCACACTACGCCTATTCTCCACCCACAGGAAAACTTCTAAAAAAAAAAAAGAATCACAATAGACCTAACGTCTTGGAAAAAGAATAAGGGGATGAAGAATTAGGAAAGAAGAAAGAATGGGGAAGTGATGGAATTATTGCAACAAGCTAGGAAAATATTTTTACACGTTGGCCTCCAACTTGGTCAGCATCGACTTCATTTTGCGCTCTTTGGCGAGATGTCGCCAACTAGGGCATTTACCTCCCCAAAACTCAGTCTATCTCCTTGAGCGTTCATAGTGTCAACATTTTTTCCAACTCCTTGCTCACGTCCTCAAGTGCATCCATCCTTCTAGTAATTTGTGGGTATAGTTCCTTTAGCCAGTTCTTGATTGTACCCCTTAGGGCATCAATAGCTTCTAACTTCTTTTCAACCTCAGACAGGATTCTATCCCACTCTTCTTTGTTCCATTTGTTTTTTTCTTAGAACTCTTTAAAATTTGTTTCGTAGTTGGCAAACCAGAATACTCGTCACTTTATCTCTATCTGCGTAGTTGTCATATGCGGCCTCGGTGGTACGTGCAGAAATCTTTACATCACTAAGGAATTTTTTGTATTCATCCATGATTTCTAATACCTTTAATTTATCCTCCTTCTCTAGGGCGCTACTACTTCTTCCGCAAATTCTAAGGCTAGAGGTTACCTTTCATGGTGAGGATACGCGTTAAGTCTTCAAGGAATTCAAGGAAGATCCATACTTTTGCATGGGTGGCGTCAAGTCCGGATGCTTCAAAGAAATGAAATCTATGATGGATTCTAGATTCTTATGTACTTCGTGCACCGTTGCCTTTTCTTCCCGAGTTCAAGCTTTAGCTAAGCGATAATCAACTCCTATTTTAGATCCTTTCCCTTTTCTTCTAACTTTGTTTCCGAAATATTATCTTGTCATTCCGTCCAAAGAGCCTAGCTTCAACCGTGAATCGAGACATTATTGAGCGCGTTGCATAATTTCCAATCTAAAAGCTGTTGGGCATTTACCAAGGGGTTGTCTCCTTTTGACTCAGGGATTTTCATGAGTGCCCCCTGGCTTACCTCGAACTTTGGCTCATTGATGTGGGACTCAATTTCCCAAGAGAGTATTTTCCTCATCTAAGGGTATGTACCTTCTTCATCAAACAAATTCATTGCCAAGAGTTGATTTGTTGGGATAGTGCTTTGGAAACATGCATACAACACCTTACTAGGATCATTAATGTAGCCCATTCCTTTCTGTGGATCTCCATGCGCTTTCCACCTATGCGTGTTCCCTTAGGAATAATTGCGATAGACTTGGGCCTCCCACACTTCTGTGATCTTTCCTTGTGCTTTCTTCCTTATCCTCATCCATCACTACGTCAACGTTGCGCTCCAATTCTTGTTCTACCAAGGCCTCAATAATTTTTGTTGTTTCTCTTTATGCCACCTTGTTTACTTCTTCCTTCATGAGGCTTGGAGATTTTACGATCGTGCGTGCCAACCTCTTCATATCTCTCCATGCTCGGGGGCCTTCCTCCTCTGGCTACCCTTGTGTCACATGAAAAGGAACTCTTATTCTTCTTCTCCACCCTCTTCTTCTCGAATCATGCACGCTGAAGATAAATAGCTCTTAGTCTCCTTCAAGATCATTCTTTCATCATGGAATCCCTCTCACCTATGTATTTATCTAAGATTTCTATCTCATCTGAATCAACTTCCTCCATCACCTTTTGTTTCTTCCTAACTGGGGATTCCAGTATAGGAGATTCTACTCTCTTCCTTTTCCTCTGGTGATTTCTCCTCTACAATAAAATTTTCCTGTTTTGGCGCCTCCTCTTTGACCTGGGACCTCCTCCTGCGCGTGTAATTACTTGTTCTAGTGCTTGTTCCTGGGGTGCCTATTGCTTGTTTATCTTGGGTACTTGGTGCCTTTTTCCGCATTTCTTCTATCTCCTTTTTCTTGGGCGCGGTCTTCTTCCTACATGTTAGGGCCTCAGGTATAGCTATCTCATTTTCAAGATAAGTGCCCTTCTCAAACTTGGGCCTTATCCTAAGGGATACACGTGCCGTAGACCTTCCTGTAATAATCAGAATTAGGGGTTTCACCATTTGGACTTCGTGTGATATGCACTTTTTCACATATGCGTGCTTGTTCGTGTAGACCAACATCCTGCGCATCTCCCTGTGGTCCTGGTCAAAACTTCCAAGGTCAAGCTTTAACTTCTTGGACTCCTTGAATTTTTTAACTCCTACTTGGAAGTATTGAGTTGTGAAGGAGAATGGGAGCTTGCACCATGGGCTCATGTTTTCATCAATCAATTTGAACCTACCAATACAAAATTGTTGTTATACAGCGAACTCAACTTCTCCTACTATAAGCGCTGGCAATTGTTATGGTATTCTCGATTCTGCCCCGAACACATTCCTTAAGCATGTATACCACTTTTAATGACGCACCTTGTGAACGGGCATCATGCTATCACAGTGTATTTCTCAAGTCTTTTTGCAGGAGAGGCTTCTTCCTCTAGGTACTCCCAAATGAACTTGTCAATGAACCTCGTACTCCGATCTCTGAGAACACAATAGTTAAGAGGACATTACCAAAAAGAATCTTGTCTCTTTCTGTGCGCTGGTGATAATTTCATCTACAATGTATGTAGACATATTGTAGATGGTGCCCTCTGATATTTTTCTACAAACATTCAACCAGGACTTGTTTACCTATGTCCATCTTTCTTGTGCATTGAGTTTTGTTACCAGGCGCATGGCCATTCTCATTACTGGGTCTTGGATATCCCCGATATCAAAATACCTTGACCCCTTCTTATACGCATACACGGCCACTATTTCCTTAATTGCTTCCTTGTCACACAGGTCGTCCTCTAATATTTCCCCTTCACAGATAAGACCTATGAATCTTGAAATTAGTTGAGGGTTATGCGCATCTTATGCCCCACGAGGTGAAAGTGGTCTTCATGTATGCATGACATTAGCCACTAATAGAGGCACTCTGGCTTTCCAAAATAGGACAACTCATAGAGTTGTAATAATCCCGCCTTCTCTAACTTTACCTTGACTTTGTCGCTATAAATTGGTAACGCCTAAAGTGTTCTCTGGTTAGTTGGGTGCACTAACTCCAACTTCATGTCCTTTCAATCACGTTCGTGTGATGATTATAGTCACTTACTGCCATTTTTCTCAAGTGGGATTCCCATTCCATCCTGAGCAAAACCCCACCTGAGTATTGCATTTCTGCATACCATTCTTCATTGGTACCCGGTGGTTTCTTGTTTTTGCCCTTGCCCTTGCCCTTCTAAGGTGTTCTTGTTGGTTTCTTGGGTGCCATTGTATAGGTTTTTTCTTCAACTTCTCTTCCAAGATCTAATTTTCTATCTTTTCCAAGTTCAAATCTCGAACTTGTGAAGAAACTTCTTTCCAACCCGTGCCCTAGCTGCCAAACCCTAACTAGAATATCCCCTTCACAAGACGGCGCTTCTCCACAACTCTTCCCATGCCCGTGAATTACTTCTCTCTTGGTTTGCAGATCCAAACTAGTCACTCGCGGTCAAATTCCTCCAATTTTTCTTCACAAGGATCAACTCTGGAAACCCTAGCTCGCAAAATCTCTTCCTTCTTCATATCCGCAATGTAAATAATGAAGTTTCCAACCTTATATTTATAGTTTTTCCCACTTTTAGCATGAAATGCTACTTCACCTACCAACATACTTTAACACTTAACTTGGCTTTTGAAACAAACTCGTCTTTAGTACCTTAACTCACGCGCCCAACCTTGTGCGGACAATTCCCCAACCTTCGACGCACAAGCAATCCATCTTGATAGAAGACTCTTGTGCACGCATCACCCGGTGCCGAAGGAACTTATTACGTCATGATTTTTTCTCTCGCCTACCTCGTGTGTGTTTGCACTTTTTTAATTTTGTACGTGGATCTACAATGTAGCCTTATCTTGACACCAACCATCCTTTTCACTTTTCCTTGCATGTACTTCCTTCACAGGCCATTCAATCAGGCCTTCTAACACAAAACTTCCCGGTGCTTCACACTTCAATTTCTTCCACCTTACTCCACCCCTCACTAAAATGATGCACGGTCCTCTGCATAGTTATAACCTTCAAAAAATAATGAGATTAATGGTGCCCAAGGTGCAACACAAAACAACAACGAGAAAGGGAACACAAGAAAATAAAGTGCATTAAGGGAAATCTTAAAATAACTTGCAACACCGTGTTATTTACAAACACCTAGAAGACTTATTTATAGTAGGGCACTTATAATCGGCACGCGCCCAAATCAAGGATGTACGAGATGATGTAGGGACCCAACTAATGGACTTTTAACTTCCGGGATGGCGCAAAAATTTAGAATCATACATTAAGACCATCTCGCCCAAACATCAAACTTCTTGTTCCTAGTGTGACGATCATGCCATGCCTTTTGTCTTGATTTTTCCGTCTTTTGGCTCCGGTGGCGAGTGATTGTCTTTTTCCAATTGCATTAACTTTTCAACTCTTTCTTCCGGTGCTTGTTCATCATCTAATCCTCCTACACGCATTATATGCAGAGAAAGTAACATGAATTCAACCGGAAGTACATCTTCTCTCGCGCATGAACACCGGTTGAGATGGTGTGGCCTTGTTCAACCTCTTGTAGGTTGTTCTATATGCCCAAAGAACGGCTAATAGTTTGTCATCCCAATCATGTTTACCAACATAACATATCTTAGTCAATGTGAGGCTAAGTATTTTGTTAAATGCCTCAGCAATTCCATTTTCCCGAGGGTGATAGGGAGTAGTTTTGTGATGGGCCACCATGAATTCCGACAACATAATCTTGATTGTCTCATTGAGGAAGTGCGTACCTCTACCACTTGTCAAACTCAATGGGCATCCATACCGCTAATTATCACACGCTATATTGGTGGTGTCACTTAAGGACTGAGCATCCTCAAACTAGATAACTCCTTCTGTGGGATGAAGTGCCTCTAGATCCACGAGTGAGTACACATATATTCTATCCAGGACCTCTTCTCCCAAAGGTTCAGTATAGGGTGTTGATTTTCCATCAGCCAGGGTATGATGACCCGTTCCTCCTCATTTTCAAAGTTTATGTATCCCTTGTTGAACCGAAGATCCACATTGTTCTTATAACACCATGGGCGCCCAAGTAGTGTTGGGAAATTGTCTACCTTGGCAAGCACCAAGACTTGAAATCCCCAATAAACTTAGCCCCTTGAATGGTGATAGTTGCATCTTTTAAGACACCAATGGGCATTGCCTTCTTGTTTTCCATATACAACACATTCAAAGATGGCTATAATGTAGGTCTTCCCATCTAATGCCATGCATCCAAGGTGAGAACATTGACCTCCACGTCGTGTCAATGAGGATATTACTAAGGAGCCATCAATCCACAATTGCATTTAACGTGATCTCCCTATCATAGTCAAGGCTGTGAGGGGGAAGATTTGCATGCAAGACCTACCTCTCGCGCTTTTCTCCGGTGCGTGGTACCTTCTCTCTCAACCATGCTCCTAGCAAGGGAATAATATTCTCTTGCCTTATAACATTTTACATACTTCCTTGACCTCATCCAGTCATCTTTTGACGCCTCGATGTTCCTTCTTTGCTCCTCCTTCCCGGATTTCTCCTTTAAACATTGGATTTCTCCCTTTAAACTCCAAATGACATCCATTCTTTCTTGATATACCTCCTTCGATGCGCGCAGGTTTGGGTATTTCCCATGTACCACTTCTTTCCTTAAAACTAGGTTCTTCTACCTTGGCATTTTCTTTGTGCGTGCGGCCTCTACACTTGTTATCACCATAACAAGTTTCAAGCCTGCATCACGTATCACATGTGGTATCCATTGTGTCAGCCTTCTTAATGCTCACCATTGCAATGCCCTTGTCTTTCCGGGCTTTTGATTCATATGCTCAAGCAACTCGGGGCACTCATCATACTTGTGCTTCTTCCTGCACCATGAACACTGCAATAAATCTGGTCACTCACATTCATAATGCTCTGTAGAACCACAACTAAAACAGGTTCCATGTGGGAACTCACTTCTTCTTCCATGGTTACCACGACCACATAATCCTTCGCAAAATCCCCTTTCACACATGCCTCCATCTACGCGCTCCTCATAACGGCGATCATCACCCTTAGAACTACAGGCAATGCTACTCTGGCACACACCAAGATCAATGGCCTCATGGATTTGGTCGATAAGTCTACAATCCTCAGTATTATGGGTCATAGAGGTGCAGATCTTATAGTAGGAAGACACATTTTTCTGAATTGCATGCTGTAATAAGGGACATCTACTCGCATCATGGTCCCCATGAAAAATCTCACAGTCTACTAATACGGTGCGTATTGTCTTCCGGGGGAAACTATCTTTGGCATGCCCCTCTACCTCACAATCTGCAAACCACATTTCACTACGAGTCTCATGAGTTGTGTTTACCGATAACTTCTCCATTTTGCCTAGCCATAACAAAAATTTGAGCCTCTAGAAATGGGTTGACACTAGTATCAACACTTCCAATAGCTTCAACGCGTAGGGCGGCCTCCGAGTGCCTCGCATGGGTATGTGAAAGTTTTATGGGATAAAGATCTTCTAAATAGAGTTATCAACCTTCCAACAAACCATTGAGCATGATGTGAAGGGTGAATGTCATATGATAGTTTTGACAAGAGATTCCTAAACCGCATGTCATACTCCCACACACTCTCCATCATTCCCTATTGAATCTCCTCAAGGGCACTGATTCTCTTCTATTCAAACTCAGGGATGTGGAATTCTGCCAAGAAGGTGTTCTTTAAAGCAATGTAATCTACAACCGTTTGATGAGGGTCATATTTCCTATACCGGTTATGCGCACGACCTTGCAACGTCGATGCAAATTGACTTGCCTTCCACTCCGGGGTTGTGATCCTCTTTTCACGCCATAGCAACTCACACTTTTTAACATGTTTCACAGCATCTTCAATGCCCCAATAATCTACCAAATGCAGAGACATCTCAAAGAAGACTTGAGGGGATGGCTGGGGCCCTTGTCCTCCTGAGCTAGGGCCTTGGTTTCCTTCGGTGGTTCCCCCGCCGCTAGATCCACCAAGTCCTATGCCTCCTGATCCACCAGGTCTCATTCCTCATGACCCATCAGATCCACCAGGTCTACCAAGCCCTATATTGGTCGTGCCAAGGGTCCCCAAAGTTCCACTGAACTACGCGTCGATGGTCGTGAGATTGTGTCACTTGCTTAGATGTGTATCCGCACCACTTCAGGTGTGAGACTCGAAGGCTTATGTACTTTCTCCTTGTCCAAAAATTCCTCCGAATATTGGAATAATATACGTAGCCATAGAAGTGGGAAATGAGAAATTGTATCTCCTGGGCGCAAATCTATCACTTCTATTGATACCAACTGGGTCAGCGATACTCCTTCCTTGATCTAGAAAACCAAGTGCCAGGGTTTGGTCACTATGTGGGTTTAGATGCGTGCCAACGACTCTTCTATCTCCACGCAATGAACTCTCATCAGAAGCCGAAGGGGTCTCTCTTATGCACTTTCCAAGATGGGGTAGAACAGACTGCTCAGGTTCCACGTCCTCTGCATGAACCTCAACTCCTTGCTGCAACGTCTGCCTCCATAGATCCATCACACTTGCAACCTCGCGTTGTCTATCAATCTCACTTTCACACGCTTCACTATACTTGAGTCGTCTCTCCTCCCTTTCTTTCTCTTTCGTTATATCAACCATCTTCCCCACCCTAGCTTCCTCCCCCAACACTTAGAATGGTTTAACCGGCCATTGGAAATACCTCTAAACTCAAAGTAACAATCAAGATCTTCATTTCCAAAGAAATTACACGTAGAAATTATCCTCTGGGATCCTATAAAAACTCAAACTCAGCAAATTCCAGGTAAGAATATGTAGAAATAGTTAACTTCAGTGTAGCTAGCCAATACACCTTTCCACTAATGATCCACAGATGAGTCCACGTCGGATCGCATCCTGCAACCTCTGGTATTCTTCTTGGGTCCACGTGCGCGATCTATAATTTTAGCCTAATTTAGATGCATATGTCGAGAGCCATTCATACAGCTCTACTAGAAAGCAATAGAAAAAGTTTCATACAAATCATGGTAGAGGTTCTCTTCAACCCATCTACGTGCATCAAAATCAGGTCCAGTGTTGAATCTATGAGAAAATTCATCCTCTGTTCTCTTAAACCATGTTTTAACACTTTCTAGGGTTAAACGCTTTATCATGACTCATTGCACAAATCATGATGTATGTCATTTCCCACTACAACTTGAAAAGGGGTCCGAAACAAAATTAAGATGTGGTCATTTTTACACCCACCAAAGAACAAGGGAATCGCTTGTTCACCGGCTTATCACCGAACAGGCATTGGGCGCTCACGAGGCACACGCGTGGCCCCAAGTCTCTCTTTTGTGTGAGTTGAGTTGGAAAACATCATCTATGATCCAAAATTTAAAGGAAGTGAATGGGAATGAAACATGTGAATATCATAGAGCTCAGAATGGCTCTAGATCATTACAGTCATTACTGCATAAAGATACTTTATTAGACATAAGAACTGAATCAAAACAAGAAGGAAAATGCATAGGAATTCATATTTACTTTATAAACATACATGAAAAGGAACTATGAAGAATCATGTATGAATCCCAACAAAGAAAGATCATATTCAATTAACTTGGTAACCTCATTACATTCATTAGGCTACTACTGAAAAACCACATTATGGCAGACCGAAGTCATGCATCATGACCTGGATCCATATCATATATATCTCAAAAAGAAATTTTATACTCCCTAGCCCTTGATACATCCATATCCTATGTTTAATCTACCCATCCCAAATAGAGTTCCTTTTCAGCATTTCTACAGAGCTCCTTTCCCTCTTTTCCTTTCCTTTTGTTTCTGATCTCTAATCTCACATCTCTCCTCCCCAATCCGATTCCTTTTTCTCCTATGGGCGCTTGAATTTATAAGCATCCCGAAGTGCCAACTCATCTTTTTGCAACCTCAGATCCGGCACCAAGTGCCTAAATGTGGTCCTCCATAGTAGCATGTTCCTCAAAGCCTAAACTTTCCACTTTTTGTCATGATGGTCTTCAAGAAAGCTTCCATCGCAAGGCATATTCCTTCCTAGGCCAACCTTTCATCATGTTGACACCTTACTCACTCCGCATGCGCGATCGGGTCACACTTTTCTCGTGTCCTGCCCGATACGCCAAATATGGCTAAGTCCCGAGAACTTGTTCTACCGACGCGCAACACGGCCTTCGAAAACCCTCCTAGAACCTTGTCTTTTACACATTCGTCTTGCACGCCCATCCTTCAACCTAGGCCTTGTGCACCCATGCGCTTTGGTGTACTTAGTCAATATTCTAGGGGCCCAACAGAGTCAAGACTACTATCACTCAACAAAAACAACCCATCGTAAATACTACCCTCTACTTTGATAGCACCTCCACTACTACTTTACTCAAACTTCTTGTATCCAAAGTGATATCAAATGTATTCATGTTTAGTGCAAATAAAATTGGCCACAAAAGGCAACCACTTATGATATAAAATCTGCAAATATACGGAAGTCTTCATGTATTCATGTTTAGTTCAAATAAAATAGTCCGCAAAAATCTACCACTCATAATATAAGATTTGCAAATGTGTATGTATGAATTTGTAACAAATTTGAAATGTACAGATAGAACCTTTAAATGTAATGCTTCATCTATACTCCTACACTTACACTATCAATCACACCCCTCATCAACATCAACTACAAAAGTAATAACTATCCCTCTAAATCAAATAACATATATTGTTCGGCGATTCACATTGCATTGTACACATGCGATTGCTAGTATTAATTTTGATTGTGAAATTTTATTAATTTCTATTGATTTTTAATTTTTATTGCTTTTAATTTTATTAATTACTATTATCCAATAATTTTATATTTTTTGAATTTCCTTTTAAATTTTTATTAATTTCTAATAGTCAAAATTTATTAATGTTAATTTTTAATTTTTATTAATAATATTTTGTTTTTTATTGATTTTTATAAATAAAATAAAATTTTAATTACATTTTTATTTTTATTTGTTTTTAATTTTTAGATTTTTAATTTTGTTCAAATTTTTAATTAAATTTGTAATTTTTAGAGTTTTAATAATTAATTAATAATATTTCTTTTCTTTTGTTATTTTAATATTTTAATTTTTATTAATTATCGATTTTTATTATTTTTCATTTTTAAATTTTAAACTTTTTAATTTTGTAATATTTAAATTTAATTAACTTTTTTATTTATAATTTTTATTTAATTTCGTAATTTTTATTAAGTTTTAATACTTAATTAATGATAATTAATTTTTTTAATTTTGTTTTTTAATGTTTTTAAATGTTATTACTTCTTAATTCTTATTATTTTAATTTTTATTAATTATTAATAATTTTAATTTTTTTTAATTATTATTAATTTCAATTTTTAATTTCAGAATTAAGTAGAAGTGCTTTGAAATAGAATTTACCACACCATATAAAAATTAAAGCTTTTAAATATTTATTACATCATAAATAAAAACTTAGACATTTATTTGTGTTAAAAAGAATATGAATTTCTATGGTGTAATCTAACTTTTATTATTATTATTATTGATAAATAGTTTTTTGAAAGGGACTATACCCTTGTACAACAATGCTCAAAAGCAAGATTTTACCCCAAAAAGCCCAACAACAGAAAGTAATCTATCAAGAATAGAACCAAGCAAAAATAAAACAACTACTACAACAGTAGCTAAAAACAACTTAACAACACAAATGCCCAAAGAATTTGCGAGAGGCCATTTGCCTAGATGTAACAATAATAGCACCCAAAAGACAAGAATCATACCTTGTCCGATATGGTGGGGGATTTAGATTTGTTATTTCCCTTCTTTTTCCTATCCACCACTGTCCATTCTTGATTTCCCATATCCAATGCAATCGAAAGATCCACTGCAATGGATTTGATGGGGATGTGACCCATAGAAAGGGGGGCCAAAACATCCTTAAACATTGAATTAGCAATCTGCAGAGAATAGTCTGTAGGTAGTTTCTCTGTGTTGATCTGTGAATCAGCAACGACGGGTGAGTCAACTTGCAGGGGGCACTATAATTCTTAGCCGGATTTGAGTCAATTTGTGTATATATATATATATATATATATAATTTCTTGATGTGGAAATGTTGAATGGATTCAACAAGTTTTTGAACTCTCTTAACTACGATGAGAAATAAGGATATCGTGATCGAAAAATATTTTAGGAAAAGGTATTTTGAATTTAAATCTACCTCAAATCCTAAGATTTATGTCTTAACATCACATCATATTCACTATTAACAGTAAGGGTAAAATTTAAACATTGAATAAACGTTTGAGAAAACATAAGCTTAACATAAGAACAAGTGAATTACGAACTTTGTATGCAATTTGAAATATGTCAAATAATTATGTAAGTTATGGAGATTGTCGTAAGAGATAAATAACCAACTTAAATGGTTGAACTGTAAGTTGAATGTGAAATGAATTTAAGAATTTGTAGGTGGAAAAAAATAAAATTATCCTTGCACAATAATGTTCTTGGAATTTTTATCGTAACTAAGATGTAATCATAGAAATAATGTGTTGTGGGTTTGTCAATCCTTGAGTCCCTTTCTTGTGGTTGGGTCATTACTAGCATTCGTTCAATGGGGAAAGTGTGGCATCGACATGTATATGGTGTTGTCATGTGTCTATGTGAGTCGATAACTTAGGTAAGTGTCTAATGAGTAGTTGAATTTCTCTACTTGGAGCTCTTGTGGTGTTGTCTAGTGAGCAATATAAGTCAAAAAAATTATCCTAGTATTTTTTGTATTGTTGTATTTGTGTGTGATATTTGTGAGTGTAACAAAATTGTCACTTGAGGGTCGCGAGAGAGCCTTCACACAAGAACACCAATGTCGGCAGTTGAAAAGAAGAATTTTTAGCGGGTGATTATAGAAACAAAATGGCGTTTCAACAGTTGATCCCCTCAACATAAACGCCCAACCAATTTACGAAGATAACCGTTTGAAAGGGTAAAAACCCACAAGTGTGGTGTACCCCAAGAAAAGGCTCCACACATGCCTAGATCGCCGTCGAGTACTGTTGAACTGGACATGTGACTTTGGCATCTTTAGCAATGATGATCTAAGTCATGTGAGGAATGTCAATGTGATCATTCCAAACTTTGTATTGTTTAGAGCAAACACCTCCATTGGTTAAAGTATTCGTTGCACCATTACCCTCCCGGTATGTGTGACAAACAATATTTTACATTTTTATTTTAAAATATTATTATTTTTTACTTTTTTAATTTTTTAGTTTATAGTTATTAATTTTTATGGAATTCTAATTTTTAATTATTTTGAAAAATAAATTCAATTTTTTTAAATTAATTTATGTTTTTTTTTTTTTTAAGACTTACATTTTTATCATTTCTTTTTACTTTATTAATAATTTTTTTAATCTAAACTTATTTTATTTGGAATTTGTTTTTTATTTAAACTTTAATTACTTAATTTTTGGATTTTTTTAAATTTTAAGACATTTTAATTTTTAACGTATCAGCAATTATTATTAATTTTGAATTTACATTATTTTTTAATTAAAATAATTTTTTTATATCGAGGGTTACCCTTTAATTAATTTTTGACCAACGAGTTAACCCATCTTTACCTTAGTCTTACATTTTGCCAAGTTGGAGATAGGAAGGAGCGAGTTGAGGCAAGACTAGTCCCTTAAGATCTTTTTATTATTTTTGATACTAAAGGATACCCCGACAACCCAACCCAACAAGCTAACCCATCCTTACCTTGGTCTTACATTTTGCGAAGTTGGGGACAAGGGCAAGAAAGGACAAGACAAGTCCCCAGGATCCACACAAACTACCATTGTTATATAGTTACTCTTCATTATTTTTTATAAGATTCTCATTTTAATTAATTTTTATCAATTTTGAATTTTACTAAATTGTTTTCTTAATTTTTATTAACTTTAAAGAAATTCTAATTTTAAAATTTTATTAATATTAATTGTTTTTATACGAAGGGTACCCTCACGGCCCAACGAGCTAGCTCATCCTTACTTTGGCTTTACATTTTTCCAAGTTGGGGACATGAACAAGTGAGCTAAAGCAAGACTAGTCCCCTAAAATGTACACATCCATTCTTTATATAGTTATTCTTTTTATCCCAAAAATTCTACCCAACGAGCTAACTTATCCTTACCTAAGTCTTACATTTTTCCAAATTGGAAACAAGGGAAAAGCTAGGACAAGACTAGTTCCTAAGATCCACACAACCATTGTTATATAGTTATTCTCATTATTATTGTTTATGAAATTCTAGTTTTAATTAAAAAATTTCTTGATTTTTATTAACTTTAAGGAAATTTTAATTTTATTAATATTAATTGTTTATATACAAAGGGTACCCTCATGGCCTAATGAGCTAACCCATCCTTACCTTGGTCTTACATTTTGCCAAGTTGGGGATAAGAGCGAAGCTAGGACAAGACTAGTTCCCTCAGGATCACACAACCATTGCTATATAGTTATTCTCTTTATTATTTTTTTAAATTCTAATTTTTATCGATTTTGAATTTTATCAAAAAAATTCTTAATTTTATTAACTATAAATAAATTCTAATTTTAAAATTTTATTAATATTAATTGTTTTTATACGGAGGGTACCCTCGCTGCCCAATTAACTAACCCACCCTTACCTTGGTCTTACATTTTGCCATGTTGGGGACGGGAAGGAGCGAGTTTGAGGCAAAACTAGTCCCCCTAAAATGCACACATCCATTACTTTATAGTTATTATTTTTGATACAAAAGGGTACCTCGACAATGCACTGCGGACGCAGCTAACCCATCTTTACCTTCATCTTACATTTTGCCAAGTTGGGGATAAGAAGAGGCATGTTGGGACAAAACTAGTCCCTAGGATGACCACAACCATTGCTATTTAATTATTTGCTTTATTATTTTTAATAAAATTCTATTTTTTATTGATTTTGATGGATTTTTATTAATTCCTATTTTTCAAAAAAATTATAAAATTATAAAATTTGATTTTTTTAATTTTTATTTTCTTCATTTTTATTAAGTTTAAAGATATTTTCTTTTTTCAATTTTTTCAAATTTTATTAATATTAATTTTTTTATTTTTTATTTTTTTTATACAAGGGTACTTCTACAGTCCCAATGAGCTAACATACCCTTACCTTGTTCTTCAATTTTAAAACTAGTCCCCTAGGATACTCACAACCACATGACTCGCATCAATACATTTGAATTTTTAATTTAAATTTTAATTATAATATATTATTTTATAACATATTGATTAATAATATATTATTTTATATTAATTAATAATATATAGTTTAATTATTATTATTTTATATTTTATATTTTGTATTATATTTGATTAATAATATATTATTTTATATTAATCAATACATTTTAATTTTTGACTTTTATTATTTTTAATTTTTTAAAAATTTCCTTAGTTTATTTTTTCTTAGTTATTACATGTTTGTTTAAATAATTATTAGAGTTTTATTCATTTTTTACTATTTTTATTTATTTCTAATGTTAATTTATTTTGTCAAATTTTTATTTTACCCTTTTTTTACGTTGTCAAATTTTGAATTTCTTTTTTTTTTAAGGAAATTCTAATTTTTATTTTTTGATTGGAATTAAAGATTATTTTGATTTTTTTTATTGTTTTAAAATTTGAGTTAATTTTAATGCGTAATTTTTTTAAATCATTTCTATTTTTAATTTTATAAATTTTTCAATTTTTTTGGGTGACAAACAAATTGAAATTTTCATTGTAGATCAATTTCTACATTTCTCCGCCCTTTCTCAGGCCCCCTGCGCGCACCTCTGCCCGTGCCTCTGAGTGCGCCTCTGCCCGCGCCTATGTGCGAGCATCTCCTGTGTGCACCTCTGTCCGCAATGGTTTCTACGCGCGCCCACCTGAAATTTGCGCACTCCGACGGACCCCCCACGAACCCTAAATGGGGAATGGATCGAGCTTGGATCAATGAAAATGGCGGCGGCAAGCTACAGATCACTGAAAACGCCTTGGATCCACGCAAAGCTGCGTGCCCGCATCGCAAGGATCGGACAGTTGAAAGGGATGAAGGAGGTGCGATTTCGTGGATCGATCTGGCTTTCACAAATGCGGGGGGCCCGAGGACGGTGGCACAAACCATTTTCAAACTCCAGTTGGAGATGCTCTTGTGCATATGCCGGACAATGGCCCTCTCAAACCCTTGCTGAAAGGCTCTTCTTGTGGGGGGCTGGAACAGGGTACTTTTCCTGTTATTCCACCATTAGCTAGAGAGAATAAACGTGGATCCTCCTTCAAAGACATTCTAAAGGGAAAGGAATCCTCCATGAAACCTGCAGACATTACCCCGTGTATTACATTTGGGGAAGATGTTATTTCATCTGAGATCTACTACAAAGAGCATGCTTTGATTTGTAGATTCGGGGGACTGTGGCCCAGCCTTCCTGCTCTTCACGCATGGGTCTCTCAACATTGGACTCCAACTTTAACTGGTAAGATAGACTTACATCTGTGTGCTAAGGGAATTTTCATTGTGACTTTCTCTTCAATAGCTGATAAAGAAAACATTGCTTCCAAACTCTGGACTTGTCAATCTAAATATTTGGTCATGAAACCCTGGTTCCCATCCTTTAACCCGCACACGGAATCTTTCTCATGGAAACCTGTTTGGATCAGGCTGCCCCACTTACCTATCCAATTCTGGAGTCATGACTGTCTGACAACCATTGGCAACACCTTGGGAATTACACTCTTTATAGATTCTCAAACCACTAATTGCACCCATACTACCTATGCCCGGATCCTTGTGGAACTAGACACTGATAAAAATCTTCCTGCTACTATAGATCTTAGAGTGGAAAATAGAACTTGGTCACAAACTCTTGATTATGAAGGTCTACCTTTCCGCTGTAGAAGATGTTTTGGCTTAGGACACACCTCTACTGCTTGTGAGATGGAAAAACGTCAAAATGAAAAGAGAAATTGGTGGAAAGATGCACTCCCAGAGCACCTAATTTTTGATGCTAAAAGGGATCTTGAATCAAAAGTAGAAACAGTGACTGAATCCAAATCTACCCTTGAAACCCCTCTATCCGAAAATCAAACTATTAGCAGCATGAATAATGCTCAAGTTGTTGAGGGCAACACGGATATGATTAAGGTTGTGGCTGTCCCAATTGGGACAAATGCGACTAAGGAGAATACCCCTCCTTTGACTTCTCCTCCAACAGTGGAGACTCCTTCAGGTTGGGTTACGGTTAGCAAGAAGAAAAAAAATTTCACCCTTAAGGAGGGCTATCCGTCTGGATGATTTTCTTTGTTTGTGTTCGGCCGGAGTACATGGTTATCATTTTTGTGGCCGGATTACAGATGCTTTCTTTCCAATGGTGTCGGTGTACTATTGTTGGGTGTTCGTTGTTCAGCAGTTGTTTAGTTGCTGCTGAAGTTGTTGGTTGTTGTTTCTTTTTTGCAGACGTAGTTCTGCAGTTGGTCCTTATTGTTATATCTGGATATTGATCCCTTTCTTTGTGCTTATTATTTCTATTCTGGCTTCTGAGCCTTGTTGTACAAGGGTATAGTCCCTTTCAAAAAACTATTTGCCAATAATAATTAAAAAAAAACAAATTGAAATTTTAACATTTTATTTGAATTCTTTTTTGGTAAAATTTAAAATTTGAAAAAAAAAATATCAATTTTTTATTAAAAAAAAATCATTGTTTTCTTTTATTTTTGTTATTAATTTCTAACAATTATGTTTTTTTTTCTTAAATACTTATTATTTTTACTAATTTCGAATAAAAATTATTTATTTTATATTTTTATCAATTATGTTTTTTTATTAACAAAAATATATTTGTCTTTATAAAAAATTATCGATTTTATTAAAATTATTATGGATACATCAATTTGTTTAAATGTTTTATAACTTCTTACACTAATTTAATTTTTATTTATTTCATTTTTCATTTTTTATTTACCATTTTTAATTAATTTAAAGATTTGTTGATTTTAATTTTATTTTTTTAATTAATTTCTAATTTATAACCTTATAATTTTTTTTTTTTTTTTTTTTTATCAATTTTTATAAATTCTTATTATTGTTTTTTAATTAATTTATAAAAAAGTCATTTTTATTATATTAATTTTTTTATTATGTCTTTACTTTTTATAGATTTTTTTTTATCGTTTTTGTTTTTTTAAATCTAAATTTTAAATTCTAATTATTCTTTTTTATTTTAATTATTTTTTTCATAAAAAATTTAAAAACTTATATCTAAATTTAAATTCTACTTATTCTTTTTTTTTTTTATTATTATTATTTTTAAATTTTTGGTTTTTCATATTTATATTGATTTTTCCATTTTCAAGTTTTTTAATTTTTATATTGTTTACAATTTTAATGATATAAATTTTTTTAAAAACAATTTCATTTTAATTTTATATATTTATTAATTTTTAGTTTTGTTTTTATTTTATTTTATTTTATGGATCCATCGATTTTTAATTATTTTTGTTCATTTTTATGGCTCCATGAATTTTTTTATTTTTAATTGATTTTAATTTAACTTCTTATTAATATATAATATTAATTTTATTGTTGTATTTTTAATTATTAATATATATTAATTTTAAAATTGAATTTTTATTAAATGTTTAAATTATTATTATATTTTTCACTTATTATTATATAACATTAATTTTATTGTTGAATTTTTAATTATTAATATATATTACTTTTAAAATTTAAATTTTTATTAAATGTTAAATTATTATTATTATTATTATTTTCAATTACTATTATTGTATTTTGCACGTATTATAATTTATTAATTTATTAATTTTTGGTTTTTCTTATATATATTTATTTTAATTTTTCCATTTTATAAACACGCAATATTATTTTTATTTTTATGTTATATATTTTTATAAATATAATTACGATATGGGCAGGCGTTCCCCTATGGTAAAAGTCCTCCTAGGGACGCTTCGCAACGATGTTAAATTTGACAACCTCTCGGACGTTTTTCCGATGTGTTTAATTTCGATAAATTGCTTGCACGTCGTTTTCACTTTTGTAGGCAATTTTTAATGGTGGCTTTTTCGTTTCTATTTTTAACCTGTTTTTTCGATTGGTTTTTTTGCATGCTGATTTTTCTTTAAATACGCATCTCCAACAAGATCTTTAAGCGCCTGGTTAAATCGACATCTAAGAAAGCCCTCAGATTGACCTCCACCTTCTCCCCTCGCAGACATCGTTCTTCTTCTTCCCTTTCGTTCTGTTCGCCGCCGCCAAAATTATTTTCTGAAGAAGTGGAAGCCAGCGAGTGCATGGTGAGAGAGGAGCTTTTCGCTGTTTTCAGGCACTTGGATGCCGACGGAGACGGTAAAATATCGTGGGTGGAGCTGAAGACTGCTCTGAATTGTGGGGAAGATGCAGGGGACGATGAGTTGCGAGAGATTGTAAAACAATTGGACTCGGACGGAGACAGATGCATTGATTTGGAGGAATTCATACGACTAATTAACACTGAAGAAAGAGGAGCGGAAGAAGCAGAAAAAGAATCTGGCGGGCGTTCAGAATGTTTGAGGGCAGGGAAGGTGGAGGCGACATTACTCCTATGGGACTGCACCGTATGATGTGCCGACTCGGTTTAGCGGATGTTGATAATTGTCTCACTCTTGATCACTGCACTTTCATTATTTCCCAAGTCGATCAAGATGGGGATGGTTTGGGGGTGTGTTGTGTGGCTTGTGCTGCTTACGTGCTTCAATTGATTTCAAGAATTTAGGTGAAAGGCCCCTTTTTATACAGCTAGGCCTCTTGTGCTGTGTTTTTACTTGGATTTTAGCAGTTCTGAGTAACAAATATCTAGCCCTAATTTCAATGCGAAGCCGCATGGAAAGAGAGTAGAATCTATTTGATGCAGTTCTAGTGGGTTGCACATCCACATACTTTCCAGCCATTATGCCAACAGTTACAAATTTTGTAACTACCTCATTCCGGAAATGTGTTTATTTTTTCATTTAAAAAGTCAGAAAGGGGGTCTCAAAATGTTGGATTCTTCAGTAAATTAGAACTTGAAAGTGCTGGATATAGAAAACACATAACCAAGATAATTGATAACAGATTTGATTGAGTGCAGCGACTACGACTGGGACTATGAGGAAGAATGGCAAAGCAAATTGCTCGCAAGTCCATGGGAGGGGAAGCTCCCAGAAAACAACTTGCCACCAAGGTGTTTACTTTCTTCCTTACCTGTACTGTAATAATTGTATTTTTCTCTGAATTTTTTGATTTAGGGGTTTTTTGTTGTTTCCATTTTTTGTTGCAGGTTGCTCGTAAATCCGCACTCTGCATACCTGGTGGGGCTATTTGAGGATACTAATTTGTGTGCCATGCATGCCAAGACTAGGGTCACCATCATGAAAGAGCATAGAGCTCAGAAACCCATCATGTAATCTGACATTAATTTAGTTACAGTTTTAAACTGAGAGTATTTTAAAGATAGTTTGTGTAAAATATGGTTACGATTCCAAATAGTTTGAGGCTTTAATCTATTTTTTTAATGGCAAAAATTGGATCTCCATTTTTTAAAACAGAAAGAATGCATTTCGATTGAATTTGGTGATGTTTTGCATTGCAGAACGACGAGGGAGAGACCCAAATCAAGTACTTAGGGTTTTTCGTCAAGGCCGCTGTGAAGACGAAGGCTCAACTTTCGTTTAACTTTGCTTTTTTGTTTAGGGACCTTGTCCTACATGTGGTTAAAAGTAAAACAGATGTTCATTCCCTCCACTTCCTCAATCTCATTTTTTGATCCATAAACTAGACCTAGATCAAACTCTTCCTTGATCTAGCACTGCCTTGCTCTCTAGACATGCCCTGGAGACTTAGACAACATGCAATGTGCCATTCCCCAATTTTCAAACCTGGTTTTTTATTTAGAATTTGCTTCCGTGTGAAAAAACTAGCCCATTGATGGCCTGTTTATAAATCTTGTCCTACATGCAGTTGAAAGTAAAACAGGTGTCAGTTCTTTCCACTTCCTCAAACTCCTCTTCTGGTCCTTAAACTAGATCTAGATTAAACAATTCCTTGCTCTAACACTGCCTTGTTCTCTAGACATACCCTGGTGACTTAGACGCTATGCAATGTGCCGGTGGGCTATCAAGACTTACATATGCTCCAACTCCATCACCAATTTTCAAACTTGGTTTTTCAGTTTCAAATGCAATCAGGTTGTAATAGTCCTGAGCTTGGTTTTACTTTTTCGACATAATTATGAATGACATTAGCTCTTTCTTTCCAACCCATTGTGAGGAGGCAGACTAGCACTTGGTCTCCCTTGCCAAGGTTGAAGCCCAAGTGAAGTAAGTGATAATCTATCTGGTCACAGGTCAAGGGCACATCAAAAAGTCTGCATAGTGCTTTCTCCTAGCGAGAAAAGTCTTTAGGTTGTTCAAGTCAAAATTGGCCCCAAAACAAGCAATAGCGGATCCACTAGAGGATTGTGAGAAAATGGTTTTGGGAGCCCAATGGAGGCTTTCCAGATTTAGTGGAATACCCAAGTCACAATGAATCCCCAAACTAATTTTCGGAAAATCAGTGAGCTTTCTATTATGCTTTGATACATGTTTAGCATTGAAATAGGCTGCGGATTACTCTAAGACTCCCATCATCCATTGTCATTTGAAGCCCACAAGCATTTTTCTGGGCGATGATTTTGAAGTTTCTTCTTCACGCCATCTTCTGATGAGGACTGATTTATAGCTTTGGAAACCCTCATAACAATCTGCAAGATGGAGTTGTATTATAATCTCTTATAGCTTTAACTATTTTGCATATGGTTGTCTACCTTAGAATTGTAATCCACCTTGTGTAAGGTAAATATATTCAGTCCTAAAGGCCTCCTGTTCATGAATGTTTTTAAAAAGTCCTCTTCCGGATATCACCACGATGACGACATTCATGGCAAAGCAATAATAGGAAAATTATTGTACATCTGTGTCACTCAGGGCAGCCCCTGTAGTGGTGTGTATCCATAGCAACCTGATGCACATCCCTCTGAATTTTCAATAGTTGATCTCTACGTGCAAAGCTCTTGATGCCCTCTAGGGCTGTTGCTGTTATGCTACTCATTCTCCTACTGCACAGATAAGCCCGTAATCCAAATTTGACTCGCACACTTCCACAAAATAAAGGAGATTTAATCGTCTTGCTCAAGCTTGAATGAATGGATAAAGTGATGTTCCAGTTTCTATGAACCTGAGATGATTGAATTCTACACATGAAGTATTTATCCAATGTTAATCTTTAATTCGATCTCCTTGCAGACCTAAATTTATGTTTTATGACCTAAATTTGAAGAATTTAAGAGGAAGATAGCGTTCTAGCAAAGCGGGTAAAGCCTAAATTAACCCTGGAGCCATATATGGAATGTTTTTATATTTAACCATAACTTGGGGCTTAAGATACCCTATTGTTCATGGATTACTTTTTTTAATGGAATATTTTCATAGTTAACTTTAAGATACCCTATGCTTCATCGATTACCTTTTTTAATGCAAAAGAAAGTGTTTGACAATGTCGGTTTATTTGTCAATACAATATTTATTTAGTACTAGCAATTGCACATGAGTTGCAAATAACTCATAGAAGAGTTGAATGAATTATCGGCCCCTTTTTTACCATATAGTTTAGCCTAAATATCTTAGAAATTTAAAAAAGAACCTTCCTAATGAAACACGTTTTTGAAATTGCAGGCAAAAATTTATTCAATTTTCTATCACGTTGGTTGGAAAAGTTCACTCTACATCTACAAATGTCCTATGCTTCCATTGGAGAGGAGTTAAAAGAAGTTCAGTTGGTCCTACACTAACTGAGCTTGAGGGCTCTTTGTGGCCTAAATGGCTGTCAAAGATTCACAGAGACAAATCGATGGCATTAATTATTCTAAGTCTGATAATGAAATCAAAATACAAGTTGTGTCTCTTGTGCAATTACCCCAATATGGACTGATTTGTATCCATGAAATCCCCAATTTGAAGGCGAATAAAACGTCGAAATCAGACCTTTTTGGTGAGCAGTTCCTTAACTATTAAAATATAAGAGTCAATAGCCAAAACATTAGGAAGTAATCAGCCAATAATTGTAATGCTGATGTGACCCGCCATCGATGGCTTTGGAAGTATCCAAGATTTTTAGTTTTTTTCCATTCAAATGCGACTGCAAATGGAGGTGGGTCTTTTGGATACACACCACTACATGGGCCTGCCTTGAGTGACATAGATGTACACTATGGATACACACCACTACAGAGGCCTGCCCTGAGTGACACAGATGTACAGGGGCAAGAATGACAAGTTATTGGATGATTGAGCATGATGACAAGTGTGTAATGATTTGAAACACAACCATTATTTGGTTTCTTCTTGAATGTTTAGGATGAAACATGTCAAGGAAGGATGATAAGTTATGTGCTCATGGATATAATATTATAATGTATATGGGTTGATGGAGATGTAAACATGTGGTACGCATCCCCATAGTTAGTTGCTTAATTATAATATATTGGGTGAATAGGTAACTTGAAAAATTAGTTATATAAAGGGTAATGAGTCGACCTATTTTGGGATTAAGTGTTATAAGCCCAATAGGTGTTGCCCCCACCTCAAGGGTATTATTCAATTTTTGAAAATATTGAATACGAGGGCTTCTTGTCCCACAAATATTGATTTATTATATGTGAAGATCTTATCTCGTATATAACATTTCAATTTAACAATACTTCAATAAAGACAACTCCAACGAATTTTAAAAAGTCCTTGATTCTATAATATTCACAAGATACGATTGGTTTTTTTTGCATGTTGATTTTTCTTTAAATACGCATCTCCAACAAGATCTCGAAGCGCTGATTAAATCGACATCTAAGAAAGCCCTCAAATTGACCTCCACCTTCTCCCCTTGCGAGACATCGTTCTTCTTCTTATTCCCTTTCGTTCTGCTTCGCTCCGCCAAAATTATTTTCTCAAGAAGCGGAAGCCGGCAAGTGCATGGTGAGAGAGGATATTTTCACATTTTCGTGCCCTTGGATGCCGACGAAGATAGTAAAATATCGTGGGTGGAGCTAAAGACTGCTCCGACTCAGTTTAGCGGATGTTGATAATTGTCTCACTCTTGATCACTGCACTTTCATTATTTCCCAAGTCAATCAAGATGGGGATGGAGTAGTAAACTTTGAAGAATTCAAGCGCGTGATGATGGCCGCCGTTCATTGAGTTATTTCAATTTGAACACATTTTGTAAATTAAATGTATATATGAATTTTCCATGCAATTTCCATAACTCGTTGAATGTATACTTTTAATTTTGGTAATTGTAATGGTAAAGAATCCGAATTTTATGGATTCTGTATTTAGTTTGAAGAGACTTTGTCGTTAGCTTACAAAATGGAAAAATATGCAGGAATTTTTAGTACCTTTGAAGACTTTAACAAGATAAACCAACCCCAAGTGAAGTGAGAACATGAAAATTCAATGGATATATTTGTTTCTTTTTTATACATTTGTTAGCACTGGAGTTTGCAGACACAATTTCGTTGGATTGGGGTTTGATACCTACACCAGGTGCTGCACTTTTGTGATTGGAATAAATAAGAGGGAAATAATCCCGGAGGATTGTTGGTAGTGAAAATATATGATTCAAAGGGGGATGAATGGACTACATTCCACACGATTAATGCTCTGTCATCGGCTCCGACAGGGGAAGGAGTATTCTCTGTAGGGAGTTTCTACTGGGTTAGTGTAACCAGCGAACTCAAAAACCGATTGATAATGATGTGAACTGGTGTAGCCACACTGAATGTGGAAAACAGGACATGGAGTATTAGTAGCACGCCACAGAGGCCTCTTAATCCTAAATCTGAACCATACTGCCATGATTGTATATCTGATTGGAACTTGACAGGGTATGACGGGAATGTGGTTTTGGTGTACACCAGATATCTGCGCTTGTGGAAGTTGGATGAAAATAATAATTCATGGGCAGAGGCGAAGCCATTTCCTGAAAGTCCGTGTAATCATTTTAACATTCAACATCTCTGCATCCACAATCCACACAGTCATGTGTATTCCAATCAAAGAACTGAAACCCCTTGAAGGTAGTGCATTATCATCTTTTCAAGAGTCACTGAAACATATAGAATATGTTCTTATTGATGAAATGAGTTTCATTGGGCCAAAGTTGCTAAGAAAAATTGACAATAGGCTCCACAAAGCTTTCCACACTCAAGAACATCTGAATTTGGGAACAGATCAGTCATCCTCCTCGGTGACCTCAGCCAATTACCGCCGGTTTTGGACAATCCTCTTTATGTAAGTAATTCCTACGAAGCAACCCTTTGGAAGGGATTTCAGTCTTCCATTACATTACAAACAATATTTTGGCAACAAGGAACAACCAATGCATAGGTTTCATTCCATAATTTACTGCTCCACATGCAAGATTCAACCCCTCTAATTGAGGATTGGGAACTCCTAATGTCTCGCACAGACACACACCTAACTCAGCAGGAGCTCAACATTTTTAAAGACGCACCACATTTGTTTACAAAAATGATCTGGTGGACTCCCACAACCTACAGATGTTGAAGGCATTGAACATTCCGATCGCCCAATCCATTGTTGAAAGTAACAGGCGGATTGGACTAGGAAATCCTAATGATGATCAGTTGGAACACAAATTTTTGTTGTGCAAACAACAAAAAATCATGCTTATTGCAAATCTATGGGTTGATGCAGGCCTCGTGAATGGTGCCATGGGAACAATCACCGACATTGTCTACGACACATCAATGCGACCATCAAAGCATTACCTTTATTTGTTGTAAAATTTGATAGATTCAACGACCCATGTTAGGATCCCTCCAACCCATTGCATATTCCCATACCCCCTATTTCAAAAAGGAATCGAAGACAATTTCCAACTAAAATGGCCCAAGGATAAACTATCCTCAAGTCACAAGTACTTACTTTGCACAAAGAAACCGTCTACATTGGAACCACTAAAAGGCAGGGTCTAACATTCACAACGTTCCAAATTTCCTCGCTTGCAAATCTACGCATTTCACCTGCTTTTTTCATTCGAGAGATACTCAAATATGGCACACATACCAGCACTTGGAGCAAGAAGAAAGGAGGAAGCAAGACTACTATCACTAAACCCATCGTAAATAGTACCATCCGCTTTGATAACACCTCTTCTATCCAAACCAACACCGCTGCGTTCAAGAACCAACCTGAAAAAACAAAAGATGGCAAATATTTCCCAAATGTAATGTAACTCTAAACATGTTAATTCTTGCATCTCACTTGTACTTTGATAAGTCATCTCACTCTACCCTCTACACATTAGCTCCAGATTTTACTACTTCCATCTCAAATAAAATGAGCAACGTTGAACTCAAATTGAATAAAAAAGGAAAATAAAATTAGAATTGAAGCTGGTTCCCCTTTCAAATTTGAAGTTTCAAGTTGCCCATTGCATAAATGATACATTATTAAATATAAGGAAAAATAGAACGGTGCTCTATATCTTGGACCTCAAATTTGGGTTAGAAGCTTGTCAATCAGGTACTTATATTTTCTATTGAATTCTTGGGTGCACATACATACGGTAGCAAAACAGATCCCTGAGAGCAAGGACATAAGACTTTTGTGCAAATGTGAAAGGGGAGTTCTATGTGCACATTCAAATTAAACATAAAAAATACCCTTGATTAAAGATCTAGAACTAAGAACGTGATTTAAACTTACAAAGGATCTCAATGGACATTTGGTGGGTGTGTGAGCTCTCATTGCACATTTAGTGGTCCGTGATAGATAGTTCAATGTGCATTTGATGGATCTTTTGAGGGCCTTTAATGATTAAGAATAATAAGAGGGATAGGTTGATATATCTCGAAGATGGGTAGAGCATAAGCAAAAGGCTACAACTATATATAAAATCTGCAAATGTACATGATATATCTTGAAGATGGGAGACCATAAGCAAAAGGCTACAATTATATATAAAATCTGCAAATGTACAAAAGTCTTCATGAATTCATGTTTAGTTCAAATAAAATAGCTCTGTAAATGTACGAAAGGCTACCATTCATAATATAAGATTTGCAAATGTATATGTACGAATTTGTAACAAATTCGAAATGTAGAGATAACACCTTTAACTTTAATGCTTCATATATAATTCTACAATTACAAAATCAATTACACCCCTTATCGATATCAACTACAAAAATAATAACTATCCCTCTAAATCAAATAACATATACCGTCATGCGTTCACATGTGATTGCTAGTATATATAAAAATTATTACAAATATAATACGTAAAAAAGTACACAAATTTAAATATATATTTTTATAAGTAAAGTGTAGATAAAACATATACACAATTCAAACATAATATATAAAGAAAAAGAATATGCTACATTATTATGTATATATTAATTTTAATATTACATAATATAATATGTAATAAAAGTACACAAATTGTCCAAACGGTCATAATTTTTTTGAATTTTGTCCCCGCAGCAATGTCCTCTGGACTCGCCCCTCGGGGTGCTACAATGGCGCATCTGGCGGGCCAGGGCTTGTCGGAAGCTATGCAAAAACGATTGGGCCCCCGTGGGCCTCGAGTCAATTCACCTCCGCGGGATAGTGACTCGCATGCCCTGCGGGATGACATTCCTTCGTGTCCACTGGTCGAGGATGCTGCTTTGCTTTGCACATACGAAGTGTTTATATTCAAGGGCTATTTTTGCTAAGTTTATTGGGAGACGTCTCCCATTTTTGGGTATCGAGAAATTGGTGCGAAAATCGGTGGGGGCGGCGGCCGAGTATCCGTTCCTCGGAAAAGGTTTTTTCCTCGTGCTTTTTCGTAGTCTTTGCTCGAGAAAGATGACACAATGGAAAGAAAAAAATTCTTCTTCGACTCGACGATCTTGTGATTCGCAATTGGGAACCTCACTTTGATCAGAACAAAGCAGACGCGGATGGTCACCAAGTGTGGATCGGACTCTATTCCTCGCCAAGTGAATTTTGGTCGGCACCCATTATTACCAAAATCTGCTCTTGTTTGGGTCATGTTATTCGCCTCGATCCTGTAACATTGAATGGTACTCTCTCTTCCTTTGCTGCAGTGTGCATCTCTGTCAACCCCGCTCTTAAGCTAAAGGAAGTTATTCTCATAAACTCCCCCTCCTGGTAGTTGGAAATAGAAAGTTTCTTATGAAGGTCTTTCTAATCTCTGTTTCAAATGCTTGAAGCCGGTCATTCTCGCAAATTCTGTAAAAATGCCACCTCTGGTGCCATGCAATGGCGGAAAGTCTCCCACACCTCCCCTGCTCCCCCAAATTCCCCCTTGAGTTCTTCATTCGTTGCTTTGCCCATCGTCCCCCACATTCCCCCTCCCATTCTTGAACCTCTTGCTTTGGATCCTGACACTCTCTCCCTCGTTAAAGAAACGGCGGCTGTAGTTAAGGACTCTTCTCGGATCCTATCTCTGTTCCATGAGGGCATCTCCATTGGTATGGGAGGCAGCTCAACCTCCCTTGAGAAATGGATAATGGACAAAAAGGATCTGCTCTAGTCAAATGTTCTTTGACCCTCCGAAGACCTCGTAGCAATTGCCACGATTCATTCCCTTCTCTCTCGGCCGTTGGGTCCGCTTCTTACCACTCCACCTCTTCTCGGTGTGGATTTCAGACCAAAAAGCATTCTTGGTCGCCCCAACAAAAGCAAGCTTTCTCTCAGCGAAGTTGCCTACGGGAAGCAACTTCAACTTCGTTCCTTCTTCCCGTCTTCGAGTAGGAGAGGTGAGTCCTCTCTGAAGCAATCATGATCCTATTCTCCTGGAATGTTAGGGGTCTAAACGCCCCTAACAAACAGCGTCTGTTAAGACGCTACGCCATGGGTGAGGATGTGGATATTTTTTTGATTCAGGAAACAAAAATGACGGTAGATCGTTGTAAATGCAGTTGGTTCAGAATATGGAAAGGCTGGGAAGGCTGCTTCTCGAACTCCTCGGGGCCTCGGGAGGTTTGGGCATTCTTTGGAAAAATTGCAGTTGCATGATTGAACCCCTTGTAATCGATCCTAATTTCATTTGGTGTAAAGTTTCGATTAAACACTCTGAGGATTTCTTTTTCCTCTGCAATATTTATGGTCCCTCTTCTCCTATCAGAAAAAGGGCTCTCTGGAGTTGCCTCAGCCAGCTTTTGTCTTCCGACTCTGCCGCTAAAATCATCGTCGCTGGTGACTTCAATGCCACCCTTTCTGATCGCGATAAGAGTGGAGGTCTTCTGTGGCAACCTCGCTCGCAGGTAGATTTTTCTTCTTTCGTTTCTTCTGCTCACTTGATTGATTTAGAACCTTGTAAGGGTTGGTTTACTTGGAACAACAGGATATCCGGGTTTAGCTCTCTTGTAGTGCATCTTGATCGTTTCCTGGTTTCTGAGCATTGGCTGCACCAAAATTTCCTTCTTAAAAGCTCGGTTCTCCTTCTTTCCGGTTCTGACCATTTTCCAATTTCCGTGGTTCTCAATTTCGACCTTCCTCCGTGACGCGCCCCTTTCAAATTCGAGAACATGTGGCTTCAGGACCCCTCTCTGTCGCTGGTCAAGGGCTGGTGGGATTCATTTGCTGTCAGAGGGACCAAGATGTTTCAACTCTCCAAAAATTTGACTATGCTCAAAGTTAACTTACAATGCTGGAATCACTCGAAGTTTAAAAACATCTTTCAAGAAAAAATCAGAGTTGAGAAGGATCTTCGCTCTCTCAATCGAGTTGAGAGTTGACAAGAGGGTTACCTAAAAGAAAAATCTCTTCTCAAGGATTTGGGGATCTCCTTCTAAAAGAGGAAACTTTTTGGCATCAAAAATCCAGGGAAGCCTGGTTGTTGGATGGAGATAAGAACACTAAATTTTTCTTCGCCTCGGTTAAAGCCAGAAGAAACTTCAACTATATTTCTACCCTCAAACTCGAAGACTCCACCATCGCCACTTCACAAGCTCAGATCAAAATTGAAGCGGTGGATTTCTTTTGCAAGCTCCTGAATGATACGGCTTCCCCTTTTGGCGCTCAGTCACAACTCCTTTCCCAGATTCCCCTTTCTATTACGGAAGCTGATAATGTTATGCTTCTCTCTCCCTTCTCTCTGGAGGAGGTTCGGAAAATTGTGTTTTCTATGAAGCGGGATAAAGCCCCCGGCCCGGACGGCTTCCCTGCCTCTTTCTTCCAGGATTTTGGGAAATTGTTGGTCCCTCTGTTTGGTACGCGGTCGAAGAATCCAGGGTTTGGGAAGATTCTTGGGAACCTTAATCACACTTTCATATGTCTGTTCCCCAAAAAATCCCCAGCTGAGAAGTTAGATGATTTCAGGCCAATTTCTTTGTGTAATACCACATATAAAATTATCTCTAAAGCAATTGCCAATAGGCTCTGCCCCTTGATGCATAAATTGGTTGCCTGAAACAAAGTGGGTTCATTCCGGGCAGGTCTATTACCGAGGGTATTATTATCTCTCATGAACTAATTCACTCTCTCCATAATTCTTCTAGAGCCGGAATGTTGTTAAAATTGGACTTCAACAAGGCCTACGATCACGTCAACTGGAGGTTCCTCCTCAAATCTTTGCAAGCTATGGGTTTTGGCGTTCACTTCTGTAAATGGATCTTTAACTGTATTGCCTCCCCTCGCTTTTTGGTTCTTGTGAATGGCTCCGAGGAAGGCTTCTTTCAGAGTAGCAGAGGCATTCATCAGGGTGACCCGCTCTCCTCTTTCCTTTTCACCCTTGTTGCAGAAGCACTCCGCAACATCAAGACAAAGAATACAATAAGGCTCTTTAAATGGTCTCCGCATCACCTCCAATCTCCCACCTCTTTCACATCAGCAATTTGCTGGACGACACCTTTCTTTTCGGTCAAGGGACTGTCCCTGAAGCCAGGTGCCTCTCTTCTATCCTAGATTCTTACTCTTCTGCTGCGGGCCAAGTCTTAAACTTTCATAAATCTGTTATCTTCTTCTTTAACGTGGCTCCCAGGCTTCAGGGCAGAATTAAAGAGATTCTAGGCTTCTCTTTGGGTAAACTTCCTCACACTTATTTGGGTATCCCACTTTTTTATGGAAAGGGCAAGGCCCTCCTTTTGGAACGGGCTTTTGAATTCCATTTCTTCCAAACTTCTTTCTTGGAAAGGCAAATGGCTGTCCCTTACTGGTCGTGTGCTTCTCATCAACTTGGTGCTCCTCTCTATTCCAATTTACATGCTTTCCATTTTACAGATTCCCAAATCTGTATTGCTTAAAATAGAAAAAGTGGCTCGCACCTTTCTTTGGCAAAGTCTCAGCACTGAACGTAAATTCCATCTTGCTAATTGGGATCTGGTCAAGCTTCCTAAGAAGTTGGGAGGAATGGGTATCTTGGATCTTGCCATTCAAAATTTGGATTTCGGTAAGCAACCGGTGTGGAACTTCATCTCTGAAGGCAGCAGACTAGCCTTCCAGGTCCTCGCTCATAAATATCTCGATGGGCACCGGCACGAGCTCATTCTTTCCAGCTCCGAGTTGCCGAAGGGATCTCATATATGGAATTTTACGTGCAACTCTGTAACGCCGCGAAATGACGATGTCACACTCACATCGGTGATGATGACATACAACGCCACAACCAAGCAAACGACTGAAATTGCGACATAATTTTTTATTTTATTTTTTAAAGTGAGTAAGAGTATCAAAATTTAAGAGGACAAATGATAATTGTCATATGCTTGGAATTGGGTCTCTTGCCATAGCGTCAAGGACTTGACGCCGGAGAAAAAAAAAAGAATCCAACTATGTCACTAGGAGCCTCCCTAAAGTGCCTCTTGGCACTAGCGTTGTTGCCAAGGTTTGACGTCAAGAGCTAGTGATCATCCAAAGGGTCATGATCGCAATTTTACAACAATTACAAGGAGGAAGGAGTTACGTTAGTTCTAGATGTACAATGGCTCATCTCAAAACCAAAATGGTCCAAGGGGAAAATGGTAAGGTCGAATGTGCATCTAAGCCCATGGCAGTTGCATATTTACTCAACCTCAACAACCAAGGGTTAAAATCCGATGCTAACCGAAATACCTACTTGGTTTCCATCTAATAAAAGAATTTCCGCTCGCGCTAAAGAGGAATATTTACAACTTTAGAAGTCAATCAGAGATGTTACCAGAACTTGAAATTATTTAGCTCTTTGTATGGGTAATGCGTGTGAAATCCCCACCTCCATGATAAAAGAAACCGAAGATAAAATAATATAACCAAATTTCCGAATTTTAAGTGATTTATAAATATAACCAAAACTTCATTGAATTAATGGACACGCCTAGGCATAAATTTGAATTTTGACAAAAGGAACATAAGTCTTATTGGTAGAAGGCAATTAAATTTTAAGTTTGAAATGTGGTCGAGGTGGGTGGCTTTAATGGCCACCTGCCATAGCCAAAATTCCTCCCCTTGCGTGCAAAGAAGCAACCAGGCCGCCGTTTTGAATTAATACTCTAGATTTTGAAAATCTCACCTACCCAGTCGACTAAACACTCCCCTACAGTCCTGGCCACGCGAGTAGATGTCAGGAAAACAAAGGATGAAGACACGGGCCGTAATAATAGGAGAAAACACTGGAGTAATTCGCCCATGCCGCGTGGAAAACGATGAGGAGTTTTCTAAACAAGATATAGGCAAAACCAGGCATTTTTTTTTCTGTCCTCCTCGCCTTTGGCCGCACATGGTACATGGAGGCAACTAAAATAGTCTGGCGCATGGACGAGTCGGTTAGAGGAGGCGAAAGCTTGAGTGAGCAGAGTCGTCCAATGCAATGTTGTTATCTATTCGATTCGATTGCATCCTCAAAAACGGTTTTCACCTTCAAGATATTTTATCAAAATTCGGTGGGGAACAGTGAAGGCATACAGAAAGACAGAATCGATTAGGGGACAGAGTGAATGTCACAGGGCCGAATGGAATGCACACCGCATTCATAAGATTGCTCGTTCGGGTTGTTTTTGTGTCAAAAGTGCATGGTGTTGCAATAAAATCTTGGATATGTCATCTCGCCAACTATGGACCTCTCATACCAATAACTACTACCTATCTATTGCAACACTCTAAGATAGATGACCCGAACTCGCTTTTGCAAGCATTGCAGCGATTTAAAATATTATTTGTGATGATCGGCGATTTGTGTATCATATTGTCTATCGGGCATGCTCTGCACAAACGTTTCATCATTCATTTTTTTATATTATTGTTATTCCCTTATACACGATTTAAGGGTGATTGACTTGTCTTGATTTTGAGACTAACTTCACATTTGTTTGGATAGTTGCGAAGCCTGCCTGCAGCTTGATAGTTGTGAAGCTAAGACCACTCACAGTGTCCTAATCTGTAAAAAAATGTTTAAACAATATTTGTAGGCATTGCAACAATTTAATTATTATTTGCGGCGATCGGCGTTTTGTGTATCAGGGTGTCTATCAGGCATGTCTGCTGAAACGTTTCATCATTTTTTTTTATATTAGCTGTTATTCTCTTAGACACGATTTAAGGGTGATTGACTGGTCTGGATTTTGAGACTAACTTCACATTTGTTTGGGCAGTTGCGAGGCCTGCCATTGCAGCTTGATATTTGTGAAGCTAAGACCACTCGCAGGATCCTAATCTGTAAAGAAAAAAGACGTTTGAAATACTTGCAAACATTGCAACAATTTAAGTATTCTTGTGACAGTCAGCGCTTTGTGCATTAAGTCGTTTCATTTCCTTCTACAATTGTCAATAATTTTCACAATGGGCACATAGATGAAGAAGGTCATAAGAGAATTAGAGCTTAGAATATTTCATTGTCTTACTAAAAACCATTTGAAAATTTAAGCCCTTCCATCAAGTATAAAATGAGAAATAATGCTCTATCTTTCCAAGTTTTCCAACAAAGTTTTAATACATTTTCTTTTGTAATTCCTTTCCAATATTCCACAAAGAATTCAACAACCTTTCCAATGAATTTTAGTGTAAGAAATACTATCATCTTAATGCAACTTTTCCTTCCAAATCTTTTTACAACATATCTTACTTCATGTGGAAACAATTTTGCAATAATGGAAGCTAAAGAAGCAAGGCAATATTACATTTCTTTCTCCACTCAAGGTGGGTAATTACATGATGTTTTTACATTGTCAACAACAAGGTTCTTGTGCTCCAAAGTGTTCTTCATCCATGCTCCATGTTCCAAGTATTTCAAATCACAACCAAGATAGGGGGAGAGGCAACACTCTCCTCCCAACCAAAACTCAATGGAGAAGAGAAGCAATCTCCTCCATTGACCCCCGAGCCCCAAACACAACACAATGAAGGATGGTCTCCAACTCAAGGAAACAATACTTGCTTCCACAATACAAGTTTCTTCACAACATTCAAAGTAAAAGAGGAAACAACAAGGAAACACAAATAACACAATACTTTGCACAACAAGGCTTTCATCCAAGCCAACAAGAGAAGGAACTATGGGAATGTTTTCCTTATGCCTCCCAATTGAGATGAGATGCCCATCCAAAACCCTCCACAATAAAACACAAGCCCCTATGACTCTTATGCCTCCCTCAAGTACCCCTTTTTCCTCCCATACTCTTATGCCTCCCTCCTCTTATGGCTCCCTCAAAGACAAGGTAGAATGTAAACATTCTTACCCAAGATGGGCATCCCTCTCAAACTCCCTCCACAATATCCTAATCTACTCTTTTGCCTCCCTCATGAGTATTCCCATAGACCTCTCCTATACTACACAATAAGAATTCTATCCATTTTTCATAATACACCAAAGTAAACATGCATTTTTCACAATTTTAGCATAGAAGCAACAATAATATGAAAGCAAAACGAAGGAGAGGGTCTCCTACCTCTCCATTGAGAAGCCTAAACCAAGAAATTTTGTCCAAGCTCCTTCCCAAATCAATCCAAGCATGCAAGTCCAAGCACTCTCTTTTTCTCCTTCTTCCAAATTCTTTTCTCTCTCAAAAAAAAATAACAAAAGAGAACTCTTCAACAAAACAAAAACAAAACTCCAACCCCCTCAACAAGACAGGAATTTTCCATAAATAGACAAGAGGAAGAGTGAGGGTGATGTGGCTCCTTGTAGGATGCCACATCACACATCCTCAAGACCACCTCCCTTAAGTCAACTCAAATCCCAAAACACCATAAATGGGTGGTTGGGTTGAATGACATCTCCAATCCACATCCATCCCTTCCCCATGTGTCCTAAGACATAAATAAATACAAAAGAAGACAAGTGCACTCCAAAGTCACATTTCCCTTCCCAAAACAATAAATAATCCCTTTTTGGATTCCCAACCCATAGATATGGTTGGTAAGGGGTTTTGGGAAGTGTGGGACAAGTTTAACTTGTCCCACAAGTCCCCCAAAATTGCCCTCAATCTCAAATTCGAGATTCAAAGAACATGGAGTGGTCAACACTCAAAACCAAGCATTCAATACATGAGGAAACACAAGGCTCAAGGAGCCAACCAACAAAATAAATACATCCACTAGACTTCCCTCCAAAACTTAAAATTTAAAACAAGGTGTTAAATTAATTCTAAACATACTTAGCAAAAGAAAATTTTAAAAAGATATCACAAATAAAATCACCCACTAAGGTAAGTTAAAACAAACAATTAAAATTCTTACCCCCTTGGTCACATAGGAAAATTTCCCCCTCATGGAAATTTTTCTCAACACATAAAAGAACAAAGGTAACACAATACAATTCACTAGTTGCCTTGACGACCAAATGTTGTAACCACCCGACATCCTGTTGTGTTTGGTTCCCAATCCCCCTCATGGTTGTGATCATGCTGTGTTTCCTGCAAAATGCAAAATACCCTCTTCGGCCTTGCGGCCATGTCAAAATATCCAAAATAACCATATGCATGAAATTTATTAACATCTATACGTAATTCAAGCAATCATTATTTCTAGGTCTAAATCACAACTTAATTATGCATTTCATCATTATCCAAAATTATAGTAATGTAAATTCAACAACTACATTCTACTCATCATGGCGAAGAAATCCAATGTTAGAACACATGCAATATATCCATATAAAAATAATATCGAATCCAATAGTATGTCCATGAGTCGGTGTAGATCATCACGAAAACAAAATCCAATCATAATCCAAATGAATCTAGTGAGAAAACATCATGCTAATCAACATAAGTATAAATCATGTCCATATCCAAAGTCGCATAACTCAAAAATCTAATCAACTAAGTGTCGTAGGGAAGTGGGCATTACATCCCCTCCCCTTAGACTAGACTTCCTCCGGAAGTCACCGAAATAAGTGTGGAAACCGAGCTCATGCAATGATGTAGCATCCTCCCAACTAGCAGCAGTCTCATCGTACCTATCCCATTGGACCCGAACCCGATCAATCTCTCTCTGCGCGAAGGCCTGTGGTCCTCTGCGATATAAAATGCGTGCGGGCTCCACCATCACCTTCCCCCGATCTGCGCACTGCAATGCAATCCAATCTAGCACATGAGAAGGATCAGAAACATATCTCCTAAGCACAGAAACGTGAAATACATCATGGATGCGCGATAAGCTAGGTGGCAGTGCTAGACAATAGGCTAAGGGGCCGAGGCGCTCCAAGATCTCAAACGGACCCACAAACCTAGGAGCAAGCTTAGAACCTTTTCCATAATGGATAGGGCTCTTATGCGGTCTGACACGAAGAAACACCTTTGTGCCTACCTCAAAACTACGATCTATCCTATGTTGGTCCGCATACTTCTTCTGTCTATCCTATGCCTCCTGCAATCTCTCTGCTCGATCGGGGTGACTGCTGCTCCATGTCCTGTAATAATGCTGGTCCAAGGGAAACCCTGTCCTCAATCTGTCCCAACTAAGAGGTGTCTTGCACTCTCTACCATATAATGCCTGAAAAGGAGCCATGCCTATTGAACTCTGGAAGCTATTATTATAAGCGAACTCTACCAAATCTGAGATACTCCTCCCATCTCGACCGATGATCCATCATGTACATCCCGAGCATATCCTCTAGAATCGATTCACCCTCTCTGTCTCTGTCCATCGGTCTCTAGGTGATAAGCTGTGCTGAAATTAATCCTCGTCCCAGGGCATCTTTGCATGGTGGTCCAGAAATGGGAGGTGTACAAAGGGTCGCGGTCGCAAATGATCTTCCGTGGAATCCCATGTAATCGACAATCTCATCAAGGTATACTCGTGCTACTTCACTAGCCGTGTAGGTAGTCTTCATCGGAGAAAAGTGAGCTACCTTCACAATTTATCCACTTGTGACCATGATGGCGTCGTGGTGGTATCTCGGCGTCGGCAACCCAACAATAAAATCCATAGAGATGGTGTCCCACTTCCACGGTATGGCGTGAGGATAGAGAAGGCCAGCTGGATGCTGAAATTCGGCCTTCACCCTCTGACATTCTAAACAGCGGGATACAAAGGAAGCTATGTCTCTCCGAAGTCCTCTCCAAAAATACAAGCTGTCTCGAGGTAGCGTGCATCTTCTTCACCCCGGGATGGGCTGAGTAAGGTGCACGATGAGCCTCTGTCAAAATGTCATGTCTCAAGCCTCCATTTTGGGAACATATATCCGGCCTCTGTGTCTGAGAAGACCATCTATCTCTAGTGAAAAACCATCAAATCTCCCCTCAACGGGTCTCTGTGACTCAATCTCCGCTCTGGCTGCAAGGTAGAAACTATCCTGAGGAAGCTGCTGCAATATCCTACTCCGTAAATCTGTGCCCACTAAGGTGGCCATAGCCACATGTCTCTCGCCTACTCAAGGCATCTGCAACCACATTCTCCTTCCCCTTCACATGCTCTATCTCCATGTCATACTCACAGAGTAACTCCATCCAACGCCACTGACGAGCATTGAGATTGGGCTGTGTGAAGAGGTGGCGGAGACTCAAGTGATCAGTCCTGAGTGTAAATCTCCGGCCAAGTAGAAAATGTCTCCACCGCACTAAGGCATGTACCACTGCTGCAAGCTCAAGGTCATGGGTTGGATAATTGAGCTCATAATCCTTGAGTTTGCGGGACTCAAAGGCAACTACTCTACCCTCCTGCATTAACACTCCTCCAAGTCCTGCCAAGGAAGCATCTGTGCATACGAAAAACTCTCCATGAGGATCTGGCACTGCAAGAATAGGTGCTCTCGTGAGGCACTCCTTCAGTGTACTGAAGGCCTGCTCACATCTATCTATCCATACAAACTTCTTCCCTTTCCGCTGAAGAGAAGTGATGGGGTGTGCAATCCGAGAAAAGTCCTGAACAAACCTCCTGTAGTATCCTGCTAGACCCATGAAACTACGCACCTCGGTCACACTAGTGGGTGCTGGCCAATCCATGATGGCTCGAATCTTGGAAGGATCAACTGCGATACCTTCCCCAGAAATAACGTGGCCCAAATACTGCACCTCAGTCTGAAAGAACGCACACTTCTCCAAGTTCCCGTAAAGGTGCTGCTCGCGAAGACACTGCAGAACCTGGCGAAGGTGCTCCTCACGTGTGCGTGAGTAAATTAGAATGTCATCGAGGAAGATGAGCATGAAGCGGTCAAGGAAGGTCCTGAATACCCCATTCATCAAACTCATAAACACTGCGGGGGCATTCGTCAAACCGAAGGGTACCACTGTGAACTCGTAGTGGCCATATCTCATGCGGAAAGCTGTCTTGTGAATATCTGTCTCCGCAATCCTAAGCTTATGGTATCCTGACTTAAGATCTATTTTAGAGAAAACTATAGCCCCCTTCATCTGATCAAATAAATCATCAATGCGTGGAAGGGGGTAACGATTCTTGATCGTTACTTTATTCAGCTGACGGTAATCAATGCACAACCGAAGAGATCCATCCTTCTTCTTTACGAAGATAACTGGTGCACCCCAAGGGGATACACTAGGATGGATTAGGCCTTTCTCTAGAAGGCCCTCAAGCTGCAACTTGAGCTCACATAACTTAGGAGTGGTCATCCGATAAGGTGCTCGTGAGATAGGCTCTGCGCCCGGAACTAGATCTATATGGAAGTCGATCTCACGTGGGGGAGGTAATCCCGGTAGCTCCCCTGGAAACACATCGGCGAACTCAGATAAGATGGGATGATCATCGAGGGAAGGTCCCCCTGACTCATCCTCTGATCTGTCACTAATGTAATGAGCAGATGACAGTAACCCCGTCGCACACACCGCTTAAGCTGCATAGCGGAGATGGTGTGAATAGAAATGGGTCTCCTAACTCCTGATATCACTGACTCCGCCCCAAGGTCATCAGTGCAAACAATAGTCTTATGGTAACAGTCCACTCTAGCTCTGTGAGCAGACAACCAGTCCATGCCTAAAATGATGCCATAAGATCCTAATGGAAGGATCCTAAGATCAGAAGTAGTGGTGAAGGGTCCCAAATCCACTACACACTCCTTGACTAAGGAGTCTACAGAAATCTTGGCTCCAGAAGCCATCTCAACGTCCCATCTAGGGCCTACGCCTAAGCGCCACCAGCCTCTGACAACACTCTACTAAGGATGGCGCAATGAATGAATCAGAAGAACCAGAATCAAATAATATAGAGGTGGAAATACCTCCAATACTACCTGTCGTCTCAATCACAGTACTCTGATGCTCATCCTGGCGGTTCTCGACCACTGCGTAGATCCGATGACTCCGTGCCATATCTCCAATAGTAGGCTCTGAGCTCTGTGTCTTACCCTTGGTAGGGTTATGTGGGCAATCTCTCCAAATATGCCCAACGACTCTGCAACCATAACAGCCACCTGGTCCTCTCTAGTGGGAAGCGGCTCCAGCTGGTACTCTAGATGATCGAGATACGAGATCCGACGATCCGGCATGGATCTTGAGGTCTCTCGCCGATGAGCTCCTACTGACTGAGCTCTCGGTGCACCCTGTGTCCTAATGGGACCCCTCGGAGGAGGCCCCATACTACGTCCTCTCTGTGCATCGAATCTCTGAGGAGGTCGGTAAGGTGGGCGGGTGCATTGCTGCTCTGCTGCCGCGCTGCTTTGTGGTGGCCTGAATGAAGCTTTCCCTGAACTCTGTCCACCCCGTGGAGGAGGAACTGACCCCTTCGACCTACTATCCTGCATCTGCTAGATACGGCTCCGAACTCTGTCTCTAGCCTACTGTGTCTTCCCCGTGTCTCCTCTGCAATATAGGCCTTCTCCACGGCCTCTGCTAATGTCTGTGGGCAGTGAATGCGCCTTCTGCGCCCGGCTAAATCAAGTTCGAGGCCCGGATGAACTGTGAATCCGTACCTGCTCATCCTGCATATAGTCGACGTACTGGAGTAGGTCCAGAAATCGACTCTCATACTCAGCTACTGTCATCGATCCCTGACGGAGGTCATGAAACTCATCTATCCGCTGTTGAATAAATCTCCTGGGTAAATACCTGCTCCTGAACCGCTCCTCAAACAGCTCCCAGGTAATCGTCTCTGAGTCGACATGGAGCTTCTGCTCCTCGGTCCTCCACCAGACTCCTGCTCCATCCTTCAGAAGATGGATCGCAACACGAGATTTCGTGTTGCTACTACAAGGACAGAGCTTGAAGCATCCGCTCAAGCTCACCAACCGAGCCTCTGCTGAAACCGCCGCTGTATCACCTAATATCGAGATGGTCGCAGCTTCAGGATCTCCCGATATGGTGCGGCTGATGTATGATGACTCCTAGATCTCTCTCGTATGCTCCTCCCTCTGCAGGGCTCGAGACTGTCCCATGTCCGAGATCTGTCCCCATGTCCTCTCTGTGGTGACTCGCCCTAGCCAACTCTACACGGAAATTCTCTACTCTGTGCTCCGCCGTGTCGAGGGGATGCCCGAGCATCTGCTGATGGCTCCAAACTATGTCTAGCTAGCAAGTCGTCCTCCCAAGGGCCCTCCGCGTATAGCGCGGCATTGACATCTGGAGTGTCTACAAAATCTCCGAGGAGGAAGGGCTGCACGGCTGCTGCTGGCGGTGGTATGTCTAGGTCTATGTGAAGAGACCCTCGCCCAATCCGCGCCCCGCATGAGATCAAGGCGAGAGTTAGTTCATTTTACTAGGTCTTGCGCTAGTTTTCAAAAATTTGTTGTTTACTATAATCATCAACATTATGGCTTTATATTTTAAAAGTGTTAGTTACGTATTAAGTTGAAAGTTCCTGTTCTGCGTTTTCCTGTGTGCCCAAGGGTCCCAGCTTCGAACCCCTGGCTCTAATACCAAAATGTAACGCCGCGAAATGACGACGCCACACTCACGTCAGCGACGACGACGACGACGCCACAACCAAGCAAACGACCTGAAATTACGACATAATTTTTTATTTTATTTTTTAAAGTGAGTAAGGGTATCAAAATTTAAGAGGACAAATGATAATTGCCATATGCTTAGAATCGGGTCTCTTGCCATAGCGTCAAGGACTGGACGCCGGAGAAAAAAAAGAATCCAACTATGTCACTAGGAGCCTCCCTAAAGTGCCTCTTGGCACTAGCGTTGTTGCCAAAGTTCGACGTCATGAGCTAGTGATCATCCAAAGGGTCATGATCGCAATTTTACAACGATTACAAGGAGGAAGAAGTTACGTTAGTTCTAGATGTACAATGGCTCATCTCAAAACCAAAAGGGTCCAAGGGGAAAATGGTAAGGTCGAATGCGCATCTAAGCCCATGGCAGTTGCATATTTACTCAACCTCAACAACCAAGGGTTAAAATCCGATGCTAACCGAAATACCTACTTGGTTTCCATCTAATAAAAAGAATTTCCGCTCACGCTAAAGAGGAATATTTACAACTTTAAAAGTCAATCAGAGATGTTACCAAAACTTGAAATTATTTAGCTCTTTGTATGGGTAATGCGTGTGAAATCCCCACCTCCATGATAAAAGAAACCGAAGATAAAATAATATAACCAAATTTCTGAATTTTAAGTGATTTATAAATATAACCAAAACTTCATTGAATTAATGGACACGCCTAGGCATAAATTTGAATTTTGACAAAAGGAACATAAGTCTTATTGGTATAAGGCAATTAAATTTTAAGTTTGAAACGTGGTCGAGGTGGGTGGCTTTAATGGCCACCTGCCATAGCCAAAAATTCCTCCCCTTGCGTGCAAAGAAGCAACCAGGCCGCCGTTTCGAATTAATACTCTAGATTTTGAATATCTCACACTGCCTGGATTGACTAAACACTCCCCTACAGTCCTGGCGTGCGGGTAGATGTGAGGAAGACAAAGGATGAAGACACAGGCCGTAATAATAGGAGAAAACACTGGAGTAATTCGCCCATGCCGCGTGGAAAACGATGAGGAGTTTTCTAAGCAAGATACAGGCAAAACCAGGCATTTTTTTTTCTCTGTCCTCCTCGCCTCTGGCCGCGCATGGTACATGGAGGCAACTAAAATAGTCCTGGGTGCGTGGACGAGTCGGTTAGAGGAGGCGAAAGCAGTTGAGCAAGTCGTCCAACAATGTTGTTATTCTGCTGGGATTGGATTGCATCCTCAAAAAACGGTTTTCACCTTCAAGATATTTTATCAAAATTCGGTGGGGAACAAGTGAAGGCATACAGAAAGACAGAATCGATTAGGGGACAGAGTGAATGTCACCTAGGGCCGAATGGAATGCACACCGCATTCATAAGATTGCTCGTTCAGGTCGTTTTAGTGTCAAAAGTGCATGGTGTTGCAATAAAATATCTGGATATGTCATCTGCCAACTATGGACCTCTCATACCAACAACTACTGCCTGTCTATTGCAACACTCTAAGATAGATGACCACTGAACTCACTTTTGCAAGCATTGCAGCGATTTAAAATATTCGCTGTGACAGTCAGCGCTTTGTGTATCATATTGTCTATCAGGCATGTCTGCTGAAACGTTTCATCATTCATTTTTTTTTTATATTAGCTGTTATTCCCTTATACACGATTTAAGGGTGATTGACTGGTCTTGATTTTGAGACTAACTTCACATTTGTTTGGGCAGTTGCGAAGCCTGCCATGCAGCTTGATATTTGTGAAGCTAAGACCACTCACAGTGTCCTAATCTTGAAAAAAAAATGTTTAAACAATATTTGTAGGCATTGCAACAATTTAATTATTCGCTGTGGCAGTCAGCGTTTTGTGTATCAGGGTGTCTATCAGGCATGTCTGCTGAAACGTTTCATCATTTTTTTTTTTTTTTATATTAGTTATTATTCTCTTAGACACGATTTAAGGGTGATTGGTGATGCGGATTTTGAGACTAACTTCACATTTGTTTGGGCAGTTGCGAGGCCTGCCATTGCAGCTTGATATTTGTGAAGCTAAGACCACTCGCAGGATCCTAATCAGTAAAGAAAAAGACGTTTGAAATACTTGAAAACATTGCAACAATTTAAGTATTCTTGTGATGATCTGGCGCTTTGTGCATTAAGTCGTTTCATTTCCTTCTACAATAGTCAATAATTTTCACAATGGGCACATAGATGAAGAAGGTCATAAGAGAATTAGAGCTTAGAATATTTCATTGTCTTACTAAAAACCATTTGAAAATTTAAGCCCTTCCATCAAGTATAAAATGAGAAATAATGCTCTATCTTTCCATGTTTTCCAACAAAGTTTTAATACATTTTCTTTTTTAATTCCTTTCCAATATTCCACAAAGAATTCAACAGCCTTTCCAATGAATTTTAGTGTAAGAAATACTATCATCTTAATGCAACTTTTCCTTCCAAATCTTTTTACAACATATCTTACTTCATGTGGAAACAATTTTGCAATAATGGAAGCTAAAGAAGCAAGGCAATATTACATTTCTTTCTCCACTCAAGGTGGGTAATTACATGATGTTTTTACATTGTCAACAACAAGGTTCTTGTGCTCCAAAGTTTTCTTCATCCATGCTCCATGTTCCAAGTGTTTCAAATCACAACCAAGATAGGGGGAGAGGCAACACTCTCCTCCCAACCAAAACTCAATGGAGAAGAGAAGCAATCTCCTCCATTGACCCCCGAGCCCCAAACACAACACAATGAAGGATGGTCTCCAACTCAAGGCAACAATACTTGCTTCCATAATACAATTTTCTTCACAACATTCAAAGTAAAAAGAGGAAACAACAAGGAAACACAAATAACACAATACTTTGCACCACAAGGCTTTCATCCAAGCCAACAAGAGAAGGAACTATGGGAATGTTTTCCTTATGCCTCCCAATTGAGATGAGATGCCCATCCAAAACCCTCCACAATAAAACACAAGCCCCTATGACTCTTATGCCTCCCTCAAGTACCCCTTTTTCCTCCCATACTCTTATGCCTCCCTCCTCTTATGGCTCCCTCAAAGACAAGGTAGAATGTAAACATTCTTACCCAAGATGGGCATCCCTCTCAAACTCCCTCCACAATATCCTAATCTACTCTTTTGCCTCCCTCATGAGTATTCCCATAGACCTCTCCTATACTACACAATAAGCATTCTATCCATTTTTCACAATACACCAAAGTAAACATGCATTTTTCACAATTTTAGCATAGAAGCAACAATAATATGAAAGCAAAACAAAGGAGAGGGTCTCCTACCTCTCCATTGGAGAAGCCTAAACCAAGAAATTTTGTCCAAGCTCATTCCCAAATCAATCCAAGCATGCAAGTCCAAGCACTCTCTTTTTCTCCTTCTTCCAAATTCTTTTCTCTCCCAAAAAAAAAATAACAAAAGAGAACTCTTCAACAAAACAAAAACAAAACTCCAACCCCCTCAACAAGAGAGGAATTTTCCATAAATAGACAAGAGGAAGAGTGAGGGTGATGTGGCTCCTTATAGGATGCCACATCACACATCCTCAAGACCACCTCCCTTAAGTCAACTCAAATCCCAAAACACCATAAATGGGTGGTTGGGTTGAATGACATCTCCTGTAACGCACCAAAAAAACCAACACAAGGACAACACAGTCAAGAAATACCGGATAACTTTTTTTTTTTGACTTGCTTTGACTCAACACGACACAACATGTCGTCACAAGGTTACAACCAACACTTGGAACCATTCGTTACTGGGAAGACCACAAGGTCAGCACGGGAACATTCACACTTATCAAGGACAATTTATTTTTCTTTTGACGAGACAACATGGAAGTCCAATCACATGACACACTCACAGCTAGGGCAAGCCACAGTAAGAAATGGTTAGGGTTTATTTATTTTGGTAAGACACCCTTTAGCTCATGACTTAAGTTTTCAGAAGGAATCAATATATGGTTCGCACAAATTCATCTCACCAACTAAGCTAATTTCTTAAACACTGAGTAATCATTTTTAATCTTTTCTATTACAACATTCATTTGCTTAATTCATTTGTTTAGAGAAAGGGGGGTAATTTAATTTCACAAGGCCATCTATTAACACTTACGCTACTAGAACTTGTTCATGCCCACATGAAAACAGGGGTTCACGTGCAACAACTTAAGAGAATATTTCGAGGTACCTTAGATAAAGTTAAAGGAAGAAAGTCAATTGAGTTCATCCTTGAGACATCATTAGTTCTTACTGAGGTTTAATTGGAGCTTGAGGTTTTATACGTAATTATTAAATATTTTACTTAGGCTTCACTGGATTATTTTACAAAAGAAAACAATTTACCTTTCAAAAAGGTTGAGAAACAGATTACAAGGCTTCGAAACCGATTCCTCCTATTTATTAAATCTTATTATCTTACAACAACTCACAATTCATTTCACCTTAGGATCATTTTAAGAATTCACCAAAGAAAGGATAATGTTCGCTAGTGTAGCTAAGGATATCAAGCTATAAAATTTTTACTTCACAAGGGATGGTTTCATTTTAATCACTCATGGACTTATTTGATTTCAAGTAGAACACCTCTACCTTTATTTGTTGAATATAAAATTATTATTTTTGTTTAGCTTCTCTAAGGGTTAACCGACTCATTTTACTTTACTTATAAAATATTGTCGCTAAGTCTTAGAAAGATTTAACTTAACAATTTATTCTCAAGATCAAAGTTTTACAATACTCATATCAATGTAAAGATTGAATGCCATTTCTCACAAGGATAATTTCAAGCTTAACTACACCAGAACAAGACACTTTATTTCACCATTACCAAACAATACAAGGCAAGAGGTCGTATCAACTCTCTTTACAAGCAAAGTTACACAATTTACAACACATTGGACATTTTTACAAGGAACTTCATAATGGTACAGATGAAACTTTTACACTCTTTTCTTCTAGTCTACTCGCATAATCCATCTGCACAAATATTAACTAGAGTCAGTTCGCTAGAACTGAGCATGTTAAGTCTATACATTGAAATAATAAGCTAACATTTAACAATTGACATGAAAGGAATGTTCTACTTCATGAAAGGATCAAAGCACAAACCAATAATCTACTTATCACATGAGGTAAGGATCTACACCAGCCAACAATGAGGAAGTCAAACATTCCAACTAGCAGTATATCACAAAACAAAGAAACAATCCAAGAACTCATGGGATAGGAATGAAAGGTCAATAGTATAGAGAATTTTGACCATGCAACCGTATGGATTACGTGACTTAAATCTAATATTCAAACCATCCACCATAAAAGGGAAAGAAAAACTTGAGAGTCAAAGACATACTAGTTACGATCAAGACGCGAAACCAAAACATAGTTACCCAGTCCTTCCAGGAGGATGTTTCATATCAATAAAGGGATACGTGACCCCGAAGGAAACATTCCATCGTTACAATCTAAACAAGAGGTCTACCGCCTCTTCCTTACAAGGTCTCTTAAAAGTAATAAACGTTAACAACTAGGATTCTCTCTAATTTCTTTTGTTTGCAACTAGGATTCTCTCTACCTAGAACTTTCTATTGCTAAAGGTTGTATCCTGAATCCCATTGATCTACTTTCGGGCATTGAGGACAATCATGAAATTTCCTTCTTTCCTTCCTAATGTCTGATACCAGAATAGATTAATGAAGAAACCACAAGCCGCAAGCCTTATTAGGAAACGAGTAATAAACAAAATAGCTCACAAGTAAGCTACACTCTAGGTAGGCAAGCATGACAACTTTTAAATGGAAAGCCTAAACAAGCTTCATTCGTAAACTTCATAAATAGCATACATACTACTATCCAAGACAATATAACACTTATGTGTAAAGAGTTGTACAATATCAATTCATTCCAGGAGGACTCTCACTTACGCACAAATTACATTCAATAGAAAGGTAATCAAGGAGTAGTGTTACAACTAATAAAACAAGAGCCACTCTAGCTAAGGACCCAGATTTCTATATTTTTGATATTCCTTATCAAGGATGATAAAACACCGCAAAAGAAATATACATGCATTTGTGTTTTATCCAGCGGTAAGTCTACATTCAGAGGACCTGAAAGGTGATAACTATCTTGTCAGCACAAGCAAGGGAACAAGCCAAAGAGGAAAGAAGCATTCGAGTGGGGCAGCAGTACTAATGAAGGCAACCCCCTAAGGAAGCAAAAGCAAGAAGTATCTACTATCGAAAGCAAAAAGGCACTCCAAGCATTTAAGAGCCTTTATTGATTTAATATCGCTTAGGGTAGCCATAACCAAGCATTTTGAAAGGTAACATTTTTTTTTAAGCTTCCATGTTTCAAAAGAATGTCTCTTTCCATTTCAGATGATTTGATCCAAAAGAAACAAAGCAAGTACAACATTGTTCTCAGCCATATAATTATAACAAAGTAAAGATAACAACAATTTTCCCCTATGCAAACCAATCATGAAAGGAACAACGATTCAGGAGAAGGAACAGGAAAATAAAGAAACCAATGCAATCAAGGACAATCGATAGAATCAAACACAACATTTCATATTAAAGCGTCATTTCAGGTAGTAGATCATTTATTTCATGAAGTTGAAAAAGGAAGCAAAATATTTCAGGGGCTAGTCTTAACATGCCTGGTTTAGAACGCCATCTCCATGTGTAAAAGATTTGTCTCAAAGCCGCTGCTTGCCCTTAACCCAAAGTGCTCTACGAGCTCGTGCTAGCGCCACATTCACGCGGTGAAAACAGCTACAAACCAACCCCATGATTTGAAGCTCGAACACGAGACATACTGATTACACCATGCTCCTGGCTCGAGTAGGCATCTACCGTGATGATACACTAACTTTTCCTTCAGCAGATTTGGGGACAGCAACTGCATTTGCTGATGTGGGAAAGACATGGTACTGGGTGCAATTCCAGCCATATGTGATCATACATTTGCTGCATCACAATGCTCGGTTGGAGAAACATCATGTGGGCTGGTCAAAGAAGGTTCATATGAAGGATAATGGCTAATCGAGGAACAAAACCAACACTTGCATAGCTTGGAGCAGTTTTGACAATCGAATCGAGATTCCAACTGTATAACTGGATCTTGCTTTGATGGCTCGGTTTGGGAAACTACATTTTGCAAAATAGAATCTCTAACATTAATACCAGAAGCTAAGTTCTCTACCGTAATGGGAGATGCTTGTTCATGGGATTCTGTCGGAGACTCTGAATCCTGATCCGATGTCTTTGAGAATGGTTCTTCATTCGACTCCTCAGTCTTCCTAGATGCCTCGGAAAGGGGTGAAGAACTCTTGTCACCACTTCTCCATCCCAAAGCCAATTTGGTAAGAAGAGCAGCTGCGGCACCTATAGGATTATCTTCTGTAATACCCTTTGAGCGATGAGGTCTATAGCTTGACCCGGACATTTTCTAAAGAACTTCACAAAAGTGAAACATTTGACAGAACATCCCATAGACCATCACTAGCTAGGATGAGGCACTCATCTTCATGTGTCCGATCTGTACATGTTACTTCAGGTTCAGATATCACGTACCGTTTCAAGAATCTGTCTCCTAGGGCCCTGGACATAGCAAGAAAACCTCCAACATTGCATAGATCTCCTGCTCGTGGGTGTGATCTCGCCCTTACACAAAAGCATGCACCATTTTATTCCTCGCTAATATAGTGACTCTAAGAAGATGCTCATATAATTGCAAAGCAAAATGTGCTTCATGAATATACTGGAATGGAACAGATCGCCTCAAAGAGATCCCCTTCCATGGGTTGCATTGTGAAACAAAGAAAGGTTTCCAATAGCAAAAATTTGCAATAAATCTTCATCAGGTCTGTTGGTAATGCTCCTGCTGTCACTTAATCAATTTTGAAACAAAATATCTTGAAGGAGAATCCCGAATTTGAGGATGCAAATGAATGAGCAGATAATAACAACATAGTGGACAACCTGCTTGTTGGAGCGCTCAAACAGGCTTCTACCTGCACGAAACCCTTTCACGTTGAAAACAGAGTGAGTTTCAGGCCGAACCAGGACACTATAAGAAGCTCGTGGAGGAGCAGCAAAGACCGTCGCCATTGTTTTTGCAGGCAGTTGCTGCGGATCCCCCATAAGAACACACCATACCGCACCCAAAGGACGTGGAGGTAACACGCCTACCTCCCTAACTTGCAGCTTCATCTGAACCGCCATATCAAACCCATGGCAAGGCGCTGGAAACAAAAACTTCCGGACAGCAAAAGAAAACAGTAGTGAACACGATCTCAGCCTCACCAGCAAAACCTGCCTCAAGATTTGATCAAGCTTCTTCCATGTTGGATCTGCCACCTGGACAGAAGTGACTTTCCAAAATGCAAAGGCGAGACAGCTCCACCAAAACTTTATCCCGTTCTTCTACCACAGCGGCGAGATTTTGCAATTAGCCGATCATGGCTGTGGTCGCGTGCATCAGAACATCAGGATCAACACCGAGGGTGCCTTGGGATCGGCCTGTGGCAGCAGTCGCACAAAACTCTCTCGGGCCCTTTGGTTTTCGAGGTACGTTTCTCTCTCGTCAGTGGCTGATATAGCGTGAAACCTCCTCACGGCACTCCCCGAGGAGACTTTTAGATCTGCGCTCCACTGCAGCTGCCTGTACAACACGATTCTCAGGATCCATGCCCACCCACGCAACATCAGGGCGACAGACCTTCATTTCACCATCAATGACACCACTGCTCAGAACACGCCAAGGGGGGGGCAGGTCAAAATGAAGTGACAGAGCATAAATAAGGTAGGTTGGTGGCAGTTAGCAAGTTTGAAAAAAAAAGAAGATAGTTGGTGGAGGCACCCAACCACACTCCGCTTGCCAAAAGGAACAAAACCGCACCCTCCCACGGAACAGCTTCTCCTTCACGCCAGGCAGGCCGCGGAAAAGGATCCTCATGCCCAACGTGGCATTACATTCTCCTCCCCTTAAGAAAGCATCGTCCTCGATGCGACATAACACAACGGAAAAGAGATGGTTCGCAACCAAGAACAGGTACAGGAGAAAGTACACTTTATGGTTTAAAATTTTAGTTGATTAAAGCACGGTCACAAGGTAGCCTTAGGAACATTTGGTAGAATTTTTTTAACTTTCAATGTTCTGTGAAGATTGGCAGTTCTTTCTTGTTCATCATTTCATTAGTCTCTTTCCGTTAACATTAAGTTTTAGTTTCTTTTAAAATAAAATATCATCATGGAAGAGTTTTGATTTATTCCTTATTGTGGGTGCCCAACATGAACTGCTAACCCAACACCTTATCAGGTTCACAAGACACTACAGATTCACAAGTACACAAGTATATACTTCAAGATTGTATTACACCACATAAAGGTTACACAAATACGGAATAGAATAGGCACACTTTCCATAACATATGTACTCATCACACAGCAATGACTGACATACCAAATACTCAAACAAAAGAGTACTACAATCCACCAGACATTTCCTCAATTTGCATCAATGAAGGACTCATATAACAACAACCATGCTACAGGTACATAGTGTCCACAAGGGAATAAATGACATGTCCACAACATCACAACACATAACCATCTGTCATGAGTAACACATACATCAAAAGACCACTACCAAACATCACAATAACTCAACATATATCCTGAAACATCAACCATACAGACAAATATCATAAGCCTCCCTCAAACTCTTATGCCTCCCTCAAGTCTCTTATGCCTCCCTCAAACTCTTATGCCTCCCTCAAACTCTTTTGCCTCCCTCAAGGAGGCCGGTTGTCCCCATGGTCAAAAGACACACAGAGTTTGGACACTCCTAACCCAAGTGACATAATGACGCGTAGTTCTCCATAACCCGCTAGTCATATGTACCCCTTGGGGCGTACCCCCATACAACGAAGCGGGTCCATAGGTCCAACCAATCCATGGTGCATCCCATGACCCTATTCCACACATCACGAACATTAGAACCAGCACAACAATCCAGTCAAAGTGCCAAGTGGCAAAGTACAAGCCTTGGGCAAGGCGGTAAAAATTCCAAATTTAAAAGAAGACCCCAAATCAAGCTAAAATAAATGGCCAAATAGCCAAAGTTAGTATCAAAATCCCCATGTTAGTGCCACAAACCAAGGAAATGCCCAAAATTATAAAGCATTGCAATCAAGAAAAGATGCTGGTCCTTGCAAAAATAAAGTAAAAAGCTCAATTTACGAATAAAATCAACTTATAATAATGTCACATTACGATAACTGTGTGGCCTTATCTAGCCACCAAAGGGGTACTCAACGAGTTGCTGGCACTCGGAACATCGAGCCTCAGCTCGTAAAATATATATATCAATCCCGCCACTCTTCGACAAGGCTAACATAGTCATAGATACACTAAGGTTGCATACATACAACCACATAGGGAGAGAGGAAAGAGTCACATGTAATCTACTAAATCGAGTTTTGGCTCGAGTTATTGACCCATGGTACACCGTTCCTCACTCTTAACATACACTTCTACCGATCTCTCTCAGGGTCGGTTAGTGTAAGGCTCACAACATAACATGTAACTACATCACTAACACCATGGTGGTACACACATAGCTACCATAACGTCTCACGTATGGTAGGTATACAGGGTAGATCACAATTATACATTCACAGGGCACAATACATCACTTTACTACATTCTGCACCCAAAGTGCAATCACAATACGATAGGGTTCATACACTCACCATATGACCCTAATTCACGACATGAGGCATTACATATAATACAACTCATATATACGATGAACATAATAAAATCACAACATAACAATAATTTGCTTCATAACAAGGTAGTACACACATTTCTTCAGAACATGGTAAAAACATCATGATACAACTCGTTTCTTTTAACATCAACTAGTCATACAACACATTGATACACTCACACATCACAAGCAGTAATTCACACGTGAACTCTTCATAGAATCCACAAGAAGGAGAGAGGATACTCTCATCCCCAACACATCAACATGATAACAAATACGCACTGAGTGACATACACATCACGTGCGTTCACAATATCACAATTACGACAATAATCACATCACGCTTAAAGCACATTACTCTTCCAATATAAATCATCATCATGCATCATCATCATCATCATGCAGTATCATCATGTAACCCCACCACCACCATGTAACATCACCATACAACACCAATCCGGCCCATAGGTTCGAGAGCATGAACCTACGCTCTGATACCAAAGTGTAACGCACCAAAAAAACCAACACAAGGACAACACAGTGAAATACCGGATAACTTTTTTTTTTGACTTGCTTTGACTCAACACGACACAACATGTCGTCACAAGGTTACAACCAACACTTGGAACCATTCGTTACGGGGAAGACCACAAGGTCAGCACGGGAACATTCACACTTATCAAGGACAATTTATTTTTCTTTTTTGACGAGACAACATGGAAGTCCAATCACATGACACACTCACAGCTAGGGCAAGCCACAGTAAGAAATGGTTAGGGTTTATTTATTTTGGTAAGACACCCTTTAGCTCATGACTTAAGTTTTCAGAAGGAATCAATATATGGTTCGCACAAATTCATCTCACCAACTAAGCTAATTTCTTAAACACTGAGTAATCATTTTTAATCTTTTCTATTACAACATTCATTTGCTTAATTCATTTGTTTAGAGAAAGGGGGTAATTTAATTTCACAAGGCCATCTATTAACACTTACGCTACTAGAACTTGTTCATGCCCACATGAAAACAGGGTTCACGTGCAACAACTTAAGAGAATATTTCGAGGTACCTTAGATAAAGTTAAAGGAAGAAAGTCAATTGAGTTCATCCTTGAGACATCATTAGTTCTTACTGAGGTTTAATTGGAGCTTGAGGTTTTATACGTAATTATTAAATATTTTACTTAGGCTTCTTTGGATTATTTTACAAAAGAAAACAATTTACCTTTCAAAAAGGTTGAAAGATTACAAGGCTTCGAAACCGATTCCTCCTATTTATTAAATCTTATTATCTTACAACAACTCACAATTCATTTCACCTTAGGATCATTTTAAGAATTCACCAAAGAAAGGATAATGTTCGCTAGTGTAGCTAAGGATATCAAGCTATAAAATTTTTACTTCACAAGGGATGGTTTCATTTTAATCACTCATGGACTTATTTGATTTCAAGTAGAACACCTCTACCTTTATTTGTTGAATATAAAATTATTATTTTTGTTTAGCTTCTCTAAGGGTTAACCGACTCATTTTACTTTACTTATAAAATATTGTCGCTAAGTCTTAGAAAGATTTAACTTAACAATTTATTCTCAAGATCAAAGTTTTACAATACTCATATCAATGTAAAGATTGAATGCCATTTCTCACAAGGATAATTTCAAGCTTAACTACACCTGAGTAACAAGACACTTTATTTCACCATTACCAAACAATACAAGGCAAGAGGTCGTATCAACTCTCTTTACAAGCAAAGTTACACAATTTACAACACATTGGACATTTTTACAAGGAACTTCATAATGGTACAGATGAAACTTTTACACTCTTTTCTTCTAGTCTACTCGCATAATCCATCTCGCACAAATATTAACTAGAGTCGGTTCGCTAGAGGCCGAGCATGTTAAGTCTATACATTGAAATAATAAGCTAACATTTAACAATTGACATGAAAGGAATGTTCTACTTCATGAAAGGATCAAAGCACAAACCAATAATCTACTTATCACATGAGGTAAGGATCTACACCAGCCAACAATGAGGAAGTCAAACATTCCAACTAGCAGTATATCACAAAACAAAGAAACAATCCAAGAACTCATGGGATAGGAATGAAAGGTCAATAGTATAGAGAATTTTGACCATGCAACCGTATGGATTACGTGACTTAAATCTAATATTCAAACCATCCACCATAAAAGGGAAAGAAAAACTTGAGAGTCAAAGACATACTAGTTACGATCAAGACGCGAAACAAACATAGTTACCCAGTCCTTCCAGGAGGATGTTTCATATCAATAAAGGGATACGTGACCCCGAAGGAAACATTCCATCGTTACAATCTAAACAAGAGGTCTACCGCCTCTTCCTTACAAGGTCCTTAAAAGTAATAAACGTTAACAACTAGGATTCTCTCTAATTTCTTTTGTTTGCAACTAGGATTCTCTCTTCCTAGAACTTTCTATTGCTAAAGGTTGTATCCTGAATCCCACTGATCTACTTTCGGGCATTGAGGACAATCATGAAATTTCCTTCTTTCCTTCCTAATGTCTGATACCAGAATAGATTAATGAAGAAACCACAAGCCGCAAGCCTTATTAGGAAACGAGTAATAAACAAAATATCTCACAAGTAAGCTACACTCTAGGTAGGCAAGCATGACAACTTTAAATGGAAAGCCTAAACAAGCTTCATTCGTAATCTTCATAAATGGCATACATACTACTATCCAAGACAATATAACACTTATGTGTAAAGAGTTGTACAATATCAATTCATTCCAGGAGGACTCTCACTTACGCACAAATTACATTCAATAGAAAGGTAATCAAGGAGTAGTGTTACAACTAATAAAACAAGAGCCACTCTAGCTAAGGACCCAGATTTCTATATTTTTGATATTCCTTATCAAGGATGATAAAACACCGCAAAAGAAATATACATGCATTTGTGTTTTATCCAGCGGTAAGTCTACATTCAGAGGACCTGAAAGGTGATAACTATCTTGTCAGCACAAGCAAGGGAACAAGCCAAAGAGGAAAGAAGCATTCGAGTGGGGCAGCAGTACTAATGAAGACAACCCCCTAAGGAAGCAAAAAGCAAGAAGTAACTACTATCGAGCAGAAAACAGACCCAAGCATTTAAGAGCCTTTATTGATTTAATATCGCTTAGGGTAGCCATAACCAAGCATTTTGAAAGGTAACATTTTTTTTTTAAGCTTCCATGTTTCAAAAGAATGTCTCTTTCCATTTCAGATGATTTGATCCAAAAGAAACAAAGCAAGTACAACATTGTTCTCAGCCATATAATTATAACAAAGTAAAGATAACAACAATTTTCCCCTATGCAAACCAATCATGAAAGGAACAACGATTCAGGAGAAGGAACAGGAAAATAAAGAAACCAATGCAATCAAGGACAATCGATAGAATCAAACACAACATTTCATATTAAAGCGTCATTTCAGGTAGTAGATCATTTATTTCATGAAGTTGAAAAAGGAAGCAAAATATTTATGGGCTAGTCTTAACATGCCTGGTTTAGAACGCCATCTCCATGTGTAAAAGATTTGTCTCAAAGCCGCTGCTTGCCCTTAACCCAAAGTGCTCTACGAGCTCGTGCTAGCGCCACATTCACGCGGTGAAAACAGCTACAAACCAACCCCATGATTTGAAGCTCGAACACGAGACATACTGATTACACCATGCTCCTGGCTCGAGTAGGCATCTACCGTGATGATACACTAACTTTTCCTTCAGCAGATTTGGGGACAGCAACTGCATTTGCTGATGTGGGAAAGACATGGTACTGGGTGCAATTCCAGCCATATGTGATCATACATTTGCTGCATCACAATGCTCGGTTGACGAGAAACATCATGTGGGCTGGTCAAAGCAGGTTCATATGAAGGATAATGGCTAATCTGAGGCACAAAACCAACACTTGCATAGCTTGGAGCAGTTTTGACAATCGAATACTGAGATTCCAACTGTACAACTGGATCTTGCTTTGATGGCTCAGTTTGGGAAACTACATTTTGCAAAATAGAATCTCTAACATTAATACCAGAAGCTAAGTTCTCTACCGTAATGGGAGATGCTTGTTCATGGGATTCTGTCGGAGACTCTGACTCCTGATCCGATGTCTTTGAGAATGGTTCTTCATTCGACTCCTCAGTCTTCCTAGATGCCTCGGAAAGGGGTGAAGAACTCTTGTCACCACCTCTCCATCCCAAAGCCAATTTGGTAAGAAGAGCAGATGTGGAACCTATAGGATTATATTTTGAAATACCCTTTGAGCAATGAGGTCTATAGCCAGCCAGACATTTTCTAGCAACTTCACAGGCAGAAACATTTGACAGAACATCCCATAGACCATCACTAGCTAGGATGAGGCACTCATCTTCATGTGTCCGATCTACACATGTTACTTCAGGTTCAGATATCACGTGCCGTTTCAAGAATCTGTCTCCTAGGGCCCTGGACATAGCAAGAAAACCTCCAACATTGCATAGATCTCCTGCTCGTGGGTGTGATCTGCCCCTTACACAAAAGCATGCACCATTTTATTGCCTGCTAATATAGTGACTCTAAGAAGATGCTCATATAATTGCAAAGCAAAATGTGCTTCATGAATATACTGGAATGGAACAGATCTGCCTCAAAGAGATCCCCTTCCATGGGTTGCATTGTGAAACAAACAGAAAGGTTTCCAATAGCAAAAATTTGCAATAAATCTTCATCAGGTCTGTTGGTAATGCTCCTGCTGTCACTTAATCAATTTTGAAACAAAATATCTTGAAGGAGAATCCCGAATTTGAGGATGCAGTCGAACTGAACAGATAACAACATAGTGGACAACCTGCTTGTTGGAGCGCTCAAACAGGCTTCTACCTGCACGAAACCCTTTCACGTTGAAAACAGAGTGAGTTTCAGGCCGAACCAGGACACTATAAGAAGCTCGTGGAGGAGCAGCAAAGACCGTCGCCATTGTTTTTGCAGGCAGTTGCTGCGGATCCCCCATAAGAACACACCATACCGCACCCAAAGGACGTGGAGGTAACACGCCTACCTCCCTAACTTGCAGCTTCATCTGAACCGCCATATCAAACCCATGGCAAGGCGCTGGAAACAAAACTTCCGGACAGCAAAAGAAAACAGTAGTGAACACGATCTCAGCCTCACCAGCAAAACCTGCCTCAAGATTTGATCAAGCTTCTTCCATGTTGGATCTGCCACCTGGACAGAAGCGACTTTCCAAAATGCAAAGGCGAGACAGCTCCACCAAAACTTTATCCCGTTCTTCTACCACAGCGGCGAGATTTTGCAATTAGCCGATCATGGCTGTGGTCGCGTGCATCAGAACATCAGGATCAACACCGAGGGTGCCTTGGGATCGGCCTGTGGCAGCAGTCGCACAAAACTCTCTCTGGGCCACTGGTTTTCTGAGGTACGTTTACTTCTCTGCCTGTAGCTGCTGCATATAGCCAGACACCTCCTCACGGCACTCCCCGAGGAGACTTTTAGATCTGCGCTCCACTGCAGCTGCCTGTACAACACGATTCTCAGGATCCATGCCCACCCACGCAACATCAGGGCGACAGACCTTCATTTCACCATCAATGACACCACTGCTCAGAACACGCCAAGGGGGCAGGTCAAAATGAAGTGACAGAGCATAAATAAGGTAGGTTGGTGGCAGTTAGCAAGTTTGAAAAAAAAAGAAGATAGTTGGTGGAGGCACCCAACCACACTCCGCTTTCCAAAAGGAACAAAACCGCACCCTCCCACGGAACAGCTTCTCCTTCACGCCAGGCAGGCCGCGGAAAAGGATCCTCATGCCCAACGTGGCATTACATCTCCAATCCACATCCATCCCTTCCCCATGTGTCCTAAAACATAAATAAATACAAAAGAAGACAAGTGCACTCCAAAGTCACATTTCCCTTCCCAAAACAATAAATAATCCCCTTTTTAGATTCCCAAACCATAGATATGGTTGGTAAGGGGTTTTGGGAAGTGTGGGACAAGTTTAACTTGTCCCATAAGTCCCCCAAAATTGCCCTCAATCTCAAATTCGAGATTCAAAGAACATGGAGTGGTCAACACTCAAAACCAAGCATTCAATACATGAGGAAACACAAGGCTCAAGGAGCCAACCAACAAAATAAATACATCCACTAGACTTCCCTCCAAAACTTAAAATTTAAAACAAGGTGTTAAATTAATTCTAAACATACTTAGCAAAAGAAAATTTTAAAAAGATATCACAAATAAAATCACCCACTAAAGTAAGTTAAAACAAACAATTAAAATTCTTACCCCCTTGGTCACATAGGAAAATTTCCTCCTCATGGAAATTTTTCTCAACACATAAAAGAACAAAGGTAACACAATACAATTCACTAGTTGCCTTGACGACCAAATGTTGTAACCACCCGACATCCTGTTGTGTTTGGTTCTCAATCCCCTCATGGTTGTGATCATCTTTGTGTTTCTGCAAAATGCAAAATACCCTCTTCGGCCTTGCGGCCATGTCAAAATATCCAAAATAACCATATGCATGAAATTTATTAACATCTATACGTAATTCAAGCAATCATTATTTCTAGGTCTAAATCACAACTTAATTATGCATTTCATCATTATCCAAAATTATAGTAATGTAAATTCAGCAACTACATTCTACTCATCATGGCGAAGAAATCCAACGTTAGAACACATGCAATATATCCATATAAAAATAATATCGAATCCAATAGTCTGGCCCATGAGTCGGTGTAGATCATCGAAAACAAAATCCAATCATAATCCAAATGAATCTAGTCGAGAAAACATCATGCTAATCAACATAAGTATAAATCATGTCCATATCCAAAGTCTCGCATAACTCAAAAAAGGTAATCAACTAAGTTTCGTAGGAAGTGGGCATTACAAACTCCAAATATCTCATTGCGGCGAAGGTCTCTTGGAAGATAAATAATGGCCGACTAGTGTCATTTTGGGATGATAGCTGGAATGGCTTGCCGCCCCTCAACTCGCTTCCCCGTCTCAATGGTGTTATGAACTCCTCCAAACTACATTGGGGCTCTCTTGTCTCAAACTACGGTTACCAACACCCTAACGGATCGCCTTCTTGGTGTTGGAAAGACATTATGTCTATTGGCACCTCTGCTCATGAAGCTGCCTCCCTTTCGAATCATATTGAAGATAGTCATGCCGCATTCCTGAACATTGATGATTTCTTATTATGGGTTGGAGACAGAACTGGTTCTTATTCAGTTAAATCAGGTTATCACATTCTCGTTTCTCAAACAAGCATGGGTTCTCCGAGTTCTCTTGGTTGCTGGCATCCTCATATCACCCCGAAAGTTGCTTTCTTCGGATGGTTAGTCTTAAACAAAAAGGTTCTCACACATGCTAAAAGGCGTGCGTGGGGCTTCCCTGACCCCTCCAAATGTCTTCTGTGCGGTGCGGCGGAGGACCTAGATCATCTCTTCCTATTCTGTCCCTTCACTTCCAATTGCTGGGAATGGCTCCTCAATAAGTTTAATCTCTCCTGGGTCCCCTGTTCCAACATTGATGTTAATCTTTCCTCCTGGCCGTCCTTCTTCCAAAATTGTATCCTTACAGTTCTATCTAGCATGTCATTCCTTATTTTTTGCTCTGGCATATCTGGTGGGAACGTAACCTTCGTCTTTTCAGAGAGCAAGCGATTGAGCTTCCTACCTTCCTTTCCAAGCTCGAGGTGGCCATTTCAGAATGTGTCAGTGCTAAGTGTCCTTCCTTTCCCTCCCTTTCCTCCAAGGATTTCTCTATTCTTCACCAGTGGCCACTAATAAAAATCCCCAAGCCTGGGTCAATTATACGCAAAGGGCTCTCTCAAATTGAAAAGATGTTACTTAGGAAGAATACTAGGTGGCATCCTCCTCCAAAGGGGCACTGGAAATTAAACTTTGACGGAGCTTCTAGAGGTAATCCGGGTTTATCTGGGGTTGGCTGCATTCTCAGAGACGATCAAGGTCTCCTCATCAAAGTTGGTTCCTTCCCTTTGAAAGAAGAAACTTGTAACATCGCTGAAGCTCAGGCTCTTCTTGAAGGGGTAAAAATGGCTGCTCTTCTTGGTTGTTCAGATTTATGCATTGAAGGGGATTCTCAAATCCTTATCTTCACTATTTCCAGTGGTGCCTCACAGTCGTGGAAGCTGAATCTCCTCATTCCACCTATTCTTTATTCGCTTGGTTAATTCCACTCCTGGAACATTTCTCACAATTTTCGGGAAGCTAACCGGGCTGCGGACTTCCTAGCTAACTATGCAATTGACAATCCTTCTGCTATCGTATCCTCTAGCGATGTACTTGTGGTCGGGCCTTTCCCCCTTTGTCTCCCTTGATCGAAGGAACACTTGCGAGTAACTTGTCAGCGCCTCCACTACGCCTGGCAACTCCCTCGTGTGTATGGTCTTCTCCCCCTCCCTCGATGGCGTTCTTCCCTTCTCCTGCCACTCTCACTCGAGGCTCGATTACAACTTTACACCAAATGAAATTAGGATCGATTACAAGGGGTTCAATCATACAACCTGCAATTTTTCCAAAGAATGCCCAAACCTCCCGAGGCCCCAGAGGAGTTCGAGAAGTAGTCTTCCCACCTTTCCATCTTCTTAACCAATTGCATTTACAGCGATCTACCGTCATTTTTGTTTCCTGAATCAGAAAAATATCCACATCCTCACCCATGGCGTAGCGTCTTAACAGACGCTATTTGTTAGGGGCGTTTAGACCCCTAACATTCCAGGAGAATAAGATCATGATTGCTTTAGAGAGGACTCGCCTCTCCTGCTCGAAGACGGGAAGAAGGAACGAAGTTGAAGTTGCTTCCCGTAGGCAACTTCGTTGAGAGAAAGCTTGCTTTTGTTGGGGCGACCAAGAATGCTTTTTAGTCCGAAATCCACACTGAGAAGAGGTGGAGTGGGAAGAAGCGGACCCAACGACCGAGAGAGGGGGAATGAATCGCGGCAATTGCTACTGGGGTCTTCAGAGGGTCAACAACATTTGACTGGAGCAGATCCTCTTTGTCCATTATCCATTTCTCAAGGGAGGTTGAGCTACCTCCCATACCAATGGAGATGCCCTAATGGAAGAGATAGGATCCGAGAAGAGTCCTTAACTCGCCGTCGTTTCTTTAACGAGGAAGAGTGTCCAGATCGAAGCAAGAGGTTCAAGAACGGAATGGTGAATGTGGGGGACGATGGGAAAACACAACGAAGGAAGAACTCGAGGGGGAATTAGGGGGAGTAGGAGAGGTGTGGGAGACTTTTCTGTCATTGCATGGCACCAGAGGGGGCATTTTACAGAATTTGCAAGAATGACCAGGCTTCAAGCATTTGAAACAGAGATTAGAAAGACCTTCATAAGCAACTTTTGTTTCCAACTACCGAGAGGAGAGTTGATGAGAATAACTTCCTTTAGCTTAAGAGCGGGGTTGACAGAGATGCACACTCTGGAAAAGGAAGAGAGTACCATTCAATGTTACAGGATCAATGCGAATAACATGACCCAAACAAGAGCAAATTTTTGTAAAAATGGGTGTCGACCAAAATTTGTTGGGCAGGGAGTAGAGTTTGATCCACACTTGGTGACCATCCGCATCTACTTTGTTAAAATCAAAGTGAGGTTCCCAATCGCAAATCACAAGACCAAATTCGGAAAGAAGAATTTTTCTTTCCATTGTGTCATCTTTCTGAGCAACACTACGAAAAAGCACGAGGAAAAAACTTTTTCTAGGGAACATGATACTCAAAGTTCTTGCCCCACTAAGTTTCGCACCAATTTCGATCCCAAAAATGGGAGACATCTCCTAATAAACTTAGCAAAAATAGCCCTTCAATATGAACACTTTGAATGTGCAGCAAAAGTAGCGTCCTCTACTGGGGACATGGAAGGAATGTCATCTTGCGGGGCATGCGGGTCACTATCTGCGGAGGCGAGTATGACTCGAGCCCACAAGGACCCAATCGTTTTTGCGTAGCTTCCGACAAGCCCTTGCCCACCCGATGCACCATTACAAAGCATTCCAAAGGGGCGAGTCCAGAAACGATTATAGGGACAAAATTCAATAAATTATGACCCCTCGGAGCCCATCTCTATGTGTGCAATTCTTTTTATTGATTATTGTTCTTTTTGTAAAAGTTCCAATTTAAATATATATTTATATAAATAAAAACCATATTTTAATGTGTAGATTAAACATATACACACTTCAAACATAATATATAAAGAAAAAGAATATGCTACATTATTAAGTAGATGTTAATTTTAATATTACATATTATTATATATATATATATGTAATAAAAGTACACAAATTTAATTATATATTTATATAAATAAAAACCATATTTTAATGTGTAGATAAAACATATATACACAATTCAAACATAATATATAAAGAAACAAAATATGCTACATTTTTATGTATATATTAATTTTAATTTTATATATACATATCTATTATAAGTGTAATATAGAACTATAATATATATCTACACATATATATAAATATATATACACATATTTATATACGTATATATTTTTATCAAGTATTTTTTAATTATAATATATTTATTAATAAATATATAACAAATAATAGTTTAAATTATTTTATACATTAGATATATTTCAATTAAATATATTTTAATTATTTATTTATTATATTATATTATGTATATATTAATTTAATATTAATATTACAATATATATAATATGTAATAAAAGTACACAAATTTAAATATATATTTATATAAATAAAAAACCATATTTTAATGTGTAGATAAAACATATACACACTTCAAACATAATATATAAAGAAAAGATATGCTACATTATTAAGTAGATATTAATTTTAATATTACATATTATTATATATATGTAATAAAAATACACAAATTTAATTATATATTTATATAAATAAAAACCATATTTTAATGTGTATATAAAACATATATACACAATTCAAACATAATAAAAACCATATTTTAATGTGTAGATAAAACATATATACACGATTCAAACATAATAAAAACCATATTTTAATGTGTAGATAAAACATATACACACTTCAAACATAATATATAAAGAAAAAGAATATGCTACATTATTAAGTAGATATTAATTTTAATATTACATATTATAATATATATATATATAATAAAAGTACACAAATTTAATTATATATTTATATAAATAAAAAACTATATTTTAATGTGTATATAAAACATATATACACAATTCAAACATAATATATGAAAAAACAGAATATGCTACATTTTTAAGTATATATATATTATATATAAAATCAAAATATATTTTATACATTATAATATATAAAATCAAAATAAAAAAATTTATTTAAAATATGTATGCGTGTGTATGTGGAGGGACAATAATTTTTAAATATATTTTAAACATTCTAATATATAAAATCAAAATAAAAAAATTTAATTAAAATATGTATGCGTGTGTATGTGTAGGGACAAATAATTTTTAACGATTAAAAATACAATATATAAGTATTTGCATCACTAACCATCTCCAATCGCACATAAAAAGTATATTACAATATATGCCATGCCCACCATCACACCCTGGATTAGACTAAATCAACGTCACTATTGTTAACTAGGTAAATATAAGAAAAGATGCCCTAAATAAATGTAAGTGCAAACATTAAACTCTAAAATGTAAAATTAAAATTACAATTTATGAATCATTAATGACAAAACCTTACATCTAAACCCTAGATTGCAAAATTAACCCTGCACAAAACATTAATAAATCATGAACTTTAGTGCTCACATCTACAGAGTAATAATAGAAAATGCTAATAATAAAATATGCTAAAATTACTGTACTCCGTACTCACATGTACTGTAATAACAAAGTATGTAATAACAAAGTATGTTGCGAGGAAAAGATGAAAATTACTTTTTAAAAAAGTGAGAAAACTTGACCGCTAAATTATACCATGTGCAAGGCAAATATAAGAAAAGATGCCCTAAATAAATGTAAGTGCAAACATTAAACTTTAAAATGTAAAATTAAAATTAAAATTACAATTTATGAATCATTAATGGCAAAACCTCACATCTAAACCCTAGATTGCAAAATTAACCCTGCACAAAACATTAATAAATCATGAACTTAGTGCTCACATCTACAGAGCAATAATAGAAAATGCTAATAATAAAATATGCTAAAAATTACTCTACTCCGTGCTCACATGTACTGTAATAACAAAGTATGTTGTGAGGAAAAGATGAAAATTACTTTTTAAAAAAAAGTGAGAAAACTTGACCACTAAATTATACCCTGTGCAAAACAATAACTCAGTTAATTAATTTGATTAACAAAAGGAAAATGTGAAATATCTAACTTGAAATTATGCACTATTCCTAAGGATAGCTTGAAATTCTTTTCTCATGGTCTAAGAAATCATAGCAAAAGTGAAAAACATATGCAAAAGTAATAAATATAAGAACAAACAAGTAAATCCTAGAATGCCAAATCAACCCTGCACAAAACATTAATAAACAGATATTAATAAATCAGACACTGTACATTATTGCTAAAGATAACTTGAAAGTCTACTAATATGGCCAATCACTGTCATAAACTACGAAAATCATGGCAAAAATAAGAAACACATGCTCTACATAAATGTAAGAACAAAATTCATAACCCTAGAATTCAAAATCAACCCTGTGCAAAACATTAATAACTCATGAACTGTACTATTACATCTACCCTGGTTAGAAAGTCAAAATTACTTAAATCTTTACTCACATCTACACTTAATATAAACGTATGCTAAAAATTTGTGCAGTACTACAGTAGAGATAGAATTGTTACAAGTAAAATAGTGATGGCCACCACCAGCCCTAAATAAATAATAGAAATAAACATCAAAGCCCTGAAGTGCAGAATATAAGACCAATTTATTATATAAGACAAGGTTACAGAATATCAGCAGATAGTTTCCTAAATGGCTTATCTCATTCCATCGCTCGAGTCATTATACCCTTTAATACAACATTTTACCCTGTACAAAACATCAACTCGGTTCATTAATTTGATTACAAAAAGAAAATACGAGACATCGACCTTACATTAACAGATATTGATAGATAACGAAAAGCCACTCTGCATTATATAGCTAAAAATAACTTAAATTTCGTTGATATGGAAAAAAAAAAAAAAATTTTAAAAGGCGATAGCCTATATCTGGCCTATACATACTCTACACAATTAAGGAGTAAACGAAAATTATAAGAAAATCTAAGCCCTAAATAGATATAACAACAAAACTTCTAAACCCTTTAACCTTACACAGAACATTAACTAAATTACTTTATAGATTAAGACAGGCGGATCTGAAAAAATCTACACTGTATTAACAGACGAGAGCTAAAAATGTCAGCTATTTAAAGATCTGTAAAGATCGGTATAAGGAAAAATGTGTAAAAGAACAAATAGCCCAATCCTATCCTACGAAATTAATGAGAATGGAAAGCAAATAAAAGAAATTTCAAGCACGCAGTAAATATCAGAACAAAACAGCTAAACCCCAACCCTTCACAGAAACATTAACCCTGCACATTTTGAATGACAGATCATACATAATAATAATTTAGAAACATATACTCTGTATGAATATACATTTTGCCAAAAAAAATAGCCCAGGCATCTTATATATCGACTTCAAGATCAATGTAAAAATAATACACGTAACAACATATATGCTCTGTTCCTACTCTAAGAAATTTTAAGACAAAATAAGTTTCTCGATATTCAAAATCTAAAAATATATAAACGTTGTGCAAAAATAAAACCGTCACGGAACATAACCATCATCTATTTGTCTGCACAAGATTTTAAGAACTTTGCCCTGCATATGATGCGTATATGTAATGCTAACCCCCAATTTAGAGAAATCAGGGTAAGCCCTAAATAAATGATAGAAAAAAACATCAAAGCATTACGTCAAACATAAATAGATCATTAATATTTACCCTGTTTGAAGACTTAAGTGGTTATGTTTGACAAGTTTGACGGGATTAAGAACAAAATTCGAACGGGCAGAGAAAATAAGCATCATATATTTGCCTGCACAAGATCTAAAAAACTGTGCCCTGCATATTATGATAAATTACTTCACAGGCCAATGATAAATTGTAATGTTGGCCTCTACTTAAGAGAAATCAATCTAAGCCCCAAATTAATTATAGAAATAATCATCAAATCCCTAGAGTGCAGAATTAAACCCTACTCATAAGATGAAACATACACAGATCATTAATATTAACTCTGTTTGAAGACTAGGCGATTTATCAGACAAGTTCAAAGAAAATGAGCAGAAAGTTTCCAAAATGGCTTACCTGTCTCGCCTAAATCGACTCCCAGCGCTATTCTTCAGCATCGCATAAAATAACTTGGATGTAACACACAAAAATATACAGAAGAGACGACAATACATACAAAGACAAAAGAGACAGACAAACGCATGGCCATGCTATTCAGACATAAAAGCTAAAAAAACGAAGGCAATCAATAAAAAAGGGAGGGCATAAGGCGGTCTGCGGACATGAGACCCTCCAAAAGCCACAGCCGAAAAACAAAGACAGAACGTAAACCACACCTCGGCAAAATGTGAGTGAAAGGTGGTTGTAGTAGAATGTGAGTGAAAGGTTGTTTTTATAGAGACCGTGTCAACGGCTCTTCCAACGGGTAGATGTGCTGTCCAGCTGTCTAACGCATTGAGCACATGCTTCCACATAATCCACATGAATCTTCTAGATGATCTTTTACGTGTAGAACAAGACATATACCAAAAAGTACTGTGCTCGTCCATCCTAGCCGTCCGCTTCACTTTACATGTGCTCGACTAAATTAATCTCGGTCGTCCACGTTTATGTTATGCGTTTGGCTTCGCTAGAAGACTCGCGCACATGCAGCAGAAATGCGGGCTATGTGCATTTGTTTTGGGCTCGAATGCATGCCGTACGCGACTCCCAAGCGGTCCTCCATGCTGCCGAGGGCAGAGGTGAGCGCCCTGTACGTCCATGTCAAATCAATCATTTGTCCCGCCTTCCATCTGTTACTGTAGGCGTTGGAATGACCAAAAACCCCGCCAAAACACTCTCCCGCCTTCCTACATTAATAAAATATTGTCAAAAATTTATCCAGCCTCAACATTTATCCAAACCTCAACATTTTGAACAAGGCCATGAATGGCATATCCTGCCGAATAAGTGCAAAAGTGAAGCTATTTTGTTTTTGGAATGAGTTTTATGGCAAGCAAGTGTTGGTCGAGGATCCCAATTGTAAATGCATGTCAAAAGTACAACATTTGTTGGGGAGAGATTTTAGATGTGAAAGCAAGAAAAACTTTGTCTTAGTTGGAAGCAAAGATCTGATAGGAAAGAGTATGCCCAAGAATCCACTTAGTTAATGTCATAGTTCCAAGGTGTCAAAGCAAGTGCTAATGTACTAGAGTTTTCCCTCTTTTGCGATGCCCAAATATTGCTCGCTGTGTAAAAGATCCTTTAATGCCAGTGCTAGAAGGGACCAGATAATTGCTTGAAGAAATGGATTGAGCCTTCCTGAAGGCTATTGTATCAAAAGGCCTGCCTTTTTGTCATGGGATTTAGAAACCCAGGAAGAAGTGTTCTTCCATGAAAGCTTTAGGTCGTGACGTGTGATATGAATCACCTTCACCATTAAACTTAGGAAGCTCGACATTGGCAAACCTCATTTAAGTGCTCAAGATATGTATCATTAACAGGACTAGGCACGTCCTCCTCTTTTCTGGTAGTCAAATATGTAATAAGGACATCAACATATCTAGATCCTTCTTACCTGTTGTTTTCTGCAACATCCATATCGCCGGACGCTTTCCTTAATGCAAATTCGACCCTTGCAAAATTGTCTGGTTTTCCTTTGACCAAACCTCTGGAGTCTAGACCATTTCTAGTTATTGCTTTAAGGACATCGACATTTCCAATCCCTCCTTGGCTTCGGTTGGTGTTTGTGCAGCACCCACATCACGAAATGCTTTTTTAATATAAATTTGGCTATCTGTAAAATTATCTTTGTTTTCCAATACACAAGCACCTAGACCATTCATAATTATTGTTTGACGGACACCCACAGTTATGGATCCTCCCTGGCTTGTGTTTTGTGTAGCCTCCACATCATCAAATGCTCCAACTTCTGCAGATTTGGTTGAGAGCCAAGGCGTTAACCACGCGGAAACCCAAGTTAACGTTGTAAATGGATAGTTGCAGCGACTGGAGAAGTGCGGGCCATTAATAACTACAAATTAAATGATTTGTATCTCTATTTAAACTAGATTATGCAACATTTATTGTTCATTTAATATTGTACTTGTAATATTTATTGCAACATTATAATTATAATGTTTAAACTATAGAAATGAAAAATTTGAAAATTCATGTTTTTATTAATTAGAAAAATCTTGAGATGCCTATAATTTATTTTCAGCCAATCAGAAAAATCAATTCAATTTTTTGAAAAAATCAAATAAATATATAATTTTGAAAAACTATTTACAAATGATGTAAAATGTTATATGCATCATTGTGATTGGTCAAACAAAAATGTGAAATTAGTTTTGTTGAATATTTAAACTAGATTATGCAACATTTATTGTTCATTTAATATTGTACTTGTAATATTTATTGCAACATTATAATTATAATGTTTAAACTATAGAAATGAAAAATTTGAAAATTCCTGTTTTTATTAATTAGAAAATTCTTGAGATGCCTATAATTTATTTTCAGCCAATCAGAAAAATCAAATCAATTTTTTGAAAAAATCAAATAAATATATAATTTTGAAAAACTATATACAAATGATGTAAAATGTTATATGCATCATTGTGATTGGTCAAACAAAAATGTGAAATTAGTTTTGTTGAAGCCTATATACACCTGCCTACGGCGAGAATAATAACAAGATGTTCATTTAATGAGTTTGGTGGGTAATTGGGCATGCAACCCCAACTTAGTCTCCATGTGCGCAGTGAGGGGAAAATGCGGTCTTTGGGGCAATCTTTTGACTTTTGCGCACGCCTTGCTTCAAGTGCATGTGGGAAGACATATGGGTGGGGCCCGGGGAGTTGATATTTCTTGCATGTAACAAATGCGTCGGACTAGATACGTGTAAATAAATGCGGTAGTAAATGCGTGTAAGGAAGGCGTAATACGTGTATCATTTCATTCAAGTTACTCACCGTGAATACGTCACAAGTGCCACCGTATAGCAATTTTTTAAAGTATTCGTCAACATTGATCTAAATAAAATAAATTTGTTTGAAACTTTTTTGTCAAAAGATCTCCGAATATTAATTAATAGGATAGATTTGATTATTTAAATATGTTTATAATAATTTTTGAAATTCTGTAAAACATTTTTTCTTCATTAACATCCGCTTGTTTTTTTTTTTTTTTCAAATTTGTATTTTACTATTTATATATGTATTTTAGGATAGTTTTAGTTTAAACTTTTGTTCCTTTACAATATTATGGTTGTTTATATTTATACTTTTTAAATTATTATTTTTATTTTATTTTATTTATTGAGGAGCGCACTTAAGCGCATTGGATTATAATTATGAGCAAGCATACAATTAAGTCACTGAAGGAACAAATATAACCTTAACATATCATATAAGTTAGTCAGGGTACAATCCTAGCCTCAATCGTTTCGACTCTCTATGTCGGGTATCTCCAGGCCTTGCACTCAAAAAAACATGATCCTTGGTGGGATTATTCCAAGCCAATCAACTTCATCAATAGATGAAAGACCCTCCAAAATAATTATTATAAAAAGAAAATTACAAAAAAAAATCATAACTAGTAGAATAAAATTCATTCCATTATTTTCAATCATGAGGAACAATTAATCTAAGTGTCATAAGTAATGGAGTTTATATCAATTCTACATCCACTTTATTATTTACAATCGCATTCATTCTATTATTTTTAAATGTGGAATATGCCTATATTATCGCATATAAGAATTGATCTTATAATTTCTCAAAATAAAAAAATCATAAATTTAAATGTTATAAATTTAAAATATGTACACAAAAATTGTTTAATAAGTTTTTAAATGTGCATTTTTAATGGTCATCTCAAGTTTCTTCACATTTTCTTCTATGAATTTTTAGTTGTGATTATTTTATTTTTCCATTAAATGTTTATTAGTAGTGTTAAAGGAATATTTTTAGTAGTGCTATAGGAATATTTGCCTTATCAAATGTCTCGTGACATGACGAAAAGCGTGTAATTTCCCTAGTTCAAGCATCCAAGTTGTACATCACTATGCTAAGGACCTAAGTCGATTGAGCCTTATCTCAGAATCGACAATGTGTTGTACCCATATTATGTTGTGTTGTGTATAACACTATATAGGGTGACTGATTCACCCATATGATGCCCCCTCATTTGGGGTGCATACGACGTCGGTGAAGGAGTATGTAGCTCAAAAAAAAGACTAAGCACAAGTGTTGAAACTATGCCCTATAGTGGGAAGGAGATGTGCCATGTAGATACCAAGTCACATGCAAACAAAGTGGCTAGAAGACAAGTGTTAGTAAAAGTAAAGACAAACACGCATGTATAAGACAAAATGTAAGCTAAGAAGACATGTGTAAGTTAAGACACAAGTAAACATGCAAGAAGATAATGTAAAATGTGAAGAGAGGGTTGAATATGGAACATCACTCATGATTTCGCAAGATAATCAAGGCCATAGTGGCTGCAAGCAGCTAAGTGTGCACACAAGACAAAGAGAAAAGCCCACAAACAAGAGCACTCAAAGAGAAACCAATGAAAAATAATGTAATAGGTAACTCTAGAAGCAAATAGTCCTGCATAACAAATGCTACACATGAAGCACACATTAGCATGTTAGAAGGATATAAAGTATGCCAAAATGTGTATAATCTGATAATGTATTTTTTTATAAATAAAAATACAAAAATATTACATGTAGTGTATGAAAGTGGATGCCCCTAGGATCCTCTCGCAGACTAGTAATAGTTCTTGCACCAAGCATCCATGTAGAGTGAAATAGATTTGTATAATATGCGATCACAACTAGAAACTCAATAAACACACATTTGTGTATGATAAAGATAATGACATACAAGATATTTATCTAGCATGAGTAATATAGAGAACGGGTAATAAGTAAATGTTAGAAAGACTAAGTGTGACCAAGATATGCAGTATGTTGTGGATGAGGCAGAATGGAATGCAATGTGAATGATAGGAGCAACGTGACCCCAAGTGGATGTGTATGTATGCAATGAGGTTCATTTATTTATTCCCCCTCATCAATCAATAATGAACCGTATACGAGAGTGCATCATCGAGAAATGGTCTGAATGTGTGTAATATACAAATGTGATCGTTAAAGCACAAAGTCTAGAGTGTAAGTGTGTGAGTGGGTGATTTATTGAGTGTTTGAATGTGATGAGGTCCATTTGAGATGTATACTATTAGCATTCAAGTATGGACCACGGAAATAAAGTGCATCATAGGGCAAATGACCACAACGTGTAGGACTAGTAGATGTAAAATAGATTTAGTGTGAATGTGTATAGTGAATGAGATGCAAAGTGTATAGAAGATGTTATGAGAGAAGATGTCCTAAGTTTATGATGTGCGATGTGTGAGATGTGTAATGTGTAGTGTAGTGTACGATATTCATGTGTATAGTATGCCCTTAACAACAAAGTGTGAACCTTAGCACAAGAGTGTGTCATCAATAAATGACAATGCAAATGTATTGGATGTGTATGGTGAATGTAAAAGTCTTGATGTGATGTATGTAAGATATATATGTCGTATGTGAAATTTTAGATGTGAACCGATAATACAATAAGATGCGTGTTAAATGTTAAGGGGAATAGCTATGATGCCCCTGTATGTGATGAGAAAATAAAACAAGTAACATCATTTAAGAGGTCTTCATTGTCAAGATTGAAGTCGAAAGGTAAAGAATCGATACATGATAAGAAATGGTATTGGGTTGAAAACACAGAGATTCATTATGAAGAATATTGTACATGCCTATTGTGTATTATTTGTCAATAAAAGGGGGTAGTGGAAAACCATGTGCATACTGCGTAAAATATTTTGTAAATAGTGACAAAGGAATCATTGCAAATGAAAACACGGATGAAAGGAATAGGAAATGAAATATCAATATGATGAGGATCTAAGGTTCCCTAGATATAGTCAAGCCAAGACTCTCAATTGTAAGGGAGCATCATGAGGAGCTCGCGTATGAACCATTATGAGATGAAAGGTGTGAAGCCCATAAGCAATAGTGATGCGGATGAAACCATGATAAAGATGAGGAGTATATGGTGAAGGAATGATTTCTTCAACCATAAAGGCTAGCTAAGTCATGCCATCATGTGTGCATATAGTGTCATGACAAGTAGGATCATATGGAGTATACTCCCAATAAGAATCATTCATGAAAAATGTACATGTAATGGGAGGGTGTGTTAATTGTGGATGCACATGCGATGGTGGAGTACATGGAATGACATCAGATGTGTAGGTAGGCCCTTGATAAATTACCATAGTAGTATTAGTAGTAGGAAGGGGTGATGTTATAAATGAGACTTTATCAAGCATGCAAATAACACCTTCAAGTGGTGGTAAATGATCCGAAGTATCTATGGGTTGTGTTTCATTAGTATTATCAGATCGTGGAGTAGGAATTGTAGTATTGAGATAGTGGTCGTAATATTTGAATGGATCATGATCACTAGGAACTGCATATTATATTCCCTCATGTAGGAATTTGACATAGTGATGTATTGTAGAAGAACTATTTGCATGGCATGAAGCCATGGGCGACCGAGTAAACAATTATATGAAACCAGAAAGTCAATGAAAAGGAAAATTATGTTAAGGTTTTTTGGACCTATAGTGATAGGCAAAGTAATGTGACCTATGCATGGACAAATAGCCATCATATTCTGACGAAAAGATATGATGGACTAATATTAGCTATAGAAAGACCAATATTTGCAAGGAATGACATGGGAAATAAATTAAGTTCATATTCATTATGGATTAAAGTATGCTTGATGCCCATATTGTTATTGTGAATAATGATATGCAAGAGCGAATCATTGTCAAAAATAGAAAGTTACACATGAGGAATAGGATTATACGGAAAGCAATATCTTTGAGAAAATTCCTCAACGAATGTTTGGTATATTGAATTTGGATGCATATTAGAAGGAATGCACGTGGTGGCAAAGAGAGTTTTTATTTTATCCCTTAATTGAGGATTGATAATCAATAAATAATTAATAGAGATACTCATGCTTTGAAGAGATCCAAGAAAGATAAGAACAACGATGGTATGAGGATCTAAGAGTGCTTAGATCTAGTTCGATTTCACCAAAATATATAAGCTAAAATATAAATATATGAGCATGATATGATGCTATTTGAATAATAAATAAATATGAAATTAAGTGTAAAAATGATACTCAAGCAAACTAAGCAATAAAGTCCAAACCCTAAGTGTAAAGAGAGGGTGAGAATCCTTAGTTGATTCAAATTGGAATCTGGACTATATCGGAGTGGTAACTAGGTGAACAAAGTGGCAGGAGCATTGCACAAAGACCCAAAAAAATCTAGACCTGGATATATATGCTATAATGGGGCGCTTGGAGAGGAACAAGGGCACTCACGGGTGCCTTAGGCTTGTTTCAGGCACATGTGTATGTGGAAAATATTAGAAAACTTCCTCCGAGGTGTCGAAAGTGTTCACCTTTGGTATCATTTGGTCTCTCGAGGTCAAACCAAGATTATCGAGGTCATTATAAACCTATAATGAAATATGAACTGCAAAACCCTCAAATAAACATCATATCCTAAAATAGAAAGATGTAAAATGAGGGGTTGGACGGTCCTCAACTATCACAATTGTGAACTTACGACTTAGCGTTACATTATATATTATACCAAATGTAGTTCTATGCATGCATGTGTGTAATTGTGCCCTAGGTGGTTCTTGTGTCGATTATACTTGATAGCAAGAAAATAAATAAATGTAAATAAATTTAATAGATGTGTGCATGGAATAGAATGACCTCCTCCTATGAAGTGTATAGAGAATAACCAACCCTTGTGTCCCTTGTGATGGTATTATATGGATGCAATGGATATCTAAGATGCCTTGATGGATGAAACCTTAGGTGGTGATAGTTGATTCTTAATGTTTGGTCCTTTATTATAATCACATTAATTTATATTTATATGATTCATTTTCTTGAATTTCATAATTAACCTTGAAAATTCCAACTACCAAAAATATAAGATGCTCAAACAAATAAAAAGGACCCAAAAAGTGTGAGTAAAGTACAAAGGGGTCATGAGTGCCCACAGGAGATGAGGAACTGGCGGTGGCATCCTAGATGGGCAATGGTGTCCAAGATGATGAAAACTGAAGTATAATAAGGCATACTTTGAGTAAGTAAATGTGCAAGACCTGAAAGGAGAAACATAAGACAAAAAAAGGTGGTCAAAGACATGGGTTAATTAGTATTTCTCTTACTTAAGAATCATATAAATAGTAGTATGTACTCAGGACTAGATAATTACCTGAATTACATGATTTTTGTCTATGTAGTGCCCACTCCCCTTCGAAAATTTTGATATTGATCATGATCTACTTGACTATATTATGGGTATTATTATAGTTTTAATTTAGTATGGTATTAGATGCTAGATCATGGATTATTGTTGACTCTAATTCATATATGATGCATGATGATTGTTAGAGACATTTTATATAGATGTTGACATGCTGTTGGACATGGTTATATATATATATATATATATATATATATATATATATATATATATATATATGGATGTTGTTAGGACATGTGATATTTAGATATATTGAGTAGACCGAGAAAATTGAATTTAAAATTGATGATTATATAGTTGTTGATGAAATTGTAAGTGATATTGTTGATTGTCTGGATGTTGTTGTGATTCATATATATATTGATGATTTTGAAATTATATTATATTCATTTGGATGTTCTGATATGGCCTGAGGCCGAAGGGGTATTGTATTGTGCGGAGTTAAAAATATAATAACAAACATAAGGGGATTGGAGACCAACCACATTGGAATTCTAGATGAATTCAACAAGGTCACCATGGCAACTTTGTTTGTTTGTGTGTGTTTGATTGTTAGGGATTCCCATGGGGGATCACCTTCAAATGTGACCAAGGGGTTTTATGTTTCTTTTATTTATTTTCCTTGGTTTAATGTTGCATGTGTTTATTTTGTGGTGCTTTGACCCCTTTCCTTATTTATTAAATGGTGTGTTAATTAATGTGAGTAATCATATTATTAAAAATTAATTAATCAAATTGGGTCATAAGAAAGTAATTATTAGAGTTGTTGGCCTAAAATTAAAGTGTTGTAAGAAATGTGTAAGTGATGTGTAATTTTTAAAGTTTCAACAATTCTTATTAATTTTGAATTTACATTATTTTTACTTAAAACAATTTTATTTTTTATTATTAATTAATTTTATTATTTACATTTTTATTTTTATACTTTTAATTATTGCTATATAGTTATTCTTTTTATTATTATTTTTAAAAATTCTAACTTTAATTAATTTTTATCAATTTCGATCGATTTTTATTAATTCTTATATTTAAAAAAGTTTATAAATTTTTGAATTTTTTAATTTTTTTCTTAATTTTTCTTTAAGGAAATTCTAATTTTAATTTTTTTCAAATTTTATTAATATTATTTTTTATTTTTTTATTTTTTTATATCGAGTGGTAATTTGACCAGTATGATGAACTAACCCATCCTTACCTCGGTCTTACATTTTGCCAACTTGGAGACAAGTGCGAGCTAGGACAAGACTAGTCCCCTACGATCCACACAACCATTGTTATATAGTTATTCTCTTTATTATTTTTTATAAAATTCTAATTATAATTAATTTTGATCAATTTTGAATTTTATTAATTTTTTCATAATTTTTATTAAGTAAATTCTAATTTTAAATTTTTCTTAATATTAATTGATTTTATACAGAGGGTACCCACGTGACCCAACGAGCTAACACATCCTTACCTTGGTCTTACATTTTGCCAAGTTCGGGGACAGAAGGAGCGGCTGAGGTAAGACTAGTCCCCTAAGATGTACACATCCATTGGTATATAGTTATTCTTTTTTATTATTTTTTGATACGAAAGGGTACCCCCAGCCTTCAACCCAACGAGCTAACCCATCCTTACCTTGGTCTTACATTTTGCCAAGTTGGGGACAAGGCGAGCTAGGACAAGACTAGTCCCCTAGGATCCACACAACCATTGCTATATAGCTATTCTCTTTATTATTTTTTATAAAATTATAATTTTAATTAATTTTTATCAATTTTGAATTTTATTAATTTTTTTCTTAATTTTTACTAACTTTAAGGAAATTCTAATTTTAAAATTTTATTAATATTAACTATTTTTATATGAGAGGTACCCTCATGCCCAACGAGCTAACCTATCCTTACCTTGGTCTTACATTTTGCCAAGATGGGGACAGGAAGGAGTGAGTTGAGGCAAGACTAGTCCCCTAATATGTACACATCCATTGCTATATAGTTATTCTTTTTATTATTTTTTGATACGAAAGGGTACCTCGGCATCCCAGCCCAACGAGCTAACCCATCCTTACCTTGGTCTTACATTTTGCCAAGTCGGGGACAAGGGCGAGCTACGACAAGACTAGTTCCCAAGGATCCACACAACCATTGCTATATAGTTATTCTCTTTATTATTTTTTATAAAATTCTAATTTTAATTAATTTTTATCAATTTTGAATTTTATTAATTTTTTTCTTAATTTTTATTAACTTTAAGGAAATTCTAATTTTAAAATTTTATTAATATTAATTGTTTTTATACGGAGGGTACCCTCGTGGCCCAATAAGCTAACCCATCCTTACCTTGGTCTTACATTTTGCCAAGTTGGGGATAGGAAGGAGCAAGCTGAGGTAAGACTAGTCCCCTAAGATGTACACATCCATTGGTATATAGTTTTTTTTTTTAATTTTTTGATACGAAAGGGTACCCAAGCAACCCACCCAACAAGCTAACCCATCCTTACCTTGGTCTTACATTTTGCCAAGTTGGGGACAAGGGTGAGCTAGGACAAGACTAGTCCCCTAGGATCCACACAACCATTGCTATATAGCTATTCTCTTTATTATTTTTTATAAAATTCTAATTTTAATTAATTCTTATCAATTTTGAATTTTATTATTTTTTTTTCTTAATTTTTATTAACTTTAAGTAAATTCTAATTTTAAATATTTCTTAATATTAATTGATTTTATACAGAGGGTACCCACGCGACCCAACGAGCTAACCCATCCTTACCTTAGTCTTACATTTTGCCAAGTTGGGGACAGGAAGGAGCGAGCTGAGGCAAGACTAGTCCCCTAAGATATACACATCCATTGGTATATAGTTATTCTTTTTATTATTTTTGATACGAAAAGGGTACCCTGGAAAAATTTCAACCCAACGAGCTAACCCATCCTTACCTTGGTCTTACATTTTGCCAAGTTGGGGACAAGGGCGAGCTAGGACAAGACTACTCCCCTAGGATCCACACAACCATTGCTATATAGTTATTCTCTTTATTATTTTTTATAAAATTAGAATTTTAATTAATTTTTATCAATTTTGAATTTTATTAATTTTTTTCTTAATTTTTATTTACTTTAAGGAAATTATAATTTTAAAATTTTATGAATATTAATTGTCCCCTGATAAAATTGACCCCAACGAGCTAACCCATCCTTACCTTGGTCTTACATTTTGCCAAGATGGGGACATGAAGGAGCGATTTGAGGCAAGACTAGTTCCCTAAAATGTACACATCCATTGGTATATAGTTTTTCTTTTTATTTTATTTTGATACGAAAGGGTGCCCGGTACAGCCTGAGCCCAATGAGCTAACCCATCCTTACCTTGGTCTTACATTTTGCCAAGTTGGGGACAAGGCGAGCTGAGACAAGACTAGTCCCTAAGATCCACACAACCATTGCTATATAGTTATTCTCTTTATTATTTTTTATAAAATTCTAATTTTAATTAATTTTTATCAATTTTGAATTTTATTAAGTTTTTTTCTTAATTTTTATTAACTTTAAGGAAATTCTAATTTTAAATTTTTATTAATATTAATTTTTTTATACGGAGGGTACCCTCGCGGCCCAACGAGCTAACCCATCCTTACCTTGGTCTTACATTTTGCCAAGTTGGGACATGAAGGAACGAGCTAGGCAAGACTAGTCCCCTAAGATGTACACGTCCATTGCTTTATATAGTTATTTTTATTATTATGTTTAGATACGAAAAGGGTACCCAAGAGCCCAAATAAGAACGAGCTAACCCATCCTTACCTTGGTCTTACATTTTTCCAAGTTGGGGACAAGGGCGTGCTAGGACAAGACTAGTCCCCTAGGATCCACACAACTATTGTGTAATGAAATTACTTGTATAATTCAGATTAAGAGCAGCAATAAAACACCAAATAACGCAATATTTCAAAATAATGATCTCAATATGCAATTAGAATAGCTTCGCCACTTCGAGGGGGCAACCTCCAAACCATATAATAAGACTCAAATGCTCAAATGATGATCAATTACTACCTACAATCCCCTATATATACTATTCATATGTTATGGCCATCACCAAGGCCGACCTACTAAGCATGAGAAAGTATAAATGATATAATAAAATGATATGGTAAGCCACAAGGACTACTCATATCCTAATACAAGCAATAGGTTAAGGGTGTAGCATGCCCTTCCCCTTCAAAGAAACATTGTCCCCAATGTTGATAAGCTCTGGGTGTTGTTGTAGGAATGTCATATCTTCCCATGTTGCATCTTCATTGTCCATATTCTTCCACTTGATCAGGTACTCAGTAATAACTCGTGTCCTCAATCTTTTAGTGCGTGTTTGAAGGATGCATTCAGGTTCCAAGATGACCCTCCCCTCCTCATCGAGCTCAGGTAACACTATTTGGGCTGATACTCTCTGTCCAATTACTTTCTTTAGGCAAGAAACATGAAAGACTGGATGTATTCTGGTGGATTGTGGAAGTTCTAATTTGTATGCTACAAAGTACCAATCTTCTGCAATACTTGATAGGGGCCATAATACTTTGGTGAAAGTTTGTTATCCTTTTGTTGTTGTTTCAAAGACATTTGCTTATATGGTTGTAACCACACAAAAACCCAATCACCGACTTCAAAATGCCTTTCGTGCGATGTTGATCAACCTGTTGCTTCATGCGGTTTTGTGCCATGACCAAGTTCTCCTTGAGACTAGAGAGGACCTCTTGTTGATACTGAATGTGTTCTTCTACTGCTCTAACCTGTGGTTTTCCTCTCAATGATGATGTGATGGATGGTGGATGGTACCCATAGAGTGCCAAAAAAGGAGACATTTTAGATGAAGTATGGAAGGAAGTGTTATACCACCATTCTGCAAGTGGCAACCATTGGACCCATCTTGCTTGTTTATCTGACGTAAAGCAACGAAGATATCCCTCCAAACACTTATTTACAACTTCTGTTTGCCCATCAGACTGGGGATGATAAGAAGAGCTACGAGCTAACTGAGTACCCAAACATGAGAATAAATCAGTCCAAAAATTACTAGTAAATATAGGGTCTTGATCACTTACTATAATCTTCGGTGTCCCATGAAGCTTCTGAATTGTGTCCATGAAGGTTGTTGCTACCGTGCTTACAAAGAAATGGGTGTGCCAAGGCACAAAAATGAGCATATTTGGTGAGTCTATCCACCACAACCATGATGACATTTTTTCCTTTAGATTTAGGAAATCCTATGATAAAGTCCATGGAAACCTCTTCCCACCGCTAGCTAGGAATAGATAGAGGTTGTAGAAGACCTGGGGATCGAACTGTTTCACCCTTATTTTGCTGACAAACCATGCATTCTGCCACAAATTTTTGGACATCCCCTTTGAGCCCTTCCCAAAAGAAATCTTGTTTGACTCGATGATAAGTCTTCAAGAATCCAGTGCCCCCTACTGGAGAAGAGTGAAGCTCGAGATAGAATCCTATTTATAAGAGTGGAGTTCTTACAGAGGTATAATCTATCTTTATACCATAAAACATACCCTTTTAATACAAATTTTTCAGACATGTTTGGATCATTCTGGAGATGATGAATGAGGTTTTGTGTGGTTGGGTCATTTCTCCATTCAGACTTTGCCTCATCTATCCAATCTTCATGTAATATGGAGATGGCACATAACAACGCTGTAGTTGAGTCATCTTTCCGTGATAGAGCATCCACAACTACATTCTCCTTCCCTTTCTTATAGATAATCTCAAAATCATATCCCAACATCTTGGATACCCATTTTTGTTGTTCTTCCGATGATAAACGCTACTCCAAGAATTATTTCAGACTATCATGATCTGTCTTTACTTTAAAGTGTCTTCCTATGAGATATGGTCTCCATTGCTTTACTGCATGAAGTATGGCTAGCATTTCCTTCTCATAAGTCGGCTTGGAAAGATTATTACCTTTGAATTGACGGCTCAAAAAGGCAATAGGATGGCCTTCTTGCATGAGAACCCCCCATACCCACCCCTGATGCATCACATTCAACAATGAATGTTTTGGAAAAATCTGGAGTAGCCAAGACTGGAGTGGTGCACATGGCCTCCTTTAGTTTCTCGAATGCTTTGGTTGCATCCTCACTCCAATGGAAGGAATCCTTCTTTAATAAAGCTGTGAGAGGTGCAACTATGCTTCCATAATGCCTTACAAATCTTCGATAATAACCTGTAAGCCCTAAAAATTCTCGTAGATTCTTTAGGGTTTTTGGAACCTTCCACTCCATCATGGCTTTGATCTTATTAGGATCCACTTTAACCCCTTCATGAGAGACAATGTGACCCAAATATTCAACCTCCTTGAGTCCAAAAGAACACTTAGAGGGCTTTGCATAAAGTTGATGTTGCACAAGGGTTTCCAAAACATTATTTACATGATGCAAATGTTCCTCCCATGTTTTGCTATAAATTAATATATCATCGAAAAACACTAAGACAAACTTCCGCAGGAATGACTTAAAAATAGAATTCATCAAACTTTGAAATGTAGAAGGTGCATTTGTGAGTCCAAAAGGCATTACCAGGAATTCATAATGTCCTTCATGTGTCCAAAAGGCAGTTTTATGAACATCCTCATCCTTGATTCTGATTTGGTGGTATCCCAAACGAAGATCAAGCTTTGTAAAATAAACAGCACCATGCAACTCATCAAGCAAATCATCAATAACAGGAATAGGAAACTTATATTTGATTGTGTACTTATTAAGTTCCCTATAATCAGGACACATGCGCCACATGTCATCTTTCTTCCGTACCATCACTACTGGAGAAGAATAAGCACTCTGACTATGGCGGATGATTCTTGCTTCCAACATCTCTTGTACAATCTTCTCAATTTCACTCTTTTGCACATATGGGTACCTATAAGGTTTAATGTTAGGTGGTTGACTTCCTGGTAATAATTGAATAGCATGATCATGATCTCTCTTTGGAGGTAAGCCCTTTGGTATATTTTCAAATACAACAGAGTGTGCATCCAACACTGCTTGCAGATCTGATGGTATAATGTCCTTAGAATGACGAGCCTCCAATGAAAAGAGTTGTGCCACAATTCCCTCGGCACCCTTTTTTAGCATTTTGTACATCTGATGAGAACTTACTATTTGTGGAGACTTTTCTCTTAAGCCTCTTAACTCAAAAGTCCTTCCTTCAGAGTGAAATCGCATGAACAAGTCTTGGAAGTTCATCTCAATAGTTCCCAAAGTGGTAAGCCATTGAACACCTAACACAATGTTTGTTCCTCCCATAGAAATGGCATACATGGGACTATTTAGTATGTAATCTCCCATGGAAATCTTAATGCTATGGCATTTTCCAGAACAAGTAACAGTACCTCCATCAACAATCATTACTTGACATTCAGGAGTTGGATAAATGAAATAGTTTAGGCGCACTGCTAACTTATGAATGATAAAATTGTGACTACTTCTGAATCAATCAACATAGTGACCCTCTGTTTTTTTAGGAATCCAACCATCTTTAGGGTTTGGGGGGTGCTAATACCTGAAATTGCATGGCATGAGATCGTTGGCTGAGGATCTCCTGACTCCTCTGGCTCAACCAAGACCTCTGACTTTGCATCTTCATTATTATCTTCATCTTCACTAGGCCCATCAATGTAGAACAACTTCTTTTCAACACATTTATGTCAGGGCCCAAATTTTTATCACGCTTAAAACATAACCATTTTTCTATTTTTTCTTCCATTTGTTGAGGTGTCAATCTAACCGGTCGAGGGAGTGTAGGGGCCAAGGTGTTGCGATCTCTATTAAAATTGAAATGTTGTCTCCGCTTGAAAAAAATTCTCCTCTGCCCTTCTTGCCATAATCATCGAATCGAAACTTTATAAGGGTTAAACATACACACCTCATGCTCAATGTGATCCTTAAGACCCCAAGAAATAGGTCATTCAGATTCTCTTAATAATATTTTCCACCAACAAAGAAAGGTTTTGGAAGTGATGAATGTAATCCAATGAGTCCTGTCTACCTTAACTTTGCTAATTGGCTGAAGTAATTATCTGACACACTAGAACTGTAGTGTAATTGTAACTCTTCAGTGAAGACTATCCATGTAACATTAAGACCACTCTTCTGCCTTTGAGCACATAACCATCGATACCATATGAATTGGTCAGGTTCGAGATACAAAGATGCCATGGTCACCTTTTGTCCTGATGGAATCTGATGTAGTTCAAAGAAATTCTCCATTTGGTTGATCCAATTGAGTGGATCCTTTCCATCAAACTTGCGCATCTCCACTTTTGGAAACATAGTACGGGCCTGCAGAGTGCTCGAATTTGGATTGTGCACACTCGCAGATCCACTCTGGCTCATGTGTCTATTATGTTGACCTGAGGATCCACATTGATTGACATAAGTATGATTACCCATCATATGCGTACTGAATTTCTAAATGAAATCCTCCAATCTATGTCCAATCTTATCCACATCTTCTTTGATGGCCACCCTAGATTCGAGGTCTCTCAGGTTAAACTCAAGTTGGCTTACTTTATGATCTGTCAAAGTAAACCCTAACCCTGAGGAATATGTAGTTATATCTTCCGTCTCCAACTCCTCAACTACTATCTCGTCCTTTTCTGGTGTTTTACCGGGAGTGATGGTATTCTTTTTTTCCCCTTGTGGAAGGCCCCGCCATGATGCCCCAAAATAGTAGGATGTAGGGATCACAATCAAATTTTAGGGTTTAGGGTTACGATAAAAATTCGGCCTTAACAGGAAAAACACCGAGAAGATACTAATAATATTTTTACTTTCCGAAAATGTAAAGAACTTGAAAATTTTCCACAATTTTCACTCTAGGGAGTGATTTTATGAAAAAACCTAAATTTGTAATAACTTTTGCAAAATAAATCAAAAAATTCTGAAATTTTCAGGGAACCTTACTTGAAATGCTTTGCAACTTTGGTGAAAATATCTTCCACCAATTCGCTTTGGTTCAAAATTTTTGGTAGAAACAAAAATTAGGGTTTTTGCCTTTAATTTCGCCCGGATCATAGCTCGATACCACTTGTAATGAAATTACTTGTATAATTCAGATTAAGAGCAGCAATAGAACACCAAATAACGCAATATTTCATAATAATGATCTCAATATGAAATTAGAATAATTAGAATAGTTTCGCAACTTCGAGCGGGCAACCTCCAAACCATATAATAAGACTCAAATGCTCAAATGATGATCAATTACTACCTACAATCCCCTATATATACTATTCATATGTTATGGCTATCACCAAGGCCGACCTACTAAGCATGAGAAAGTATAAATGATATAATAAAATGATATGGTAAGCCACAAGTCGGCTACTCATATCCTAATACAAGCAATAGGTTAAGCGTGTAGATATTCTTTATATAGTTATTCTCTTTATTATTTTTATAAAATTCTAATTTTTATCAATTTTGAATTTTATTAATTTTTTTCTTAATTTTTATTTACTTTAAGGAAATTCTAATTTTAAAATTTTATTAATATTAATTATTTTTATTTGGAGGGTACCTTCATGCCAAGTTGGGACAAGAAGGAGTTCATTTGAGGCAAGACTAGTCCCCAAGATGTACACATCCATTGATATATTGGTCGGAGTTCGAGATACAAAGATGCCATGGTCACCTTTTGTCCTGATGGAATCTGATGTAGTTCAAAGAAATTCTCCATTTGGTTGATCCAATTGAGTGGATCCTTTCCATCAAACTTGCGCATCTCCACTTTTGGAAACATAGTACGGGCCTGCAGAGTGCTCGAATTTGGATTGTGCACACTCGCAGATCCACTCTGGCTCATGTGTCTATTATGTTGACCTGAGGATCCACCTTGATTGACATAAGTATGATTACCCATCATATGCATACTGAATTTCTACATGAAATCCTCCAATCTATGTCCAATCTTATCCACATCTTCTTTGGTGGCCACCCTAGATTCGAGGTCTCTCAGGTTAAACTCAAGTTGGCTTACTTTATGGTCTGTCAAAGTAAACCCTAACCCTGAGGAATCTGTAGTTATATCTTCTGTCTCCAACTCCTCAACTACTATCTCATCCTTTTCTAGTGTTTTACCTGGAGTGATGGTATTCTTTTTTCCCCTTGTGGAAGGCCCCACCATGATGCCCCAAAATAGTAGGATGTAGGGATCACGATCAAATTTTAGGGTTTAGGGTTTCGATAAATTTTGGCTGAACAAGAAAAAACACAGAGAAGATACTAATAATATTTTTTTGATAACTTTCCGAAAATGTAAAGAACTTGAAAATTTTCCACAATTTGCACTCTAGGGAGTGATTTTATGAAAAAACCTAAACTTGTAATAACTTTTGCAAAATAAATAAAAAAAGTCTAAAATTTTCAAGGGACCTTACTTGAAATGCATCGCAACTCTGGTAAAAATATATTAAACCATTTCGCTTTGGTTCGCAATTTGTGGTGGAAACAAAAATTAGGGTTTTTGCCCTAATTTCGGCCCATATCATGACTCCGATACCACTTGTAATGGAATTACTTGTATAATTCAAATTAAGAGCAGCAATAGAACACCAAATAACACAATATTTCAGAATAATGATCTCAACATGAAATTAGAATAGCTTCGCCACTTCGAGGGGCAACCTCCAAACCATATAATAAGACTCAAATGCTCATCTAATGATGATCAATTACTACCTACAATCCCCTATATATACTATTCATATGTTATGGCCATCACCAAGGCCGACCTACTAAGCATGAGAACGTATAAATGATATAATAAAATGATATGGTAAGCCACAAGTCACCTACTCATATCCTAATACAAGCAATAGGTTAAGGGTGTAGATATTGCTATATAGTTATTCTCTTTATTATTTTTATAAAATTCTAATTTTTATCAATTTTGAATTTTATTAATTTTTTTCTTAATTTTTATTTACTTTAAGGAAATTCTAATTTTAAAATTGTATTAATATTAATTATTTTTATATGGAGGGTACCTTCATGCAAGTTGGGGACATGAAGGAGTTCGGCCGAGGGAAGACTAGTCCCTAAGATGTACACATCCATTGATATATTGGTCGGAGTTCGAGATACAAAGATGCCATGCTCACCTTTTGCCCTGATGGAATCTGATGTAGTTCAAAGAAATTCTCCATTTGGTTGATCCAATTGATTGGATCCTTTCCATCAAACTTGTGCATCTCCACTTTTGGAAACATATTACGGGCCTACAGAGTGCTCGAATTTGGATCAGGCACACTCGCAGACCCACTCTGGCTCATGTGTCTATTATGTTGACCTGAGGATCCACCTTGATTGACATAAGTATGATTACCCATCATATGTGTACTGAATTTTTGCATGAAATCCTCCAATCTATGTCCAATCTTATCCACATCTTCTTTGGTGGCCACCCTAGATTCGAGGTCTCTCAGGTTAAACTCAAGTTGGCTTACTTTATGGTCTGTCAAAGTAAACCCTAACCCTGAGGAATCTGTAGTTATATCTTCTATCTCCAACTCCTCAACTACTATCTCATCCTTTTCTGGTGTTTTACCTGGAGTGATGGTATTCTTTTTCCCCTTGTGGAAGGCCCCGCCATGATGCCCCAAAATAGTAGGATGTAGGGATCACGATCAAATTTTATTGTTTATGGTTTCGATAAAATTTCAGCTGAACAGAAACAACACAGAGAAGACACTAATAATATTTTCTTGAGAACTTTCTTAAAATGTAAAGAACTTGAAAATTTTCCACAATTTGCACTCTAGGGAGTGATTTTATGAAAAAACCTAAATTTGTAATAACTTTTGCAAAATAAATCAAAAAGTCTGAAATTTTCAGGGAACCTTACTTGAAATGCTTTGCAACTCTGGTAAAAATATCTTCCACCAATTCACTTTGGTTCTGCAATTTGTGGTGGAAACAAAAATTGGGGTTTTTACCCTAATTTCGGCCCAGATCACAGCTCTGATACCACTTGTAATGAAATTACTTGTATAATTCAAATTAAGAGCAGCAATAGAACACCAAATAATGTAATATTTCAGAATAATGATCTCAATATTCAATTAGAATAGCTTCGCCACTTCGAGGGGGCAACCTCCAAACCATATAATAAGACTCAAATGCTCATCTAATGATGATCAATTACTACCTACAATCCCCTATATATACTATTCATATGTTATGGCCATCACCAAGGCCGACCTACTAAGCATGAGAAAGTATAAATGATATGGTAAGCCACAAGTCGGCTACTCATATCCTAATACAAGCAATAGGTTAAGGGTGTAGCATATTGCTTTATATAGTTATTCTCTTTATTATTTTTTATAAAATTCTAATTTTTATCAATTTTGAATTTTATTTATTTTTTCTTAATTTTTATTTACTTTAAGGAAATTCTAATTTTAGAATTATATTAATATTAATTACTTTTATATAGAGGGTACCTTCGCGGCCAAGTTGGGGACATGGGAAGGAGTTCGGCCGAGGAAAGACTAGTCCCCTAAGATGTACACATCCATTGATATATTGGTCAGGTTCGAGATACAAAGATGCCATGGTCACCTTTTGGCCTGATGGAATCTGATGTAGTTCAAAGAAATTCTCGATTTGGTTGATCCAATTGAGTGGATCCTTTCCATCAAACTTGCGCATCTCCACTTTTGGAAACATAGTACGGGCCTGCAGAGTGCTCAATTTTGATTGTGCACTCGCAGATCCCACTCGCTCATGTGTCTATTATGTTGACTCCGAGGATCCACATTGATTGACATAAGTATGATTACCCATCATATGCGTACTAAATTTCTAAATGAAATCCTCCAATCTATGTCCAATCTTATCCACATCTTCTTTGGTGGCCACCCTAGCTTTGAGGTCTCTCAGGTTAAACTCAAGTTGGCTTACTTTATGATCTGTCAAAGTAAACCCTCACCCTGAGGAATCTGTAGTTATATCTTCTGTCTCCAACTCCTCAACTACTATCTCATCCTTTTCTAGTGTTTTACCGGGAGTGATGGTATTCTTTTTTCCCCTTGTGGAAGGCCCCACCATGATGCCCCAAAATAGTAGGATGTAGGGATCACGATCAAATTTTAGGGTTTAGGGTTTCGATAAATTTCGGCTGAACAAGAAAAAAACAGAGAAGATACTAATAATATTTTTTTGATAACTTTCCGAAAATGTAAAGAACTTGAAAATTTTCCACAATTTGCACTCTAGGAGTGATTTTATGAAAAACCTAAACTTGTAATAACTTTTGCAAAATAAATAAAAAAGTCTAAAATTTTCAAGGGACCTTACTTGAAATGCATCGCAACTCTGGTAAAAATATATTAAACCATTTCGCTTTGGTTCGCAATTTGTGGTGGAAACAAAAATTAGGGTTTTTGCCCTAATTTCGCCCATATCACACTCTCGATACCACTTGTAATGGAATTACTTGTATAATTCAAATTAAGAGCAGCAATAGAACACCAAATAATGCAATATTTCAGAATAATGATCTCAATATGAAAATAGAATAGCTTCGCCACTTCGAGGGGCAACCTCCAAACCATATAATAAGACTCAAATGCTCAAATGATGATCAATTACTACCAACAATCCCCTATATATACTATTCATATGTTATGGCCATCACCAAGGCCGCCCTACTAAGCATGAGAAAGTATAAATGATATAATAAAATGATATGGTAAGCCACAATCGGGCTACTCATATCCTAATACAAGCAATAGGTTAAGGGTGTAGTATATTGCTATATAGTTATTCTCTTTATTATTTTTTATAAAATTCTAATTTTAATTAATTTTTATCAATTTTGAATTTTATTAATTTTTTTCTTAGTTTTTATTTACTTTAAGGAAATTCTAATTTTAAAATTTTATTAATATTAATTATTTCTATATGGAGGGTACCTTTGCGGCCAAGTTGGGGATAGAAAGGAGTTATTTGAGGCAAGACTAGTCCCGTAAGATGTACACATCCATTGATATATTGGTCGGGTTCAAGATACAAAGATGCCATGGTCACCTTTTGGCCCGATAGAATTCGATGTAGTTCAAAGAAATTCTCCATTTGGTTGATCCAATTGAGTGGATCCTTTCCATCAAATTTGCACATCTCCACTTTTGGAAACATAGTACGGGCCTGCAGAGTGCTCGAATTTGGATTGTGCACACTCGCAAATCCACTCTGGCTCATGTGTCTATTATGTTGACCTAAGGATCCACCTTGATTGACATAAGTATGATTACCCATCATATGCGTACTGAATTTCTGCCTGAAATCCTCCAATCTATGTCCAATCTTATCCACATCTTCTTTGGTGGCCACCCTAGATTCGAGGTCTCTCAGGTTAAACTCAAGTTGGCATACTTTATGATCTGTCAAAGTAAACCCTAACCCTGAGGAATCTCTAGTTATATCTTCTATCTCCAACTCCTCAACTACTATCTCATCCTTTTTTGGTGTTTTACCGGGAGTGATGGTATTTTTCTTTCCCCTTGTGGAAGGCCCGCCATGATGCCCCAAAATAGTATGATGTAGGGATCACGATCAAATTTTAGGGTTTAGGGTTTCAATAAAATTTTGGCTGAACAGGAAAAAACACAGAGAAGATACTAATAATATTTTTTTGAGAACTTTCCGAAAATGTAAAGAACTTGAAAATTTTTCTCAATTTGCACTCTAGGGAGTGATTTTATGAAAAACACTAAATTTGTAATAACTTTTGCAAAATAAATAAAAAAATTCTAAAATTTTCAAGGAACCTTACTTGAAATGCTTCGCAACTCTGGTAAAAATATCTTCCACCAATTCGCTTTGGTTCACAATATGTGGTGGAAACAAAAAATTAGGGTTTTTGCCCTAATTTCGCCCGATCACGGCTACGATACCACTTGTAATGAAATTACTTGTATAATTCAGATTAAGAGCAGCAATAGAACACCAAATAACACAATATTTCAAAATAATGATCTCAATATGCAATTAGAATAGCTTCGCCACTTCGAGGGGGCAACCTCCAAACCATATAATAAGACTCAAATGCTCAAATGATGATCAATTACTACCTACAATCCCCTATATATACTATTCATATGTTATGGCCATCACCAAGGCCGACCTACTAAGCATGAGAACATATAAATGATATAATAAAATGATATGGTAAGCCACAAGTCATTTACTCATATCCTAATACAAGCAATAGGTTAAGGGTGTAGCATATTGCTATATAGTTATTCTCTTTATTATTTTTTATAAAATTCTAATTTTAATTAATTTTTATCAATTTTGAATTTTATTAATTTTTTTCTTGATTTGTATTTACTTTAAGGAAATTCTAATTTTAAAATTTTATTAATATTAATTATTGTTATATGGAGGGTACCTTCGCGGCAAGTTGGGGACGGGGAAGGAGTTATTTGCCGAGGCAAGACTAGTCCCCTAAGATGTACACATCCATTGATATATGGTTATTCTTTTTATTATTTTTTGATACGAAAGGGTGCCTGAGAGCAGCCCAGTTAGCAACGAGCTAACCCATCCTTACCTTAGTCTTACATTTTGCGAAGTTGGGGACAAGGGCAAGCTAGACAAGACTACTCCCTAGGATCCACACAACCATTGCTATATAGTTATTCTCTTTATTATTTTTATAAAATTCTAATTTTAATTAATATTTATCAATTTTGAATTTTATTAACTTTAAGGAAATTCTAGTTTTAACATTTTATTAATATTAATTGTTTTTATACGGAGGGTACCCTCGCATGCCCAATGAGCTAACCCATCCTTACCTTTGTCTTACATTTTGCCATGTAGGGGACGGGGAGGAGCAAGCCGAGGCAAGACTAGTCCCCTAAGATGCACACATCCATTGGTATATAGTTATTCTTTTTATTATTTTTTGATACGAAAGGGTACCTCATGAAATTTATGACAACGAGCTAACCCATCATTGCCTTGGTCTTACATTTTGCCAAGTTAGGGACAAGGGCGAAGCTAGGACAAGACTAGTCCCCTAGAATCCACACAAGCATTGCTATATAGTTATTCTCTTTATTATTTTTAATAAAATTCTATTTTTATATTGATTTTGATGGATTTTTATTAATTCCTATTTTTCAAAAAAATTATAAAATTTTGAAATTTAATTTTTATTAATTTTTTATTTTCTTAATTTTTATTAACTTTAAAGATATTCTAATTTTCAATTTTTTTTTCAAATTTTATTAATATTAATTTTTTAATTTGTAATTTTTTTATACGAGGGTACTTCTATGGCCTCTAGTGAACTAACATACCCTTACCTTGGTCTTACATTTTGCAAGACTAGTCCCCTAGTATGCTCAACCACCCGCAACATACATCAATACATTTGAATTTTTGTTTTTAATTTTTGACTTTTATTATTTTAATTTTAAAAATTTCCTTGGTTTATTTTTTTCTTAGTTATTACATGTTTGTTTAAATAATTTTTAAAGTTTTATTCATTTTTACTATTTTTATGATATTCTAATTTTAATTTATTTTGTCAATTTTTATTCTACCTTTTTTAGTTTTATCTTATGAACTTTAATTTTTACTTCCTATTTATCAATTTTTAATTCCGTTTTTTTGGAAATTCTAATTTTTATTTTTTTATTGGAATTAAAGATTATTTTGAATTTTTTATTGATTCAAATTTTAATAAGTAATTTTTAAAATTTATTTCTATTTTTAATTTTATATATTTTTCATTTTTTTGAGTGGACAAACAAATTGAAATTTTAAGTTTTTATTTGAATTATTTCTTGGTCATTTTTTTTTCCTTTTTAAAATTTTATTATTATTATTATTTTTTTCATTTTTTCCTTTTATTTTTACTTATTATTTCTTATTAATTTCTAAAAAAAAAAATTATTTTTATATTTTTAACAATTATGTTTTTTTTTCATTTTTCCTTTTATTTTACTTATTATTTTTTTATTAATTTCTAATAAAAAATATTTATTTTTATATTTTTATCGTTTTTTCTTTATTAACAAAAATTATATTTGACTTTATAAAAATTATCTATTTATTCAAATTATTATGGATCCATCAATTTTTAAAATGTTTTATTTTATTTTATTTTATTTAAGTTTTAAATTTTTAATATTTTTATTATTAATTTGATTTTTATTTATTTCATTTTCTATTTTTTATTAATTTAAAATTTTGTTGATTTTAATTTTTTTTTTTAATTAATTTCTAATTTATAACTTATAATTTTAAATTTTATGGTTTTTCTTTCGTTTTTTAATTTTTTAATATTTTTTGTTTTTTATATCAGTTTTTTTCTTCCGTTTTTTTAATTTTTTATATCAATTTTTATAAATTCTATTTATTGTTTTTTTTATTAATTTACAATTTTTATTTTTTTGTTAATTGATTGTAATTTTTATTTTGATTTTTTAATTATTTCTGACTTATTATAGAATTTTGTTTATTATTATTTTTATTTTTTATATATTTTTTTATCGATTTTTGTTTTTTTATTTTTTTAAAATTAATTTTGAATGTTTTTGTAATCTAAATTTTGTAATTCTAATTATTCTTTTTTATTTTAATTATTTTTCATACTTTTTTTTAATTTTAAATATTTTATTAATTTTTTAATTTTTGGTTTTTCGTATTTATTTATTTTAATTTTTACCATTTTCTAATTTTTTAGTTTTATTATTTTACTTTTTTTAATTATTAATTTTTTAATGAAATTATAATTTTTATCAATATTTTTACCATTTTTATAAATTCTAAGTTTTTAAAGTTTTTAATTTTTATATTGTATTCATTTTGTACATTTATATTTATTTTTTCATTCATTTTTATGAAATTCTAATTTTAATTTTATATTTGTTTACAATTTTAGTGATAAAAATTTTAAATTTGAATTTTTTTTTAATTTAAATTTTATATATTTATTCATTTTTTTATTTTTGTTTTATTTAATTTTTTAATTGTTTATTTTTTTATTTTATTTTATGGATCCATCAATTTTTAATTATTTTTATTCATTTTTATGGCTGAATGAGTTTTTTAATTTTTCAATTGATTTTAATTTAACATCTTATTATTATATAATATTGATTTAATTGTTGAATTTTTAATTATTAATATATATTAATTTTAAAATTTAAATTTTTATTAAATGTTAAATTATTATTATATTTTGCACTTCTTATTATTATTATAATTTTCAATTACTATTATTATATTTTGAACGTATTATAATTTATTAATTTATTAATTTTTGGTTTTTTGTATTTTCGAATTTTAATTTTTACCATTTTCTACTTTTTTATTTTTATTATTTTACTTTTTTTTATGGAATTATAATTTTTATCAATATTTATACCAATTTTATAAATTTTAAGTTTTTAAAGTTTTAAATTTTTATATTTTATTCATTTTGTATATATATATATATATTTTTTATTTTTTCCATTAATATTTATGAAATTCTAATTTTAATTTTATATTTGTTTACAATTTTAATGATAAAAATTTATTTTTTTATTAAATTTAAATTTTAAATATTTATCAATTTTTTAATTGTTTATTTTTATTTTATTTTATGAATCCATCAATTTTAAATTATTTATATTCATTTTTATGTCTTTGAATTTTTAATTTTTTAATTGATTTTAATTTAACTTCTTATATTTTTATAATTTTAAATTTAATGTTGAATTTTTAATTATTAATATACATTAATTATGAAATTTAAATTTTTATTAAATGTTTAATTATATTATATTTTTCACTTCTTATTATTATTATAATTTTCAATTACTATTATTATATTTTGAACTGAATTTTAGTTTTTAACTTTTATTTATAATTAATTACTAATTTTTAGAAAAAAATTTAACTTTTGATTGTAGTCTATTAGTTTTTGTTTCTTTTTTAATATTTTTTAAAAAATGTAAATGTTTTATTTATTTTTATTTAATGTAATTTTAATTTTTTTTATTTTAAATTTATATTTATTAATTATATATAAAAGCACATATAAACGCACTATTACTTTATCCGTCCACATAAACACACATTATTATTATTATTTTTATGTTGTATATTTTTATAAATATAATATATATACAAAACTATACACAAATATAATATGTAATAAAAGTACACAAATTTAAATATATATTTATATAAATAAAAACCATATTTTAATGTGTGTAGATAAAACATATACACAATTCAAACATTATATATAAAGAAAAAGATTATGCTACATCTTTTATGTATACATTAAAGATATTTTAATAAATAAAAAACCATATTTTAATGTGTGTAGATAAAACATATACACAATTCAAACATTATATATAAAGAAAAAGATTATGCTACATCTTTTATGTATACATTAAAGATATTTTAATAAATAAAAAACCATATTTTAATGTGTGTAGATAAAACATATACACAATTCAAACATTATATATAAAGAAAAAGATTATGCTACATCTTTTATATATACATTATATATAAAGAATATAATTTATATACAAAACTTTTACAAATATAATATGTAATAAAAATACGCAAATTTAAATATATATTTATATAAATAAAAACCATATTTTTATGTGTGTAGATAAAACATATACACAATTCAAACATTATACAAAAGAAAAATAATATTCTACATTATTATGTATATATTAATTTTAATATTACATATATATATATATATATATATATATATATATATATATATATATATATATATATATATATAATATTAAAATTAATATAACTATTACATTATAAGTGTAATATAGAACTATAATATATATTGACACACACACATATATAAATATAAATACACATTTTTATATATGTATATATTTTAATCTAAATATATAAAATATATATTACTATATATTAGATATATTTTAATCAAGTATTTTTAATTATAAAATATATTTATTTATAGATATATAACAAATAATAGGTTAAATTATTATTTATACATTAGATATATTTCAATTAAATATTTTACCATGTGCAAAATTTTATATTTGTAATAGTTATATATATTACGTTTATATATTTTACTTACAATATATATAAAATCAAAATAATTTTTTTAATTCAAATATGTATGTGTATGTATGCGTTTGTATGGGGAGGGACAAATAATTTTTGACGATTAAAAATATAATAGTAACATCGCACATAAAAAGTATATTACAATGCACCGCCATCTAATGCATAATCGGATTTGACTAAATCACCGTCACCATTGTTAACTAGGCAAATATAAGAAAAGATGCCCTAATAAAATGTAGAATTAAAATTACAATTATGATTGTTAATTAATATAAGAAAAGATGCCCTAAATAAATGTAAGTGCAAACATTAAACTCTAAAATGTAGAATTAAAATTACAATTTATAAATCATTAATGACAATATCTCACATCTAAACCCTAGAGTGTAAAATTAACCCTAGTAGTAATAATAGAATATGCTAATAATAAAATATGCTAAAAATTACTTAACTCCATGTTCACATGTACTCTTTAATAACAAAGTATGTTGTGCATAGTTCAAGAAAAATAGTGATCACCCCCAAACTACACTACAAAATTCATTAAGGAAAAGATGAAAATTAATGAAAAAAAAGTGAGAAAGCTTGACCACTAAATTATACCTGTGGCAAAACATCAACTCGGTTAATTAATTTGATTACAAAAGGAAAATGTGAAATATCTATTCAGTATTAATGAGATATTGATACATCAGCCACTCTACATTATTCTTTAAAGATAACAAGTTTTGTCATGGTCTAAGAAAAATAAATGTAAGAACAAACATTCTAAATCCTAGAATGCCAAGTCAACCCTCGCACAAAACATTAATAAAATGATATTGATACATCGACATTGTGCATTATTGCTAAAGATAACTTGAAAGTCTACTGATATGGCCAATCACTGTCATGAACTACTAAAATCATGGCAAAAATAAGAAAACATAGCTCTAAATAAATGTAAGAACAAACATCATAACCCTAGAATTCAAAATCAACCTTGTGCAAAACATGTGTATAAAAATTACTTTAAAACACTACTCACATCTACCCTGTAATAACAGAGTATGGTTACAAACTTAAAATTACTTAAATCTTTACTCACATCTACACGTAATATAAACGTATGCTAAAAATTACTTCTAATCTTATGCAGTACTAATGTTGATATAGTTACAAGTAAAATAGTGATGGCCACCACCAGCGTTACAAAATTTATTAAGGAAAATATGAGAAAATAGAAAACAAAACTCCAAAACCCTTTACAAAATAATAAACGTATGCTAAAAATTACTTCTAATCTTATGCAAGTACTAATGTTGATATAGTTACAAGTAAAATAGTGATGGCCACCACCACTTTACAAAATTTATTAAGGAAAATATGAAAAATAGAAAACAAAACTCCAAAACCCTTTACAAAATAAAACCGTGTATAACATCAACTAGTTAATTAATTTATTTTTTGTAACTTGTGCATCGACTTCAAGATCAACAAAGATAAACGTCACACCTCAAATGCTTTGTTCCTACTCTACAAAATTAAGGACAAAATAGAATTTAGAGGGATTAGATACAAATGTGCCAAATGAATTGCAAAGATAAAAAACAACTATTTCTGCCCAAAGAAAAGAGATGTAAATTACTCAAAGACTTCAAATACATCAATTAAATTATCTACGCAAATCAAGAGATGTCTATCTCTTAAATTCTCAAAGTTACATATGTATTTATAATACTTTATAAATACGAAAGGACACCTAGAAAGATGTGGAAGGTCACCAGTCTCGAGGGAGACGAGGTGTTTCATCTTCCAAGACTTACATGTGCACTAATTTTGCGAAACATACTATTTTTAGAATTTACTATTTTTAGACAGCAGTACAAAAATCACAATTTGGGCCCCTTAAACGTGGATTTCGGGGGTCAAACATTGCCGAACAAAGTTCGCACCTTCTCATCACATTCTACACATTCCAAGCTTTCCGTTGCCTTTTGAACGGAGTCAATCGGAGCTACGGTGCAAAAGTTATGGTCTCTGGAAGTTGCGCCACTAGAATTGCTGCCTGGATCATTCCTCCCTCCTTCAGAAGCAATGGTCCCCATTGCATTAAGATGCCCCATCAGCTATGGAAATTGCTTCTTTACCTGGTATGCAGTGAGCCATTCACCTTGGTGACTGAGATTTCCTTTCTTTATCACACGATAGAGTTGAATAGGTTGTCCTCTGGTGGTCTTAGTCAAATTGTCCACAATCTGATCTTCTTCAGCTGGGGAAAGACTTGCTGGATTGAGCTCAGAGATGTCCAATTGTTCTGCTGTGACTGAAGTATCCAACAAAGGTGGATGGTATGGCTTGAGGAGGTCCACATTGAAGATGGGGTGCAGACCAAGGTAGGGTGGAAGATTCAACTCGAAAGCATTTTCCCTACTTGCTTAGTGAGAGTGTAAGGACCATACCAGAGAGGTCGAATCTTTCTCGTGTGGACCGCAAGTCGCTCCTTCAAGCCGCAACCAAACCTTATCACCAACCTGGAAATGATGCGGAATCCTGTGTTTATCATGGCGATTCTTATATTTTTTATTCATTTTCTGTAAAATGTCATGGACTTGGTGCTGAATGTGCTGGATCTGCTCAACAAACCTTGTCGCCTTTTCTGCTTCACTTTTTCCATGAAGTGTGAATTCCATGGCAGGAATTGGGATGCATACATCAATGGGAGCCATAGGTTGGAATCCATAACAAGCTTGAAAAGGACTGTGTTTAGTGGAGCTGTGCAGGGCTCGATTGTATCCATGTTGTATGTATGGCAGGGCCTCGTCCCATGTGCGGGAGTGCTTGGAGTGGTACATACGAAGCATGTGAACAATTAGGTGATTCACCACTTCTGTTTGCCCATCAGTCTGTGGGTGAAAGGATGTGGACTTCATCAACTTTATATCTAGCATTCCCCATAAGGTGGACCAGAAGATGCTCAGGAACCTGCTATCCCTATCAGAAACAATAGACTTGGGGAGCCCAAAGTTGATCCATACATGACTGAAATAAATTTTAGCAGTATCTTCAGCAAAAATATTTTTCTTACAGGAAACCATTACAACCATTTTAGAAAATCGATCAACTACAACAAAAATACCATCATTCCCATGTTTCGAAGTTGGCAAACCTGAGAGGAAGTCCATCGAGATAGATGCCCAAGGCTTGGTTGGTTATGGCAATGGTGTGTACAATCCCTGTTTCTTGTTAGTTGGCTTAGCAATTGCACAAGGAGTGCAGACTTAATATACTTCACCACATCGTCCTTAGATTAGGCCAAGAGAAATGCTTCAAGTACCGCCAATGTCTTGTCCACGCCAAAGTGCCCTGCGGTCTTGCCAAGTGTGCTTCCCGATCATCTTCTCGTTGTTCACTTGCTGGAACACATGATGTGTCCCATATGGCAGAGGAGATTATCCTCCGTAGATAGAAATCGAGACATGTTTTCCTTCACAGAGGGCCTGATATGTGTCTGAAAACTCAGGATCCTTCTCATACAAACTGCACCAACTTGAAGTCTCATGTCCACAGAGATCAAGAATAGTTGTGAGGGCTGCAATTGGAGGGCGGCTTAGGCAATCTGCTGCTGAATTGGCACTTCCCTTCTTATGCTTTATTATCAGGTGAAACTGTTGTAGGTATGTGGCCCATTTCTGGTGTCTCTCATTCCTCAACTTGCTTTGTGTCTGAAGGAACTCCAAAGGCCTATGGTCAGTGTGGATTACTGTCTCCTTCCCCAGAATGTAGTGTTTCCACTGCTTACATGCCTGGACAATGGCATAAAGCTCCTTATCATATATTGGGTACTTCCTGACCGTGTCATTGAATGTTTCACTATGGTATGCAACAGGGTGGCCATGTTGCATGATAACAGCTCCCAAGGCATACTCAGATGCGTCTGTCATCAGCTCGAATGGATGATGTAGATCAGGAAGGGAAAGGACAGGGGCTGAGCATAACCTTTCTTTCAGCCCTTCAAATGCTTTCTGTTGTGCTTCCCCCCATTGAAATTTAGCCTTGTTCCCTCCTTTAGTCACCTGATTGAGTGCCCAGGAAATATGTGAGAAACCCAAGACAAACCGGCGATAGAAATTGGCAAGGCCTAGGAAGCTACGAAGCTCTGTAAGATTCTTTGGGGTAGGCCACCTCTGAATAACCTGAATTTTCTCTGGGTCGACATGGACTCCTTCCTCATCCACGACGTAACCCAAGTACTGGACCTTTGTCATCCCAAATGTGCACTTATCCAGATTTGCATACAGTCTGTGCTTCCTGAGGGTCTGAAGTACTTCTTGAACATGTTGCAGATGCCTCTCCCAGGTCGGGCTATAAATGAGTATATCATCTAGGTAGACCACTACGAAGGAATTGGTGTAGGGCCGCAAGATGTTGTCCATCATCCGCATGAATGTTGCAGGTGCATTAGTTAGTCCGAAAGGCATGACCAACCATTCGAATAGGCCTTCACGAGACTTAAATGCAGTTTTCCAAACATCAGTGGGCTCGACAGGGATCTGGTGATAGCCAGATTTGAGATCAATTTTGGTGAAAAATTTTGCACCGCGGAGCTGGTCCAGCAAATCATCAATCCTTGGGAGGGGGTAGCGATTCTTCACAGTGATTTTGTTCAAAGCCCGATAGTCTATGCAAAGTCTCCATGTTCCATCCTTCTTTGGCGCCAAGATAATTGGACTTCCACAAGGTGAAGAGCTTGGCCTAATATGTCCCTTTTGAATCAATTCCGGAGCCGCTCTTTATCTCCTCATTTTCAAGGACCGACTCGCAGTACATGTGGCTATTGGGTAAAGGAGACCCCTGACCAAATCAATAACATGTTTTACCCGACACTCGAAATGGCACTCCTTTAGGTGTCCTGGAATAGATCATCATACTCGCTATGATTTGGTTGAGCTGCTTCTTGTCAGTATTGAGTGCATGTTCATGGAGGCTGCAACAATTTTGTTTGTAGGTTTTGGCCTGATCATCAAGACGACAAACTGTTTGGTTTTCTCCACTAACTTCTTACATTGTTTGGCACTGATGAGGGAGACAGATTTTGGGGGAATGACCTCAGGTATCCGATAACGTCGACTCCCAATGGTAATGGTGACCCTTCTAGGTCGTGACTCATAGATGCCATGTCTATCCCACATAAATGGCTGGCCTAGGAGCACATCACAAACATCTAATGGAGCAACATCACACATGACTTCATCATGGAAGGGCTTGATGGCATATGGAAGGAGGCATTGTTGTGTGACTTGGAGGTCTCTTCCTGGGTTTAACCACCCAATACTATATGGCTGGGGATGTGGCTTTACAGGGAGGTTTAGGCTTTTTACAACATCAACAGAAATTAAATTCTTCTGACTTCCACTATCAAGGATAAAATGCAGTGGCTTACCTTTTACCCAGAGCTTGGAGTGGAAGAGCCTTTCCTTCTCATCCATATTCTTGACTTTTGAGGTGGCAATGATCACATCTGGATCAGCATCTATAATTTCATCATCTTCATCCTTGACCTCGTGGTCTCAGAATCGCTCGGGTGCAGAGAGTGTTCAAGAAGATGATTCAAGCGAGTAAGGACTGATGGCTCGACATTCTTCCTTGGAGTGGCGATTTGTTTTGTGGAGGTCGCACCACTTCCCTGTCTTCTCCTTCTGCATCTTATTTCCTTGCGACTCCTTCTGTTTCCAACCTTGACCTCGGGTCTGGCCTTCTTTATCATTCTTCCCCCTCACGGGTTGGTTCCTAGCAGTCCTCCTTTTGTGCTTTTGTTCAATCTTGACTGAAAACTTGTATGCCTCACCGAGGGTTTGAAACTGAAAGAATTCCAAGTCCTCTCGGATGCTCCATTGTAGGCCACTGCGATATTTTAGAATCCTATGTTGTTCTGTGTCTTGAATGCCCAATCTTGCAGATAAAGAATGAAATTTGTCAGTATAATCTTGAACCGACTGGTCCTTACCTTGACGAAGTTGCTGCCACTGTATGTACAGTTCATCATAGGCCCCAACAGGGTAATATTCTTCCTTTATGGCATCCACGAAATCATTCCATGTGGGTTCCTCTGTGATTCCTAGCTCATCCCTTTCGAGCCCATTCTTATACACACCCCACCAATTTTTGACAGCAAGAGATGATTTCAATAGAGAAAATGTTATCTTTTCCTTATCAGTAAATTGATTGACAGAAAAATATGAGGTCAATTGGTCCAACCAGTTCTCTACTGCATCAGAATTGATCTTACCTTCAAAAATAGGAATGTCGAAATTTACTTGCACCTTGAATGGAGTCGGGGCACCAAAGGACTGATTTACAGATGAGGAGGCATGATTTCCTACTTGTAGTTGTTGCAGAATTTGGGTGAATTGTTGTAGAATTTGATCCTTTTGCTCCCTAAGAGCTTCATTCACCATATTTTTGAGAGGATCATCCATCCCGGTGTTGTCCGCCATTGGAGGTCGCCTGCAGCGAACAGGCAAGTATTCTGAAGGATTGTGTGTGGACCACCCAAGCTTTTTGTATTCCGACCTCGTTCTGGGGATCATACACTCTCAAGATGACTTAGCTCTGATACCACTGATCCAAAACCGAGGGGTTTCAGACTTAAGGAATAGATTAACAAATGTGCCAAATGAATTGCAAAACAACTATCTCTGAAAAGAGATGTAAATTACTCAAAGAATTCGAAATACATCAATTATCTCTGCCAAGAGATGTCTATCTCTTCTTCCGGTTACATATGTATTTATAATACTTTATAAATATGAAAGGACACCTAGAAAGATGTGGAAGGTCACCAGTCTCGAGGGAGACGAGGTGTTTCATCTTCCAAGACTTACATGTGCACTAATTTTGCGAAACATACTATTTTTAGAATTTACTATTTTTAGACAGCAGTACAAAAATCACAATTTGGGCCCCTTAAACGCGGATTTCGGGGGTCAAACATTGCCAAACAAATTTCGCCACCTTCTCTCATCACATTCTACGGAGTCAATTCCAAAAGTTATGGTCTCTAGAAGTTGCGCCACTAGAATTGCTCCTGGATCATTTAGAAACATGTAGTACTAACATACATTTCGTTAAAAAATGCGTGTCATCTTGGTCAAAACATGTCGTCACAAAGTTACAACCAACTCGGGAACCACTTGTTACGAGGATGACCACAAGGTCAAGACACGGAAACATTCATACCCAAAAAGGATAATACACTTTTCTTATTTTTTTATTTTAAAGGAAAACATAGAAGCCCAACCACATGACACTCTCACAGCTAGGGCAAGCCACAGTAAGAAATGATTGAAGGTTATTTATTTGATAAAACACCCTTTAACTCATGACTCATGTTTTCGGAAAGGCTCAAAATATGATTCGCACAAATTCTTCTTACCAACTGAGTTATTTTCTTATACACTGTAGAGTATTTCACTCAAGTCTTCTCCTACTTGCTAAAACTTATTATCTTTCAGAACCAACCATTATTTTCCTTAAAGCTTGTTTGAGAGTTCACCCAAAAGGGGTAGTGTTCACTAGTTTAGCTAGGGATATCAAAATTATGAAATTTTACTGTACAAGGATAGTTTCTCCTTTGATTATTTCAGAAATCTATTGTTCTCAAGTAAGTCATCTCTATATTAACTTGTCTAAATATAAATATCTTAGTTAACTTCTATAAGGATTAACCACTCCATTTAATGTTTACTTATATCACATCATTACAAGGTGTCGAGAGTTTTGACTAACACTTTATTCTCAAAAACAAGGTTTTACAATACTTATACCAATGTAATGATTGAATATCATTTCTCACCAAAGTGAGTTACTAGTCTAACCACAAAAGGGAAAGAGCACTTCGCCACGCAGTTTTTCCAAACATACCAAGACAAGAGATCTTCCACACTCCTTGCAAGCAAGGTTACAAAATTTACAACGCATTGAACTTTCTACGAAGAACTTCATAATTTGAACTGATGAAACTCTTACACTCTTTTCCTTTAATCTACTCGCATAATCCATCTGCACAAATATTTATTAGAGTCAGTTCGCTAGAACTGAGCATGATAAGATATAAACCTCACCTAATAATTTATGCCATCTAGCATTTAAATAAATGAAAGTTTGCAATGCTCCTTAACAGATAACTTTCTAACATACATGCAAAGCTTAATTACACATCTCATGACAATATATATCCTACTCATTAATGTTCACTTCCTTAGGATCTGCTTCACAAGGATACAATTCCAAGTGACTAGAAATACAACCTTAACCATGCAATAGATCATACTTAAATCACAGCAACAATGATAATGCCCACCTGATGTCCTCGACCGACTTCACATTTAGTATCCAACAATGTATCTTTCAATTAAATAAAGGCACCAATGCCATTAGGTTTATATAACAAATACAAGTATCCATCTTATATTATTTATCGATATTACCCAAGTACCAAACCTTCATAGAAAATCAGTGATATGTAAGTATAATTTTGGATATTTACCTCACAATTCTAAGGATATATTTATGTTAACCAAGATTCCACCATTCCACAAGTTCATATATTATTTAGGTATCCTTTTTGGTTGCTTATTCCACGTCTTTATATGTTTCTAGTAGAACAAGGGTCCAACTCATTGGAATGAGTTACGATCAACAAAATTGTCGTGTTTGCTAATATGTCAAGGTTATATTTGACTAACTAAGATAAGCAAGCGCAGTCCAAGCCACTATAAATACAAGTATCAACCTTATCTCAACTCCCAAAAGGACAGAGATAAAAACCCCACATCCTGGTAAGAGAATGGGAAGAATTCCATACATAATTAATTCACGAAAACCATGCACAAGGATGAAGAGAAAAATACCTTCAATCCGAGCAAGGAAAGATCGAAAATGATTAACGCCATCGGGCACAGGCGAGTTTCGGGTTTTGGGGTTGAATAAGCATGCGCGAAAATCCACGAAGTAAAAATACGTCTGGTAAAAATGACGTGGAAACCCGCATAGAAATAAGAAAATTTGTAATTAATACACTTCAGCTGGCACGTGTCAACCCACTCGACACTCGGCATTAACGCCATGTCAGCATGCTCGGAAGGTCCGAAAACCCGACACCAAGGGAACTTAGACAAATCGGGTTTCGGGTTGCGGGAAACAACCGACACGAAGCATGATGTTTTGATGCTTCCAAGTTCCGAAAACCCGCCACAAAGGAACAAATCGGGTTTCGGGTTTCGGGGAACATCCAACACGAAGCATGATGTTTTGATGCTTCGGAGTTCCGAAAACCCGCCACAAAGGAACACAAGCAAATCAGGTTTCTTGTTACGGAAAACAACCGACACGAAGCATGATGTTTTGATGCTTCCAAGTTCTGAAAACCTGACACAAAGGAACTTGAGCAAATCAGGTTTTGGGTTGCGGGAAACAACCGACACGAAGCATGATGTTTTGATGCTTCCAAGTTCCGAAAACCCGACACAAAGGAACATAAGCAAATCGGGTTTCGGGTTGCGGAAAACAACCGACACGAAGCATGATGCTACGATGCTTCGGAGTTCCGAAAACCCGACACAAAGGGACATAAGCAAATCGGGTTTCGGGTTGCGGGAAGCAACCGACACGAAGCATGATGCTGCGATGCTTCGGAGTTCCGAAAACCCGATTCTCTCTCATAAGGCAACCTGCAAAACCAGCTCCATACTAAATTCCACGAAACCATCATTCAAGGGAAAAGCAATAATCAGGGCAACCAGATAAGCCCACATTAGAAGATCAGTAGGCAAGAATCGATGTAGAGATTTCTTCTACTCAAGCAGTAATTAAGATAACCTGTAAAGGGGGAGAGAGGTCAGTTCAACCAGTTATGATTTAAAAGTCATTTGGAACCCATCTCTTCCTGGGCATCTCTTCCAAGAAGGAGTCAATATAAAAAAATGCATGTTATGTAATATCCAGAGTCCAAACGCTATTTATTTAGTAAAACAGAAACACATCAACATTCTAAAAGAAACCCACATCTACAGCAGTCGAACCAAATTGCAAAGGTCGATTTATCCAAATGCTAAAGGAAATAGATCATTAAGAGAGAGTTAGTCTTATCATGCCTGTTTGGGGCTTCCTCAATGCAGCCACGTCGAACCAAGGCTCCAGCAGCTACAACACATTCCAAAACATTCCTTCTCCTCAGCACGTAGATCTCTTATGCAAGCTTCATGGCAGCGCCAGGAGCACACCCAAAAGTCTGACTTTCACCTTCCCATTGGAGTAACAAGACCCACACGGATACCAAACAAAACGCTCATCTGATTCAACTACAAAGCAAAAGACCCCTTCAAAACACCAAACAGAATACTTATCTAATTCAATTTAAAGTGCCCAAAGACTTGCTTACAAGCACATCTGTCTTCTTCACATTGCCTCTGCTTGAAAACTCGGTGATCTCCTTCCATCTTCAGTCAATTTTAAACACTTCTTAAAGAGAAGTCTCCAAGCCGACTTTGTGGCAAAAATACAAAGTTGAAAGCAAATTACGATAATGCACCTTTTTACAACGTTCAACATCTCAAATCCACTCCAAGACAACTAACCCCTAGCATCATTATTACATGCAATCCGCAGACAAATAGATAATAAATCAAATCAACAGTTGCTGCCGAAACTATTACTCCACTTGTGTTGTTACTGCACCATGCAGATACTTTGTACCAGTTTTGACACGGCTAGAGATAATGTCAGAAACTAAAAACAAGGTTGATTCATGTTTACCATTGGAAGTCTCACCCATTATAGCTTACTTCAATTAACATCACTTTTATCCTCCACGCTAAGCAGAATTTCTTGATATTAAATGCCCGCAGCCTACCTGCCGCTCAAACCCTAATCCTCCTTGCGGATAGACACTGCTAAATTAGAAGAAATGAATCAATCGATCCATGAAAAGAAATAAAACTTCTTTTACCAACCCCAAATCTGATATGAAACAGATCCGCCTCTAAGAGCTACTCTTCTATGGGTCACATCGAAAAACAAGAAGAAAACAATAGGGAAACTTAGCAATAAATTTCCTCAGGTCTCCTGGTAACACTCTCACTGTCACATAGTCGATTTAGATAAAAATTATCTTGAAGGGGAATCCGAATTTGAGGATGCATTCGATACAGAGCAGATAACAACACAGTTGGACAACCTGCTTGTTGGAAGCGCTCACAAAGGCTTCGACTATACTGCAACATGCCTGCTGCCTGGCTATTTACTCTTACAGTGCCAGTACATTCTATGGATCCCCGACAAGAACACACCTCGCAGCACCCAAAGGAAGTGGAGGTAACACACCTACCTCTTTAGCTGGTAGCTGTGCGTGGCTCGCAGAAGGAACAGCGCACCTTTTTCACCCGAAACGCCTCAGGAAACAACAAATAAAACCCACGTCCAAACTTTAGTGTTAACAAGCCCTCATCCACGGGCAGAGCAGAAGAACAGGCACGCGAGGAAGGGAGATTGGATTCACGAGGCACAGAAAGGAGGGAAAACGCAGCAAGGCAGAGACAGGAAAGAAAACCACGGCAACCGAAACCGTCTACAGCCTGGGCAGATACCCATTACTGCGCCCATACGCATTAAAGAAGGAAATCAAAATAAGATCATGGTGAAGGATGTCAAGACTCCACCGACTCCCACTGTCTCACGCCAACCAAGAACATTAAAAGCTCATTAAGGAATTGTCAAGCAATACCTCCCATCCGCCAACTAACCACATCACAACTACATTTCATTTTATTTTATTTTTGGAGCCCATGCTTGGGGACAGGCCGCTTGCCAGGAGAAACAAGGCTGATATAAAAAAACATTAATTTTAGAAATTATCAAGGGTCCATCAACATTTAAGAAATAGTCCCCACCTTCAAAGGCGCCACCACAGATCATACTCTTCCTTGTCTGCGCAACGAGGCTCGATCAGCGGGAGCGACAACAAAATATCAAAGGATGATGTTGATAACAATTGACATAAAGAAAATAATAATAACATACAATCGTTGATCGATAATACAACATAATTTATTATTATCATTATTACTAGCAACCACAGTTAAACTCGACAAGGTGAAACACTAACGTTTCAAAGGAAAAGCAACAACGTTCAATTCTAAGAAGCACGGTCGTCGCAGCAAAGGAGCAACGGTGAACGGGCATTACAATCTAAAAAACTGTGCCCTGCATATTATGGGAACATGTATGATCCACCATCAATTAGTTCACTGTGCCAATGATAAATTGTAATGCTAACCCCTAATTAAGGGAAATCAATCTAAGCCCTAAATAAATAATAGAAAAAAACATCAAAGCCCTAAATAAATAATACACAAAAACATCAAATCCCTAGAATGCAGATATTAAACCCTACGCATAAGGTGAAACGCATACGATCATTAATATTAACTCTGTTTGAAGACTAGGTGATTTATCGACAAGTTCAAAGAAAATGAGCAGAAAGTTTCCAAAATGGCTTACCGTCTCGCCTAAATCGACTCAGCGCCATTCTTCAAAGATCGCATAAAATAACTTGGATGTAACACACAAAAATATACGTAAGAGACGACAATACATATAAAGACAAAAGAGACAGACAAACACATGGCCATGCTATGCAGACATAAAAGCTAAAAAAATGAAGGCAATCAATAAAAAGGGAGGGCATAAGGCGGCCTCATGGACATGAGACCCTCCAAAAGCCACACTAAAAACAAAAAAACAAAGACAGAATGTAAACCAGACTCGGCAGAATGTGAGTGAAAGGTGGTTTTTATAGATACCATATCAACGGCTCTTCCAATGGGTAGATGTGCTTTCCAATTGCCTAATGCTTTAAGCACATGCTTCCACATACTCCACATGAATCTTCTAGATGATCTTTACGTGTTAAACAAGACATACCAAAAAGTATATTTTTATAAATTAGCTTGCCTACTAATTAATGTTTTTTCCCGTGATAAAGTACTTTTAAGATGGATATTTTAAATCTTAACCCCATTTATTAATTTCTCTTACTGTAAACAATTAGTAGAAAACTCAAATTTTTAGGAGCTGATAGCCTATGCAAGGTTTTTGGTTTTTGTTTTTGTTTTTTTTTTTTGTTCTTTTACTCTCTTTTTTTTTTGTTGACTTCAAAATTGGAGGGATTAGTTGTACAAAAATTGTACGCTTAGTTGCCAAGGAGTGAGGGGTTTCCATTCTACTCGAGGCACGATGCTAACCTCATTCCTTATTTATTGGTATTTACTGGGAGTGGAACCCGGTGGATGGCTAGACAACACCTTTTACACCATCATACACATTGTTGAACGACAATCCATTCAATTCAAAGGTTTAAATTTGATTATCGTTTATATATATTTTTACTTAGTACATTCTTTACATCATCATTTCTTCCTACTTGAATATTTACTAACATTTGTATATGAGGGCTATAATAGAGATGTCGCTAGGGGAAGTGAAGGAAAGCTTAGTTCTTGAAGATCAAGAAGAAGATGAGGTACTAAGAAAGAGATTGAACATTATTGAGTTAGTATGAAGTATGCAAATGTTGAAGTGAATAAAAAACCCTTCTCTTTATTTGCCATAAAAATGAAAGGGCCAACACTTAATTTAGCGAAACATTAGAAAGAGAAAGGAGGGGATATGCATTAGTCTTTGAATCGACAAACACAACAAATTAGTGAAAGTCAATTGTTGACCTTTAGTACCTCCAATATGTATAGTCAATGTGGGAAATGTTAACCATTGCACTTTGTGGATAGTGTGAAGCCAAGCCATTTACAAGGGTTGTTGATTATGTCTCCTTTGGTAACCAGAGAGCCTAGGGCGCCAAGGGGTTAGTGAATATTGCAAGTGGGAAAAAGAATGTTGTTGGAATTGATAACCACAAAGCAAGGCATTTCTAGAGGTTTTAAACCATTTTTGTTTATAAATGATAGAGATGAAATCCCCAATTGCACCATTAACTCGATCAACTTCAACCTACATGTTGCTAATTAACATAACCTTTAGACCCAGGGAAAAAGAATTGATGTTTGAAGTTGCTCTCAATCAAAATATGACAAAGATCTTTTCCTTGAGTTTTTTGCTTTGCACCTTTCCATGGGAAAATTCGATGAATTTAACACTTACTTCTTGTGGTGGTCCACCAATCCATTTACTACCAACATGTACAATGAGAAAATAAAATGTAAGATTGCATCTTCCAAAAGAAAAGAAACTAGTTGAGATATCAAGGTATTGTAATCATGGAAATGAGCCCCTACGATTTATGTATTTAGCATAAGTTACCACAAAGATACCTAGAATGGTTCAGTTCCTTGTTGATGAAAGATTATAAACAAGGTGCCCAAATTTAGTAAGCTTCTAAAAAAGGTTGAACCACAAGATTTGTTGATGTACATTGGGATTTCCTTAACAAAGGGAATTTGGGTAAAGTCACCACCAAGCTGATCGATTTCCACCAAATGGGGATATTTTTTTAGTGAGGGATGCCTCTCATAGGAACATATTAATAAGGGATAATAATTTGCACACTAAAAATCTTATTTCTTCAATTAGAATATGGTAAACATTCTCGAAGGATTTTGGGAAAGTTTTAAGATATTTCCCCTAATGGGTTTCATTTCCTTGATAGGTATTACAAGGAAATCATATATGGTGGATGCAGATATATTAAAATAAAAACACTTATTAGAGCAAGAAAGAGCATCAGAAGTCAAGTGGAAATTGAAGGAGGCATATTGATCACATATTTGTATTGTTGATGATGTAAGCTTTCCCTATTCCAGTGGTACAAACTCATTAGGACATTTTCCATAAAAAGAATGAAAAAATAATTTGAGGAAAAGCTTTATAATTTGAGCCTTTGATTATATTTATATCAAGCCTTTTGATGTGGATTCCTAACTCTTTTTTGCTATTGTTTGTTTTTTGATATTGTATTGTTCTAGTTATTTTCGCACTTTGTAACCCACCAACAACATATAGTAGTTGCAAGTGTTTTCCTTGTAGATTTGTATTTGGGACCTCATACTCGATATTCAAGGGAATATTTTTAACACTTATTAATTTTGAAGAATTATCATGTGTATATTCTCATGACTGCTATTTTGAAATATTGGTGTTATGAAGCTTTGTAGTATGAGAAAATGGCTAAAAATATGAGACAAGACCAAGTTCTCGAAAAATTTATGGAATTTAGAAAAATTCAATGCAAGAACTATCTATCCATTAAATAAACTATTTTATAATAATATATTTTCTAGAAATTACAGATCAGATTTATAATCTACCATATGGAATATAAATGGAATTCTCTTAGTAATACCATTCAGTTTTAGTATATTTTTAATATCTATGTCAATTGTCCTAACAATGAAGACCCAAAAATAAATTAAAACATTTGACACACCAAAACCATAAAGAAGTAAAGTTTTTTGTGGTTTTTGTATACACATATACAAGGGTATTCCCAACCGTAACATCCATAAGAAATCCCTTTTCCATAATTATTTGATGGATGTCCACTCCTAGCTTTAAATATCCCATTAAGGTGCAAGATGATGCTGGAAATGATTGTAAAGTCTCGCTTTGCAGCTTCCAAATACATTCATTTAGAAGTTTTCAAGGGATTTTCTACAACCCCGTTTTATGAATATGCTAGTAAAGGTGAATTTTTTGAGTTTGGAATATGTTCATTGTATTTGGTGAAGTAGTCTCTATGGCTCTTAAGAAGATGGAAGTATGATATTCCATTAAAATATATCATGTTCAATCATTTGGTGTCCATCTACATAATCTCCCATTTCGTCATTTAAATGTTTCCAAATCCTTTTCACCACATTTTACATACATATTAAACAGAGATCCTACAACTCTAACATCTAGAAAATAAGTACTTCTTACTATGTCTCGATGAATGTCCACACTCTTTTCGCAAGCTCTTATTTTTCCATAAGCTATGAGTATGCTAGTAATTACTAGATAATTGAGTTGAATATATGATTGTTACATTTGGTGAAACAATCTCAATGGATTTTGAATCTTGAAGATGGTCATTTTTAAATAGGTCTCGACATCATTTATCATCAATCAATAATAAGAAACTTACCAAGAAAGATATGAAGTTATTAATTATATATAGTTAACAACACATAACTACCTATAAACTTATGGAAATTATAAACACATGTTATATTCATGACTAAAAATTGTCCATCACCTTAGAAATTTCGAACGAGAAATCTGATGTAATGAAATTTTCAACCAATAACAATATGGAAAAGACATTAACAAATGTCCCACACACAAGAATATGCCACAAGTTTATTTCACCTTCGTAATCCCCAATATAGAAAGAATAAAAATATATCTCATTAGGATTGATTAATTAGAAAAATAAGAACAAAAACACTATAAAATGACAAGTATTAACGTTACGGGAATAATTTTCACTTTGAATTAAAAATTTCATAACACTCCATTAACATGTGTCTCATTAGGATTGATTAATTAGAAAAATAAGAACAAAAACACTATAAAATGACAAGTATTAACGTTACGGGAATAATTTACCCTTTGAATTAAAATTTTCATAACACTCCATTAACATGTGTAAGTAGTCTGGATGGAGAGGAAAACCTGTTAGAGGTCATGTGGAGCTACTACTCTACAAAAATTATCAAGCTTATTAATAATCATAAAAAATATCAAGCCTTGACTTCTATTTTCCTTCATATTTGATTAAACCTCATTTGGCAATACTCAAAAATAAGTTTCCTATGTTTTTTTGGTTTTTCCTTTTATTAAAAAAACAAATTGGTAACCACTAGACCCCAAAGAGGAAGAAAAATTCTCTCCAATTCTACCCTATTTTGGGGTCCCAATGCATTTCATAAAGACAAGCAAATACTCGACTCTTGAGGAGGAAGAGAATGTGATGTTTTAAATCACCCATTTTGATAGAGGTTGAGAGGATGTTGGAAAAGGTTATGGACTATGGATTTATACCTAATAATTGTATTTGTCTAAGGGTTTCCAAGATCTCTACAAAAACCCGTATTTTTTTACACATCCCACAATCATTGTAGTCCATGAGACCACATATATTTTAAGAATTTTTTCAAACTGTTCACATGCTTCCACTTTTGCATACATATCTTCTAGGGAACTTGAATTTTATCTTCAATTGAAAGTACCTTCTTCATAATTCTTCAACATATGTCCATTCCCTATTTTAAAGACCCTATTTTTGCACAAGTTGCAGGTTGCATGCTAGCGAAGGATAAACAATCATATTAGACACTTGTTAGTTTTATTTGGTCAAACAATGTCAATGCTCCATGAGGATGCCCATTCAAAAATGTTCTAATGATGAATCCTCAAATTTGGATGCCTCTAACATACTAATGATATGAGGGGTAGTTAAATTTATGAATGTGGACGTTGATGTCGACTAATATCATTATTAGAGTGTAAGAATATTTTTTAATAGATCTTTCAAAGAAACCATTATGAATATTATTATTATACATACTATGAAATGAATACATTTTTTAGAGAAGTTAAAAAATGGAAGGCGTGGGGATGGACACCTAAAAAAATTTAATATCTTATGAGTTTCATCTTGAACCCCATACTTCCTCCAACGTTTTCACTGCTATCATTATTACCATCAAGGAGTGAACAAGCAACCTAGCATCCCTCTAATAATTTTCTCATTTATCAGTCTAATGTACACCTTTGTTCACTAGTCTCCTAGGTGAGCATTTTTAATGTGAAATTAAAATTCTACCTATTTGTGGGTTGTCATTCGAAACAAAATAATAAGAGAATGTAACGAAAATATTCAAAGTATTATTTTATTTCACATTTCTTTTCTTTCTTACATTTATGTGGTGGCTGCAACGAGGGATTGGTTATATGGGAAAATAGAAAAGGGAAACTACACAGATTGCATCTACATCAAGGACATAAGGAAAACACTATCGACCTTGTTGGTGCTCAAAATAGTCTTGCCCCATTTGTGCCTTTGAAAACTTATTGATTTACTGGCCTCTGTCATTTTCTCCTTCCCGTGTTGTGTCTAGTTGATCCTTGTGGCCATTTTTAATTGGTTCTGGGTTGTAAATATCTTAGGGGTCTATATTTTGAGTCTCCCATGCTGTTCAATTAAAAACTCAGTTTCCCCCATGTTTTCTGTTCTCCACGGTCAGGATTTGTCTTCCCTGTCTTTTCTGCCCTAAGTACTTGAAGAAGAATGAATTGATGTGTCCCTAAGGAACATATTTGAGCCTTGTAACATTCCTAAACTTTCTGTCCTTGAAGAAAATTTCATTCCCTGGCTCAAATAATCATTTTTCTATTTTTTACGGTTTGACGGGTGTTTCTCCCTGGTCAAATTTGCATCCTAGCATTGACAGGGGACATGGCACCTTTTGGTTGGATGTGGCTCAGCTGGGTACTTAGAAAAATTCATAAAAATCCTCAACTCAAAATGTGTCCATGTGGAGGCACGATGCTCATTTGAAGATCTACTTTTGGTTTTTCCTTGGAGTAGCGCCGGGAGGACACTTGGAAGCCTCGCTACTTGGTCGGAACTTAGAAAAAATTTATGTAGTTGGAAGTAGTTTTGGCGGATCGGGACACGTGTTGAGCTTACACTCATTCAGGGTCTCCATTTTGGGCACCATCTTGAAGGTGCACCATGGAGACATGTGGAGGAACCGCGCATGTTCAGGAACCAGCCCTTTAGTTTCAATTTAAAGAAGAACCAGCCGACACGTGGAGGTATCCGCTTTGCTATGCATTTTACTTAGAGATTTCAACGGCCAAAAGGAGACTATCTCAGAGCATGACACGTGGTGCCTTCCGCTGAGCTTCAAGTATTCATTCAAACCTTGTCGGAGCAGGACACGTGGCGAGCCTGTGCTCGTTCAAGGAAGAAAATTTTTGGGACCGCCTTAAGGTGCGCCATGGTGACATGTGGCAGTTTGAAAATTCAAATAGGTAGGGAGGTGGACCATCAGAGGTAACTTGGATTTTTTGCCTCCTTAAGGTTTAAAAATTCAAAATGGCCCGATGAGGGAAATAGTCAATGTTTTACCCCTGGCCAATGACGGAGGTGCAGAGCTCTCTGGGGAAATTTGGAAAAAATTTCTTTTGAGAAAAAGAGTCAAGAGTAAGAAAAGAAGCACGACGTTGCTCCAATCACATGTGGACATGTGTCAGGCTTGTTCCAAAAAGCAGAGTTGTGGCGAAAATTTGGAAAATTTTCCCTTTTCCAAAAAGAGAGTAAAATGGCATAATTTCGTTGTGGTTCCACTCCAATCATATTTGGACACGTGTCAAGCTTGTTTCCTGAGGGTGGAGGTGAGGAGAAAAATGTGAAAAGTTGTAAAAAGTCAAGGGAAGCCCCCAGGTCTTTTCTAAAGTTTGAAATCTGCCATATGGACGGCCCAAATTCAAAGTAATGGGTGTACCTTAGGTGTGATTTGGCTTAGACCTTGATGCTTTGTTTAGTTTTTTAACTTGAGCCTTCATGATAGAATCTCAGAGATTGTGTGAAAGAGTGCTAATCTGGGCCTCCATTGAAGCACATATTCTAGTTGAAGAAACATTTTAGATATTATGTGGCATTCTCGCTGGTCCGACTTTCCATTTTGTAAGGTTCCTCAAGGATCTGGTGAATCTAGTTTCACCCTACCCCACCTCCCACCAAAAATTCATTCAAAAACAACTAATATTACCCATCCTACCCCTATTTTTCATGTGTGTATGCCAATGCACAATCCTCATCACCTAAACATGTAGAAGTAAACAGGGTCTCAAATGTCTTTAGTAACCTTTTCCTTGTTGTGAAATATCTCCATGATCTGGAAGTGACAACTCGTGAGATTCAAATCTAGTGCGTTGATCATATTTTCTCAAGGTCTCTCTATAAATTTTATGCAAAATAAGGATGTATCATTGTTCTTCAATAACAAATTTTATAAAATAGGTTCTCTTACCTTAGTTGAAAGGCACAACCTAAAATAGTGAGGATAGATCAAATCCTCTTGAAGGTGCTATCCATCTCTCCACAAATCCAAGTAACAAAGGGACAGTTAGATTTCTCCCGGCTACAAAACAACATATATTTGTGATCTAGTTGCCTCTAAGCTCCTGTTGAATGTGTTCTTTGCTTGGCTTGAAAAGGAGAACAAATTTGGTTACCAACACTTATGGCGCCATTGCCAAGGATACTATGATTATAGTTCATTTTTCAAACCCTGGTAAAACATTTCTTGTATGCTCCATGTGCTATGTGAAGTTCTTTCAGTCTTCACACCTAATGCACTAGCTTTCATTTGATAAATCTTGGTAAAAAGAAGGTCTGGATCTTTCCATTTCCAGCTTCTAGCATTAACAGACATTTGAAAAATCATATTTAGTGCATCTACACAACTAAGGTGGAAATCCTTAGTGGCGACTCCCTATTGATTTGATTCTTAAACAAGTACCAATGTCTTAAAACTCTGTCATAGTCAGATTTGTTACTAATATTTGCCAAGTTGGAAGGAAGAATATCTTTCTTTGCTAGGGATCCTGCTAGGACATTGTTTCCAGAGCTAGGAAAAGCAAAATCAGAAGGAAGAAAATCTTGGAGAGTCTGTTGGAGATCAGCAGACAAGGAGAGGGATCTCCATTGATGAAAGTGATCGGCCTATCATTGAAGACTGCCATTCAAGTGACTCTAAATCAGGTAGCCTCTTTGTGGAATTGAACTCTCCAACTAGAGAGGGGCCCTCATTTGATTTTGAAAGGTTTTCTTCACACTCTACACCTATCTTTTTGAGGTTGATAGATATTTCCAAGAGACAAGGCCTTTGGGGGGTATCCATTTTGAAAATTATACTCATGTGTTCCAAGAACCCTCTGCCCCCCATTAGTTTGTCACCCCTCTAGGATCACCTCCTCAAATCAATATGGCTCAACCCAGGCCTCCATTTGTTGTAAACACCTTTGGACCTATAAATTTTGTGGGAATGACTAGTTACCCAAATGCAGTGCCTCAAGATGTAAGGAATAGAATGCCAAAGTTCCAAGGAAATAATGCTATTACTGGAGATTAGCATCTAAATATTTTTATCAATATGATGGAAGATTTTGAGATTGAACATGAAGATGTATATATCAAGTTATTTATCCATACCTTGGAAGAGGATGCTATGGACTGGTATAAAGCATTGCCGATAACTCTATTGATTCTTGGACTGAGATGAGTAATGCATTCAAATTATAGTATGGTGATATGACTGACCCTAGGTTTCTTTTGATAGAATTTGAAAACATCAAGAAGAACCCTAATGATTCAGTACATGACTTCAATACAAGGTTTAATAAAACTTTGAGGATATTTCTGTCAGGATAAGGCCTTGAGTCATGTTTGATCAAATATACTGATGCATTTGATAAAAAGGCTGCATATTACTTAAGAGACAAGGACCCCACAAATTTGAGGCAGGCCTTCACCATGGCTCTGCAGATAGAGAAAACATCAAGGCAATTAGGAAGCCTCTAAAGACGGAAGGTGTAAAGTTGGTTAACCCAGGGAAACCTCAAACAAGCAAGGTTGTTGATTTGGAAGAAGTTGTGAAGACTTTGGCAGGGGCTGTCAAAGAGATTTCCTACAAGCTATCCCAGATTGAGAAAGGAATTGGGAAGAGCTCACAGGGTCATCACAAGCAGCAAGGCCAAGACAAGTTCACAAACCACCAAATATCTGATGACAGAGGAAAGGGACCTGTTGGATTTGGAAATAGGTAGCACCAAGGTAGAGCAGAATAGAACGGTACACGACCCTTTTAGCCGCCAGAGTTCTTTGTTGTGGAGGAGACAAATGTCATTGATTGGTGTGATAGATGTTTCATGCCCCATGCTCCTTTTGAAGAAGATCAACAACAATAAGAAAAACATGATAATAATGATAATGATGTCTGCATGATGGGATGCTCCACCAGCTCACAAGGGCAACCTTAACTGAGGTGATAAGTGCTAGAACTGCTACCACTTTTTGGAACTTGCATTCATAGGGTACATATTCTTCCCCCTTCTCATACTTTAGAAGTAGATAATGTACAAGATTTTGAGTTTCCCAATAATGACTTTGAATATTTAAGGGCTTTAATGATAAAGAATTATGATGGAGGAATTCCATCTGAGGAAGATAGAAAGTTACTGATGAATGTTGTTGTGGCTTAAGAGAAGGAATATAACACAAGAAGTAAGGTTGTCAAAGGGGTAGGGCCTCAAGCCAAGCCAAAAGCTCCCTTACTTTCAAACATTCCTAAGGAGGCTCCTAGGAAAGAGGCATCTGCCAAAATGCCCTGCAGTTCCAAACAAGAATCATACCCCTCCTCATGCCCAAGTTGTCAAAAGTCCTGTACCACCTAGTGAGTGTGTTGGCTTTCCTTCCAATACTTGCCTTGCCAAAAAATGTCCCATATGATATTGCCCAAGTGTTGAGTCAAATCAAAGTCTTTGTCCCAATTGTTGAGTTGCTTAGGATTCTTGAGCACAAAAAGAGAGCATTTGAATACTTGGGGTTGAAAGAAGAGAAGATTGCCCTAGGCAGAAATGTAAATATTGTGGAGACTCCTCCAATCATTGAAGAACCAGAAGCACCACCAGCATCAAAAGAGCTATATGAACCACCTGAGGTCTATTTGGGGACATCCTTGGTGGACTCTTAAATGAATGTAGATCCATTCTTCACCACTTTGATCATAAAGAACAAACTGTTGCACAATTGCATGTTTGACTCAGGGGCATCATGTAATGTCATGCCTTTGGAAGTCATGAATGAGATAGACATCAAAGTGACAACATCATATGGGAAGTGCACTACTATGGAATCTAGAGAGGTGCCAGTAGTGGGATGCGTGAAGGGTTTAGTGGTGCAGCTTGCAGCTTACCCATGTAAAAATTTAAAACTTGATGTTGTCATTGTTGACTACCCAACCAAGTGGGGCATGCTATTGTCAAGAAAATGGGTTGTAAGTGTTGGTGGGAGTGTCCAAATGGATATGTATTATGCTACCATTCCATTTGAGGGAAGCCTTGTTAGGTTGTATGGGGAAAAGAAAATGTTGCACCTTATTAAGGATCCCAACAATGCATCCTATGAGGTATTGTACACAAATGTTGATGTAGACAACTTTGTGGGATTTTCTGATGGAAAGGAGCACAAGATTGAAGAATGCAAATGCCTTGAACAGATAGGCTCTCCTGGACTCTATTGTTTGATGGAGCTTTCTCTAGGTTTGGGAATGGTGCTGGTGTTGTTTTGCTTTCTCCAAGCCAGGAAAGATTTGTTTTCTCCTTCAAGCTGAACTTTGAATGCACTAACAACATTGCTTGAGTATGAGGCATTGTTGCTAGGTTTAATAATTTCTTGGAAGTATGGTGTCAAGGACATTATTGTCAAGGGAGATTCAGATTTAGTTTTCAAGAAAGTCAGAAGAATGTATGCTACAAGGAATCAACGAATGAAATAGTATAAGCATGCAGTTTGGGATCTTATTGAGATGTTTGATTCATTCAACATAGTGCATCATGATAGGAGATTCAATGACTTGGATGATAGGCTTGCAGTGTTGGGGTCTCGGTTTGACAATTGTACAATGTCCCCATATTGTGAATATGAGGTTGAGGTATTGACAAGACCCTTTGTCCCTGATAATATTAAACATTGGCAGGTTTTTGATGATGATGCTCAGATCAGAAGATTTCTGCAAAACAAAGGAGAATTTGCTGATCAAAATATTGATTGGGAGCCAATGGTATGTGCAACAGAAGGAAAGGAGACCTTGTTTGGCAAGGGTATCATCCAGCTGAAGACCAACACTATTCCTAGAGGGCTAGTGGCTCTTGAATATAATTTTGATAGTGCTGATCGCATTTTTAATAGATGTATATGACAGCCTCAAGAGATATTGAGGAACATGATCTTGGTAAAGAAGAGAAGCCAAGGAAAATTTGGTTAGATAGTAATATCAACAAGGAGGAGAAGCAGTCATACATCCAACTGTTGAAAAAATACCAAGATTGCATGGCTTGGACCTATTTTGAACTAAAAGCATACAAAGAGGACTTGTTTCAGCATGAAATCCCCTTGGTGTCTAATGCAAAGCCATTTAGGAAAAAATAGAGGCCCATCAATCCACTCTTATCCCTCAAAATGCAAGAAGAACTGAAGAAGCTAAGAGATGGAGGGATTATCTAGCCCACAAGGTATTCTTCTTGGGTTACAAACCTAGTGCCAAGTGAGAAAGAAAAATGGTGACATCAAGTTGTGTGTGGATTTCAGGAACCTAAACAGAGCATCAATGAAGGATAATTATCCTTTACCAAATATGGAGAACATGCTGCAGTTAGTGACTGGTTCTAAGTTACTTTCCACCTTGGATGGTTTCTTTGGTTATAACCAAGTTGTGGTGAAGGAATCAGAAAGGATCAAGATAGCCTTCACTACTCCTTGGGGGACCTATGTTTATGTCAGGATGCCCTTTGGTCTGATGAATGCTAGAGCCACCTTTCAAAGAGCAATGGATGTTGCTTTTGCTAGTTACATCAATGAATTTATTACAGTCTATCAAGATGATGTAACTATATTTTCTAGACAGAGAAGTGATCACCTGCTACACTTGGAGAAGATGCTGATAAGATGTAGAGAATATGGCATCTCACTCAATCCAAAGAAATTCCATTTTGGAGTGCAGAAGGAAAAGTTTCTTGGTCACATAGTGTCACAAGGAGTGATGATTGATCTAGAAAGAGTAGAGGCCATCAAAAAGGTCCCAATCCCAAAGACTAAGAAAGGAATTCAGTCCTTTTTGGGCAAATAAATTTCATTAGAAGATTCATATCAAAATTTGCTGAGCTGACCATTCCAATTACTTCCATGCTAAAGAAATACCAGGTCATCAAATGGGAGGAGGCTGCCATCCAAGCTTTCAATGGGATTAAAGAGGCACTCAAGCATGCACCTGTGTTGGCAGCTCCAGATTATAAGAAGCCCTTTCAACTGTTCTCTTTTTCTTCAGAGAACACTATTGCTTCTGTCTTGCTGCAGAAGGATGATGAAGGGGCTGAAAGGCCCATTGCCTTTTTCAGTAAGGCCTTACAGGGGGTTGAGCTAAAGTACACTATCATGGAAAAGCAAGCATTTACCTTGGGAATCTTTTTCTTCAAAGAACACTATTGCTTGTGTCTTGCTGCAGAAGGATGATGAAGGGGCTGAAAGGCCCATTGCCTTTTTCAGTAAGGCCTTACAGGGGTCTGAGCTGAAGTACACTATCATGGAAAAGCAGGCATTTACCTTGGTAAAAGCAACAAAGGTTTTCAAGCCTTATATTCTAAGTTCAAAGGTTGTTTCTTATGTTCCCCATACCATGGTAAAAGACATCTTGTCAGAGATGGAAGTCTCAAGAAAAATATGTAGATGGGTGAACAAATTGCAAGAATATGATATGGACATCCAAACCATGAAGTTGGTGAGAGGTTTGGGCTTGGCTAAGCTTATGGCGGAGAGAAACTTGCAAACTATTGAGGTAAATGAGGTAGAAGAAGAAAGGGTAGGTGTATTTGAAAGGTTGATGAATTTTGAGTGGTATAAAGATGTAATATTTTATCTCAGACATTTGAGCTTCCCTGAGCACTTAAGTAAGAACCAGAAGAGAGCCCTTAAGTTGGCTTCCCAAAAATATGTCATCACTGATTTTGGGTTAGCTTGGAAGAACCCAGAGGGAGTCCTCTTAAGGTGCATTACTAAAGAAGAAGCCCCCAAGATAATTGTTGATCTCCATGGAGGAGTTTGTGGGGGCAATTTGCTGTAAGAGTCACAACACATAAGATCCTAAGGGCTGGTTATTGGTGGCCAAATATTTTCAAGGATACAACCTTGTTGGTTAGAAGATGTGAAAGTTACCAACGCTTCTCTGGAAGACTGAAAGCTTCAGTTCCCTCCCTTTGCAGCCTATGTCAATTGAAGCTCCATTTAAGCAATGGGGAATGGATTTCATTGGTGAAATTTTAGACCCTTCAAGTCTTTGGCCACAAGTGGATTCTTGTAGCAACTGATTATTTTACTAAATGGGTGGAGGAAATCCCCACCAAGAAGGCAACACACCAAGTTTTCATGGAATTTGTGTTGAACAACATCATCTACAGGTTTTGGGTACCAGTCAAGATTGTAGCTGATAATGCCATGAGCTTCAGAGTTAAACCTTTGGTTGTAATGTGCAAGGAGTATGGGATCAACTTGACATATGCCTCTAATTACAACCCCAAGGAAATGGACAAGTAGAGTCCAATAATAAGAATTTGCTAAAGATCATCAGAAGAACATTGGAGTAGAACAAGAGAAAGTGGGGTGAACAGTTGAAGTTTGTTGTTTGGGCAAATAGGATCACTATCAAGAGGGTCACTGGAAAGAGTCCATTTGAGTTGGTGTATGGGACTCAAGCCCTACTACCCCTTCATATGTAATTATCTTCTTATCAATTCATCCAGCAGCTAGAAGATCAAGAGGTAGGTCCTTATGATGCTCGTATTAACCAAATTGTTGAGCTTGATGAAGAGAGGAGGGCATCCCACCAGAGGCATATAAAGTTCAGAGAGAAACTAAAGAAGTTATTTGACAAGAAGGTCACTCCAGATCCTTCAATGTTGGAGATCTTGTGTTGCTATGGGATAAAGACATGAGGATAAGGGCAAGCATGGCAAGTTTGACTCATTATGGATGGGCCCTTACTCTATTGATATCAGGATTGGTGAACACACCTTCTTCCTCAAGGAATTAGATGGTGAACTTCTCAAATTTCCTGTTAATGGAAGTAATTTGAAGTGGTTCTTGGAGTGATTCACCCGAATCAAGGAAAATCTTTTCAGATGAGTGTATAGTTTGTTGTTTGTTCCTTGTTTTTGTGTTTTATTCGTTTTGGTCCTCGGTGACCTATTTTTGCTAGTTTCTCTGTCTGTTTTTGAAAGATGGCTCTGTTTCTCTGCTCTACAAGATGAATTCGTTACCCAATGGATATTTTTGGCACTTGGTCTACTTTTGTTCTTGTGGCACTCGCAGGGAGTGCCCATCCCTAAGTCGGAGCCGATGTTGGTGCTCAAAATAGTCTCGCCCCATTTGTGCCTTTGAAAACTTACTAATTTACGACCTCTATCATTTTCTCCTTCCCGTGTTGTGCTTGGTTGATCCTTGTGGCCATTTTTAATTGGTTCCTGGGTTGTAAATCTCTTAGGGGTTTGTATTTTGAGTCTCCCATGCTCTGTTCAATTAAAAACTCGTTTCCCCATGTTTTTGTTCTCCACGGTCAAGATTTGTCTTCCCTGTCTTTTCTGCCCTAAGTACTTGAAGAAGAATGAATTGATGTGTCCTTGAGGAATGTATTTGAGCCTTGTAACATTCCTAAACTTTATTTCCTTGAAGAAAATTTCATTCCCTGGCTCAAATAATCGTTTTTCTATTTTTATGATTTGATGGGCATTTCTCTCGGTCAAATTTGCATCCTAGCATCGGCAGGGGATGTGGCATCTTTTGGTTAGACGTAGGGATGTCTTTTAAGGATTTCAACACGAAAAGTGAGGGGATATGATCATCCTATTTGAAAGCACCCAAAACCTCAAATCCCTCCTCTACTAGCTCCCAAAAATACCACAAAACATATGATCCTCAAGAGATCAATTTAACATAAAAACAAATATATATATATATATATATATATATATATATATATATATATGAGTTGTGAGGTTTTCTAGACAATTATTGTGAGGTTGTCTAGACATATGTAGAATTAAAGAAATAAAAATCAAGTTTAAATTCCATAAACGATACAATTTTAATTTTCTTTAATAAAAACCTCCAAAATTTAAAGAAAAATATAATTTTCAAAAGAACAAATAATGAACACGTAAACACATTAAATTAAAAAGGGTATATTGATAATTTGTTTGGGCTTTGGTTGAGTCAATTTCTTTTTGACTCATGCTTTTTTATAGATGTTTTTGTTTCATGTGAGCTTTAATGTAATATCTTTTGTATATCGCCTTGGAGCCTTTTCCAAATTTTATCTATCAAAAATAAAATAAAATATTTCAATGTAATTCTCAATAATTATATAATAGTGAGTCAATACAATTGTAATATTGACAAAAATGTAATGAAATTACTTAGAACTAAATTTATCAACAAGAAGATACCACCTTAGAACACCAAATTATAGAAAAATGATCACAATATGCAAGTATAATGACTTATCCACTTTGAGGGACAACCTCCAAACCATACAATAAGACTCAAGTGCTCAATCTGATGATCATCTACTACTTACTAACTCTTATATATACCATACTATGGTATTTAAACAACTAAGGATGACTTACTAAGAATATGAAAGTATAAATAAATATGATATGTCATATTAGGGGATAATGTTAGCCAAATGTCAACTATACATATCATGATATATGACTTATGATTAAGGGTACAATATTCCCCTCCCCTTCAAAGATACATTTTCCCCAATGTTTTCAAGAGGTTTATTCACACAATTTTAGTCCAGGAGAATGAAGGAAAAAAAAATGAACGACTATGTAGAAGCCCCGAAAAGGATGGATTTGGAGTATCTATCTGGACTTGTGCACTGGAGAGGGACTGGGTCACATATGTGCACTTTGGTTTGTAAAATGGGTGCCCTAGTTTGTGCAAAATATCTAATAGATGAAAAGAGTAGAAGAGAATATGATTTGATGATTTATTCACAACATCAAAGATTAGTTTTATACATGCTTAGAAAATAGTTTGTTTCACATGCCTCATCATAAGAGGAATAGTAAGAGACGGGAGGTGGAAAAATCATGTGGAGGAGATGAATTATCCCCATAAACAATATATAAATTATTTTCTAACATCCCCCTTAATACATTATTTTTACAAATGTACCCTCGAAAAAATTCAAATTTCACCTTGCCAAGAGACTTGGTGATTATATCTGTAATTTGAGCATCTATTAGGTAGTACTGGAGATGGATGTGGTATTTGAAGACTTATTCTCAAATGTAGTGACATTTGACCTCAATGTGTTTTGTTATCTCATAGAAAAATGGATTTTTCACAAGCTTCAACACACCCTAATTTTCGCAATGAATGATGGGAGGATTTTCTTTAGGAATTCCCATATCTGAAAAAATGTGATGTAACCAAATCACTTCACACATAGCTCCTCATGTGGCATGATACTCTGTCTCAGTGGATGAGAGAGAAACAACATTTTGATTATTACTTATCCACGAGATAGGTCTAGATCCAAGATGAAAAATATAATGTGAATTTGATTTCTTGTCATCAACGGATCCAACATAGTCCAAGTCTATATATCCCTACATAAAGAACTGAGATTTCTTTTGATACTCAATACTATAGTCAACTATACCATAGACATATCTTAACACATGCTTCGTTGTTACCCAACGATGTTTCTTTGGATCCTGTATTAATATGGAAAGATAGCTCACAACGAAAAATAAGTCTAGTCTAGTATATGATAAGTAAATGAGACTCCCAAAAAGATGTCTATAGAGAGTACCATCTACTTGAGGTGAATATTAGAACCTAGAAAGTTACAAACCTTTTTCTATTGGAGTGGAAACAGTTTATAATATGACATGGCATACTTTTCTAAGAGTATCTTGGAAATTTTCTTTTGAGAGATGAAAATATGATTCTTCTTCTAAAGTAGCCCCAAATTTGTCATATCAAAGGAATTCTTCAAATGATTCTTCACATCTTCGACAGGATTGTCGAATTACTCGTGATCACAATATCATCTACATAAAAATACAATATGACAATCTCTCTCGCCTATCTTTTTGATATATATATTTGAGTTAGAGGGGCTACGAGTGAATCCATGTTGTAATAGGTGATCATCTATTTTTATGTACCATGCCCTAGGTGCTTATTTAAGTCCATAAAGAGACTTGATTAGACGACATACCTTTTGAGGATGTTTCTCATCAATAAATACTTTTGGATGGGTCATGTATACCTCTTATTTTATATCACCATTCAAAAAACCACTTTTTACGTCCATCTACTGAAGTTTCCATCGGATTTGGGTTGTCGGCGCAAAGACAAATCTGATGGTTTTGATCTTCACAATGGGTGAAAAGGTCTCAAGAGTCAATTAATTCCTCTTTGAGCATAACCCTTTGAACTAGTCATGTTGTTTACTTTTTGATAGATTGATCTACCATGTATTTTGTTTTGAAAATACACAAACACTTAATGGAATTCTTACCTGCGACCAGATCGACAAGTTCCCATGTCTAATTCTGTATCAAATAGTCATATTCATCATATATGGCCTTCATCCACTCTAGATAACGTAGTGCCTCATGAAATGAATTAGGTTCGGTGCTATCAACCACTGAACTCATGAATGTGAGATTTACCTCATTTCTCACCTTTCTTCTTGTACAAATACCTGATAAAGTGTCTAGAAGAGAGTTCAGGTGGGAGTCTCTCCGGTTCCTTGGACCTACTTCAGACGCCGAACCCTGATGAATTGTTTTCCAAATTTTGAATATTAATGAACAAATCTCCTTGCAGCTCATCCTTCTTCTCTAAAGAATCCTCATGCTCATCATCTAGATGTGTGAGAAATATATGAGAGGAGGTCGGTGCTAAATCTTCCTTTTGTGGAAATGAGTCAAATGATGACTCGTCACAAAACATAATCTCTGCTCTCATATATCTTCTTTGTCTCATGATCCATGAGACAATATTTTTTGAGGTTGTATTGTACCCCAAAAATATACACTAGAGTGTTTTTGGATCAAGTTTCTTCCTCTTCTTATATGAAGCATGCATATATACAATACATCAAAAAATCTCAAATGAGAAATAAAAGGTTTACAGATTACTCCATACCTCTTTTGATGTCTTGTTCTTCAATATATTTATAGGTTCTTGGTTTATAAGATCTACAACATTTTGTATAGCTTCCACACAAAATATGTTCTCTAACTTTGTAGTGGAAAGCATGCAATGAGCCATCTCCATGATAGTCCAATTGCAACGTTATGCAATTCCATTTTGATGGGGAGTATAAGGGGAATTCAGGTTGTGTGTGATGTCACAATTCTTAAAGAATGCCAAGAATTTCTTCAACATGAATTTCCCTACTCGATCTGAGTGGAGGAAAAAATGGGCTTCTCGGTCTGTTGAATAAACCTCTTATAGAAGGTCTAGAAATGTTCAAATTCTTCACTCTTATTTCAAGAAAGAACACCCAAGTCTTGCGGGAATAATCATCAGTGAACAATTGGAAGTACTGAAACCCCTTAAATGAGGTAGGAAAGGGTTTGCAAAGATCGATATGTATGACCTCAAGATGGTTCTTGGCATGGAATGTACTCGACTCAAACATATCCCGATGTTTTTAGCCACCATAAATGCAAGAAAAAGAGGTAATGACTGAGAAAGAGGAGGAAGTCCTCATACCATATCCTTCAAATTGAGTTGATAGAGGGAGCTAGTAAAATATATGTTCATACCGATAATGCCAGAGTGCAGTGGATTCCACTGCAAAGGAAGATAATGTAATGGTAGAGGATGAAACTGCATATAATGAAAATAAACAATCCTTCAAAAAATCCCTAAAAATTATCATAACTTATTTAGATATGAAACATGATTTGATGCCATTCTGAACAAGGAACTACACCTTGAGCTTTTGATTCAACAACTGAGACACGACAAGAGATTTTTGGTCAAGCCAAGGACATAGAGCACCTTCGTGAGAGTACATCTTCTTGTCCTAAGAGGAATGGTCACATTGCCTATTCCTTCTACTACATACTTCTTGTTGTCTATAATTCCAACCCAATCTCCAAGTGGGTCAATCAATCAATGAATAAAAAAGTTCTATTTCATGTAATATTCTTGTTGACACCTAAATCAATCAACCAAACATTATCTAATGGTCGCGATGTTTGAGATAAAAAAACCAAATCATCTTCATGTGTGCTACAATGTGTCAATTTTGGGACATCTTCATCTAAGTCATCATATGGATGGGATGTGACATGTCCTTTTTGCTTCTTTCTACAAGGAAACCACTTGAATTTCTGTAAACCACATCGGACAGATGTGTTCTCTTCTCTAGAATTACTTTTTGTGCAACCATTGTACTAAAAATTCATGATATCATGCATATTTTTGGTGCATATGTGATACCATCGATTAGATATTTGGGTTTTCTCGCTCTTGTTTTGGCTTTTGAGGTTGCTTCTTCTTCTCGCTTCTCTAGTTTTCCCTTGAGGCTTCTAACTCTTCTTCTTCCTAGAGATAATTTCTTTTCCTCACAATCTTCTTGCAATGATTGAATGGCTTCACTGTTACAAAAAAATTCACCAGTTTGGAAAATCTCACCTCCTTTTGTGTGACGGTCAATGTGGTGACGAATGTCTTGAATCTGGGACAAAATATCTCACAAGTGTGATTGGGACAAGCAACTTATCTTCGACCACTTATCCAATTACACTTATCTCTACTTGTAGTTCTGCCACTCAACATAGGAATGATTCCACTTTATCACCTTATTGCATACTCATTATATGAAGCTTTGACTGGAGATGCACAATTTTAATCAAGTTATTTTCTTCATAGATCATGGAAATATTATCCCAGGTCACCTTTGATGTTGTTGCATTCTAAATGTGTGGCCACACCTCATCGAATATGCTCAGTGTGATCAACATCAAGTCTTTTACATCAGGGTTGTCATACTTTGTTCCTTCATCTACGTCGGTGGGTCGAGCGAGTGTTGGAGTGACAATCTCCCAGATATTTTCAAAGAGGATAATGGTCTTCATCTTTCTCATCTATGCAACATAATTTGGCCCTTTCAAGAGCTGGGAATCAGAGAACAATATTTTTGGAGTAGGCATGATCTCAAAAAGAAAATTTTATTCTTATTATTTGTTCAAAGATACAATGTCTTACTAATAAAAAAAAGAGTGAATGTGGGCTCGGTGCACTCATGTAGTGAGACATAGATTCTTTTGTGGCCATTCTATCTCACATTCATCATCGGTTCATATCCTTCTTCAAGGTTTGCACAAACCTTCTTAGCTTGGCACCGTACATCGAACCATAACCATTTTAGTAGTCCTTGATGCAAAATACACTCAAATTGTAGAATTCCACTATTATGAAGGGCATCAAGAAATGCAAAATAAAATCCAATAGTTTGTTCTTGGCCTCTCAATGGCCATTCACCTTGACAAATTTGGCAAAGCACTATTTTTCGTATCAAGAATGAGTGACATGTGCTTTTATGATCACTTTTCTTCTTCACGTTTATAACAACAATATGATTAATCCTCCTTTACAGGTCTATGAATATTTATTGCTTTGTTTCAAGAGAAAACGTAAAAATACTATAAGAAAACCAAGTTTCAGAAAGGTCTATGGAGTCAATGTTCAAAATGCAATCACTTTTGTCAAAACAATAACTTGTCTCTAGGTGGGTATAGATTTCTAGGTGTAAATATTTGTTTCTCACTTTGCTTATTCAATGCAGAATTTTCACACCCACATTCCCTTTAACTAATTTCCACATAGGAATCATTTAGCTGGTCGTTACCAATTAAAACAACAAGAAAATCCAAAAAATGAAAACTACAGTGACATCTTGATCGCTCCAACCACATTTACATTACTTCGTGATATAAACGTGGTAATGTAAACGTGGTAATTTTAGAACTATATAAATCCCAAAAAGGAATCAAAAGATAATAATAGATAGAAAGAGCAGAAGAGATAATTCAATGATTTATTCACAAGATCAAATATTTGTTTTATACATGCTCGTAAAACGGTTTTTTTCACTCGCCTCATCAAAAGAGGAATAACAAGAGACGGGAGGTGGAAAAATCACATAGAGGAGATAAAATGTCCACAAAAACAATATATTATTTATTTTCTACCAAGATCCGAACTGAAATTCATAGCATCGGAGGTGGTTTGAAACCCTCATTGTATGTCACATCAGGTTTGCTTTCTGTACCACATGTGAACAATAATCCAAGATGATGAAAAGACCTACAAAAGACTAAAAGAAGTATCAAAACCCTAAAAATGAAAAATGTAAATGAATGGGTTGGACTGACCTCAACTACCATAATAGTGGGATTACTAACTTAGCACTACACTACATTTTAGACCCAAATGTAGTTCTAGTGAGTGTGTGCATAATGTGCCCTAGGTGCTCTTGTTCTAGTCACACTTTGTGAATTAGCGAGAAATAACTAAATATAGAAAATGAAATAGAATGTGTACATGGAATAGAATACAATCCCTCCCCCTATGAAGTGTGATGTAGATGAACCGAATTTTCCTATCTAATGGAGCTAATGAATCAAAGTGATCTCTAAGTGGATGCAACTCTAGATGGATGATAGTAACGAATAATGCTTGGTACCTCATTATGGTCTCATAAATTTATATTTAGAGGGTTTTCTTGATCTAATTTCATAATTAACCCCAAAAATGGCTGACCAAAGTAATATAAGAAGCTAAAACATTTAGAAAGAACCCAAAAAGTGGTCAGTAAAGTTAAAAAGGATCGGGGAACCCTTGGGGAACGAGGAACCCATGGGTGCCCTAATACTAGCCTTGGGTGCCTTAATCGAGGCTAAAATAATGGGAAGTGATGGAATTTGACTAGGTATGTAGGTATAAGAGGTCGGGAATGATGAAATAAAATAAAATAAGATGGCTAAAATATGGGGGTTAGTAATCTCTTCATTCAAGAACCTTCTAAATAGTAGTATGAGACCGGGATTAAATAATATCTAAAGTGCATAATTTTATGATTACATTTTTTTCCACTTCATGTTGGTGATTGGAAAGCTTGATAACATAAAGTAGATAGATATGCGTGCACTGATGTCCATGAAAATTTTAGTACAAAACATGCCAAAGGACTAGATAAAGCATGGAATGACAAAAAGATGAAAAGGTGCAAAAAAGTGATGAGAGTGAACCTATGGCATAAACACATGTCTAGTTGTCGATGTGTGTGATGTACTGTATGGTTGGTATGGTGTGTGCTAGTGTGAAATTTTTTTGTTGATGAATTCATCATTATTTTTTTGTTTCGCACATTTGACTTTTTTCTCATACAAACGGACACTGTAAGGAAAAAATTATCAAGTAGTCAAATATGTATGTATTTATGTGTAAACACACAATGTAAAAGACGCATGCATATGTATGTAAATGTAAATACATAAGAGAAAACGTGTAAATGGAACATGTGTACCTGATCCATGTTCAAAAAGAGAGTATAACAGGATATCCTATACTGCTAGATCTTTTGGGTGATCTCGAGGCCGTAGGAAGAAGAAGTGTAGGGAAAATTTCCGTTGTATCCTCTAACCTCTAACTTCTTCATTGAATGTTTGTGAAGATATATCTCGTATGTCCTAGTTTTTGGGTGATTTGACTCCACCTGGCCAAATTAGTGTAGGGAGGCATAACCACTATAACATCGGAGCCTGAATCGCTTCTCTGGAATGCTAAGGACATCATGTCCTATAAAAGCCCCTTTTATGGGGTTCGTAGACTTGTATGAACCCACGCATTGTATGTAACTAAAAATGCCAAGGGCGGTATGTGCAAAGTGAATTGAATCAATGTAAATTTGTTGTGTTAGCATGTAAACCCCAAATGATGCCCCCATCCTGGGTGCACATTTGATTTATTTGATAGGAGAATGCGACCCCAAAAGAGGAAAAACCGCACATACTCGAAACTCTTTCCTTAAGGGGTAAGGGAAGGATCTTATTATAAACCAAGGCGTTTAAAAAATAGGAGGCTAGCCAAAGACAAGTGTTACTAAAAACAAGCATGCACATAGAATACAAAGTGTGTAAGATACACAAACAATGTAAAAATACCAAGAAAAGTAGTAATGTAAACACGCTAGAATAAAAGTAAGCTAAAAAAGTGGGCTGCAGACATGCGACATCACTCACGATGTCATAAGACATGCAAGGACAATGTGGCCGTAAACAACAAATAAGTGTGCACACCAAACATAGGGAAAAGCCCGCAAACAATAACAGACAATGTAACAACCAAGTATGGAAAGAAATATATATGTATAACCAATGATGCACATGAAGCACTCGTTAACATGTTAGAATGATAACTAGTATGTCAAGAGCGCGTAGAACCAAGTAATGTAAAGTGCTAAGCATTAAATGAAACGATAATGGCTGAAAGAGATGAATGTGTATCACCCCAATGACTAGTATAGGAAGGGTAGAAGGAGAGCATCCATCTTTGTGTGTAAAAGACCTCGTATCTCGTGATCAAAACTAGGAAAAATACATGAACACACATGTCTAGATGGTATAAATAAATGACATAAAGTAATATAACTAGCATGTGTAATAAAGAGACCATAAAAAATAAAATTAAGTAAGACTTAAAGAAACCATATTATGTAGTATGTTGTGAATGGATGAAAATGAATTCAAGATGGAATGATAGGAGCCACATTCCCCAAGTGAATGGAAATGTATGCAGTGAGGTTCATTTTATTTTCCCCCTTAGTATTCAAGAATTAATTGTAAACAAGAGTGCGTCATCGGGAAATGGTCAAATAGTGTGTGTTGTGTCTAGCGTGTTATGATGAGTATGTATGTATAGTGATGATCATATGCAAAGTATAGAATAGATGTGCCTAAACCTTATAGCCTAAACATATATCATGAAAAAATGAATGTAAGAGTGATGATTTAGCCTAAAAGCGTATATCAATACTAAATGAAAAGTAGGGAGTGGTCATGTATCCTAAAGCGTATACCACCACAAGATTAAGAGATAGGTGACCATTTATCCTAAAGCGTATGTCACTAGCCTAATAATGTCACATGATGGAAGGTTAAATGATAATCGTGTGATAAATGTAAGGTCCATTTGATTTGTAAACCCTCGAAGTCAATTATGGACCAAGGAACTAAAGTGATTCATTGGGTAGTGAGTGAAACGCATAGAGGGTGACATAATGTATGTAATGAAGATGATAAATGACCCCGTGATAAGTAGAAATGTGTAGATACGTGTAATGCAATATGTGTACAATGTATAAGGTGTAATTTATAGAATAACATGTAATGTATGTAAATAGACTAGTGTTTTAGTATGTGAGATGAGTAATGTATGAGTTTATATGCATAGATAATATAATTATGATGTATTCATAACTGACGAAAAATATTAGGTATGATGTATGACACACAATATGTGAATAGATGCAAGTGTGTAAGATCTATTATGAAGTGTGTGGGGTTCATGTTTCGTAAGCCCTCAATAGTCAAGTGTGAATCGAATAAACATAGTGTGTCATCAGTAATGACGGCACTAAAGTGTGAATAAATATTGGTATGTTATAAAATTGATGTATGAGAATGCAAAGATGAGATATGAGTAGACACTATGATGATGTATACGTAAATGTTAAGAGTGTTATGTAGTATTGTGTAAGGATGTGAATGAATGAAAATGCAAAAATGAGAGATGTACCTATGTGGATATGATGATGAAAGTGGGGGAGGAGTGAATATTATGTCCCCAAAGTGTGTGTGATGAAAATTTTTGTCATCTAATGTCATATATAATATCATCACTTTCAGGATCGTAGTCAAATGGATAAACATTGGTGACTTGGTAAGCAATAATGTCTGCACGGTTGATCGGGTAATGAGCCATATATGAATAAGTTATACATTCCCAAAACATACCGCTCATCGGTAAATGGAGGAAGTAGAGAACCGTGCGTATACCATCGAGCAAGATTTTGCGAATAGCCAAGAAAGGAATTATTATAGATAAAGATACAACCTAAGGGCATGGGGAAAGCTATATTTGTATGATCGGGATCAATAGTTCCTCCGATTTAATCAATCTATGATTTCCTAATTTGAGAGAAGAAGAGTGAAGAATGTGTGATAGATATATCGTAAGATGAAACACACGCAAACCATAAACAAAAATATCATGAACAAAGTCATAATAAAGATTTAGAACATGTGGGGCAAGATATAGATCTTCAAAATAGAAACATAGATGGGAAAAACCATGATGGGTACATATGGTGTCATCATATGTAGGATCAAATGGAATATATTCCCAATAGGAGTCATCCATGAAGAGTGTGAAAATAAATGGTGGTCGTGCTAAAGTAGGTGGTACATGTGAAGGTGTATGTGATAAAGTGATGGCCATGGATTGGACAAGCCCCGATAAGGAATCATAGTAGCAGTAGTGATTAACTAAAATTAGAAACTACTCACTAATACTATGAGAAGTATAACCACTAGTTATTCTAAATAGGACAGCTAAAACATTGTATAAATGCATTAAAACAGTATGGAATAATTATAAATAATTATACTAAGTGAAATGAAACCCTAAATATGCAAATAAGAAGAGATAAATGACTTAGCTGATTAAATAAGACTTTTGTACATTGTCATAGGTTTGATAATAAAATCTTGGAGTAGGGACAAATGCTCGGAAGTCCCGAAAAGTTCATATATGGAGGATCTGAGAAGACTAAGGCACCTGGGAGTGTATTGGGGTGCCTTGGTCTGTAGATTAGGTGCCTTGGTTTCGGTAAAAGCCCCAATTCTAGTTTTCATAGTGTCGCAAGGTATCCCAAAGTGTTCTATGTATGTCGCATCATATCTGTCGGGTTTGGTGAATGTCATGAATAGTGAAGTGATGACCTACAAGAAAGAAGGAAGTATCAAAACCCTAAGAAAAATAAAAGATATCGAATGAATGGGTTGGACTAACCTCAAGATCCAAATAAGAGGTCTTATCACTTTGAGCACCGCACTACATTTGAGACCCCGATATAGTTCGTGTGTGTGTGTGTGTGTGTGTGTGTGTGTGTGTGTGTGTGTGTGTGTGTGTGTGTGTGTGGATGTCGTGCCCTAGGTTATCTTGTGTTAGCGCACTTTGTGAAGTATGAGAAATAATAAATACAGAAAATATAATGGCATGTGTGCATGGAATAGAATAGAATCCTTCCCCCTATGATGTGTGTGTTGATTCAGATCTCTTAGCCTTGATGCATGACACTATGTGGATGCAAGTGATGGAATGGATGCAACTCCGGATGGAGTGATATTAGTATGTGATGCTATGACACTTTTCATGGTCTCATAACTTTGTATTTATAGGGTTCTATTGCTCTAAATTCATAATTAAACCCGACATGGACGATGTTGGCGATAAATTTGTCTTGTGGTCAAATTTGTGGATTTCAGGATAACGCTATGGGAATCTAATTCCCTCTACATTTGAATGGTGAAGATCCCATTGTTTAGCATGTAAAACCAAAGTGGATTTAAGGTGATTTTTCAACTAGAGATCCATAGGAACACTCCACCATCCCTATGGCAATAATAACAACTCCTTGCTATAGCAGAAATTGATCTGAGAAAGGGGAGGGAGTGAGAATGAAGGAGGGGGAAATCAATGTTGTGGGTAGAGTGTCATATGCCCACCCACATCAACTAGAAGTTCATTACATGCATTAATTAATATAAGAAAGACTAATTTTCAATTTCTGAGCACAAGATAGAATAAAACACGCTGGTCACAAAGCACCAATCGATTTTTCCATCAAGGGGACATAAAATTCCTTCCTTTTTTATTGATCTCAGAGTTGAAACTCGTACAATGAGTGGGAATAGAAGAAAAATGCAAAGGAGGAGAATAGAAGAAGACTAACAATCATTTTTATCCTTTGTTCACAAAAACGTGCTTCTAGTTTCTAAATTTGATTGTTGGCCCTTCACAAAGACTTCGAAAAACCATTAAAATGTTCGAACCAAAGCCATTACAAACAAATTTGATCATTTCCCTCTTCTAAATTCCTCTCGCATGCAAAGAAAACGCTTCGACGAGCCCAAAAAAGCATCGCATGTAAAAATGCATTTTATATTTCAATTTGCTAGTTCACATATGGATCATTTGATCCTTTTCCATGATTTTGTTATCCAAAATTTACCCCCCAGGGTAAATTTGATAACATGCATCAGAATATTCAAGTCCCAGGCACATTGATTGATTCAGAGCAAACGTCATGTTTCTGAGGTTCCCTCAGATATTTTTCTAACTCCCCTGGCCAAAGAAGGAAGGAGCAAGCTCTGAGAAAATGCGAAAAATGGTTGCAGAAGGCAAGTAGGTTAATCCAGAAAAAATTGTGAAAATCGGCTAAGTCCTAGTCCTAGGAGCAATTGGGACATTTGGGACAAAAATGCGCGGATCGGCCGAAAAGCCTCCAGGCGGCCCAAATAGCAATTGGGACATCTGGGACAAAAGTACGCGGCGGGCGCGAAAAGCCGATCCGGCCAAAAGAGAGAAAAATTGGCTAACTGCTGAGAGGGTCGCCTTTGGGACAAGCGGGACAAAAAGATGTGAACCGGCCGAACCGGGCGAAATGAGTCAAGGCAGCCCGAAACAGTCTGGGACGCGTGGGCCAAAAGTACGCGAACCGGCCGGATCGGCCGAAATGAGAACTTTTGTCCCGGAACAGTTGGGACAAAAGGGCGCGAACCGGCCGAACCGGGCGAATTTGTCCTGACGGTCCGAAAGCAAATGGGACATATGGGTTGCGAGTACGCGAACTACCCGGTTCGGCCGAAATGGGAAATTTCAGCACTTTGTGCCAAATGGGACAAAGGACGCGCGTGGGGACGTGAAAAGCGAGAAGCGCCGAAGGCGAGAGAAGAAAAGTCAACGTTTGACCCGTGGAACTTCAAACGGCCATAACTTTTGACTCCGAGCTCTGATTTTCACAAAATTGGACTTTCTGGAATGAGCACGACGTCCTCTACGCCAAAAAAACTGGATTTATTATTTTTAATGAGGGTAGATATATTTAAATAAAGGAAACATATTCGGCTCCAGTCAGTTAATGCTCATTCCCGTCAAATGACAGAAAATGCCTGCCAGACCCAAAATAGCTGCCCGCACTCGAGAAGGCCATAACTTCGTGCATTTCTTAACAAAATCGCACAAAATTGGTACCGTTGGAATCGTGGTTCCGATCCCAATGCACAGAATTAAAGAAATTCTAGATTTGATAAGAAATTGATTAATTTTTTTAAGGAAACGTGGCCGGGTTCAGAACAGTGTTTTATTTGGTAGCTGGGAGTGCAATTAAGAGGCATGGTCATCATTCTTTCTCTGCTGCAGCACATGGGACAGTATGGGGAGCCTTTTGCAAGTAATGGACAACCTTTTCACTCAATTTAATACCTCTTACAGGTGGTTGAAGGACAGATTTCAGGATTTCCATTTTCCCTTCTCTTTTCCTTCTCATTTTTTTATAAATTGGAGTGTTGGGCTCATTGTAAAGGAGAGAGTTTTTGGGTAGCAAAGCTCTACCAAAATTGCTTTGTGAAGCCAGTGTGTTGCAGGCCCTTGTAGTGGACTCCTTGCATGGTGATCCAGGCCCTTATCTTGTAATAGATTGAACTGTGCATATCATGAAGCAATAAAATACCAGTTTGTGGATGTATCTTCCCCTGCTGTGTTTTCTTGCATTCTTCTTGCCCCTTTGATATTTCTATAAGAATATTGTGTCTATTTGTTATGTTCTTGTAGGAATTCATTATCATTGTGTGTGCTTGGAATATTGCTGTGAATGCATTTTTGTTGGATTATGGTGAATTGTCATCACCTCTTCTAGTGTGCACTTTGCCTCTGTATTTCACACATTTGGAGATTACCCTCACACCCTCTTTTCTTGGTGTATCACCGCTTTAGTGTAGGCTTTCATTTTATGCATTTTCTCTCCCTGGTCCCTTGGAATTTTAGATTAGAACAGTTAGCCTGCCTGCACTGGAGTAGATTGTGGCAGGTAGTTTAGGAGCAAGAACCAGCTTTCTCTGGAGGTCTATCTCAAGTAGCAAGTCCCACAACTTGGAGATAGTACCCATGTTATCCAATCACACTGGATGCTTAGAGTGATCAAACTAGAAATTTGATCAACATCCATGGGTGCTGTGATTTGGTGATAACAGATTTCTTTGAAATCGGGCCATCCATGTGGTAGGAGAACATTGGAGAAGAGTTAAGGAAGCGTTTTTGCATTTTTACATGCCAGAGATGTTTTATCAATTTTCTCCCATAAAAATTTAAAATTGAATTTTCTATCACGTAAATAATTTCAACAGCTTTCCATTGATACCAAAAACGTGAAAAACCGAGCTCTGGTTCGAAAGATATGGCCCTCTGAAGATTTAGGGCAAACCGGTAAAAATAGAGTCAAAATTAGGGTTGGCGGGGTCAAACTTTAAATTTTTCCCTTTGGGAATTTTTTTCTAAAAATCTCCATGGCCCCACCGCTACGAGACATGTGGCGCCTTCGATTCATCTCGTGGGCTAAATACCTACCTTTTTTCCTTCTGATTTCATATTGGGAAAAATTTCCCAAAAATGTCCGCGCCCCGCCGCTCCGAGACACGTGGCACTCTCTGACTGGTCGTGGATATGCGGCTCCATTTTTTCCTTTTAAATTTTAAATTGGGAAAATTTCCCAATTTACCTCTCGCCTCGCCACTCCACCTTGACATGTGGCAAATCCTGATTAGTTGCGGGCCTCAAACCATTTATTTTCCTCTACGGGCTTTTGGGCCGAATGTTTCCTTTGAGTTTTTTGCCCAAAAGGGCTAAGTGCCAAGTTTTCCTCCACACCTCTACCAATGTGCTTCCTTCCTCCACGGTGCCTGTGGGCTGCTTTGTGACTTTTGCACTTTTTAGCCAAAAGGGCTAAGTGTCAAATTTCTCTCCGCGGGCCCACCTAGGGAAAATTTCCCCTCCAAACTCGCAAGCCATAACTTGCAAAATACAAGGAGTTAGGAGGACTTCCTTACCTTTCTAGAAAGGGGAAAGAATTCTCTATCTGATGAAGCAATACCTAGAAAATTTTGATTTCCTAAAATGTGTAAAAATTTGACTGAGGCAAAAGGAAGTTAGTTAACCCAAAATAAGAGGGAGCTTATTTTGGTTAACAAGTATGATCAAAACATGGAAAATTTGAGATAGGAGAAATTTTTCTTGCTTGAAAACTTGCAATTTTCCCCTTTACACATTTGCAAGACAACAACTGGCTCTAGCTTGGGGACATGGCGTGGATTGAGCAAGGTGAAGACATGACATGAGGATCCAAAATCACAGGTTTCAAAACATATAACGTTGACCAGTGCCTTATCCATTGGGCCTTGCAGAGTCATGTACAATACTGAAGGAAGGAAGAAGGAAGGAGGGGAAAACACAACAAACCAAAACCACACCAAAACAGAAAACAAACCAAAACACACACAACAGAAAAGGGGAAACAACAAAAACTATGGTATAGGGTGAGGGACAACTCACTTTCATTGATGGTATAGCTTCAAATATTGCCCACTTCTAGGAAATCCTAATGGAGTTCCATCTAAGTATGATAAGAGAAAGGCATTCTCACCACAAGCTTCCTAAATTTGAAATGGACCCAACCACAAAGAATCTAACTTACCATGACTTCCCTTTGGCTCTCTCCTCTTGTCCCAAAGTAGGACCAAATCTCCAACTCTGAACTCCCTTGCTTTGGCTCTTCTGTCAAAGAGCTTCTTCACTTTCAGCTGATGTTCTTTGATTCTGTCCACTACCTGGGATCTGCTCTCTTCTAGCTTCTCAAGGAAAAGGATCCTCTTGTCAATTGAATCTCTGTATTGGTTGTCTTCCACTGTTTGAAGCAGCTTGAGAGATAGAATTTCAATTGTAATAGGAATCTCTGCTTCAACTCCATATAGCAGCTGAAAAGGTGACATGCCTATTGCCTTCTTAGGAGTGATCCTATCAGCCCACAATGCATCATATAATTTTTTGTGCCAATTCTTCTTATTCTCATCAACAAGCTTGCGGATAATGGTCACAATATTTTTGTTGCTTGACTCAGCTTGACCATTCCCTTGAGGATAGTAGTCAGAAGAATGAGCAAGAGAAATCCCAAAGCCATAACAGAATTCTATCAATTCCTTCGAAGAGAAATAAGTAGCGTTGTCTACTACAATCTTCTGAGGAACTCCAAAATGAACAATGATATTCTCTTTTATGAAATTGTAGACAACTTCAGAGCTAGCCTATTTGGTTGGAATGGCTTCCACCCATTTGGTGAAGTAGTCCATGGCAGTGAGCACATAAGTATGCCCAACACTTGAATGGGGATTCAACACGCCAATGAATTCCAGCCCCCATTGTTGAAATGGTTCTTCAATAATCACAAGCTTGAGAGGTAATGCAACTAACTGTGGTTTTCCAACAAATTTCTGGCATGCTTTGCATTTAGAAACCCAACTCTGAGTATTAGCAAAAAGAGAAGGCCAATAATATCTACCTCTGAGAATTTTGTGGGCAGTCACCATGGCTGAAAAGTGTCCACCACAAGCTTGATCATGATAGGCTTTGAGGAGTTTTTCTTGTTGTTCCTTGTCAACACACTTGAGAAAACAACCATCTATCCCTTTCTTGTAGAGTGCATGATTCCAAATCACATATTTGGCTACTTTCAGCCTGAGAGTTCTTCATTGCTTATAATCTAAATGAGGAGGAAATCCCCATAGGTAAGAAAGAAAGTAATGTCTGCATACCATTCCTTTGTAGTGTTCACAAAGAGAACTTGTGGGCAATCTTCTGAGCAGGTTGGGCAAGTGTCATCTCTTTCTCCAAGCTGAAATTTGAGAGATTCATCTTCAACAATCAACTTACACAAACCATTTCCTCTAACAGATTAGAGGGCTTAATCTCCATGTCATACTCTTGGATCCTTGCAATCCAATTTCCTCTTTTGTCTCTCGAGATCTTGTTGTGTCGAATGGACTTGATTGCACTTCCAGGACCATCACCACAATGTGAGAGTTGAGTATGTAGAATTTGAAATTCTTCACGCCCTTGACCACTATGTATGCATACTTCTCCAATTGACTGTAATTTAGTTCATTTTTATTCAAAGGGTAGCTCATGAAAGCAATAGGTTCTTCCAATCCTTCATCATTCTTCCGAACTAGGATGGTAGAAAGAGTGTGCTCCAAGGCATAATAGTACATGATGAATTCCTTGCTGATATCCGGAGATACCAAGCAGTGTTGGAGCTTTGGTAATGTCCTTCTTGATTTCTTCAAATGCTGATTTTCCTTCACTACTCCATTAGAAACTTGTTTGAGGCTTCATCATAGAGTTGATATGCTTTGTTAGTTTAGCATATTCAGGACAAAGCGGAAAAGAAAATTTACCTTCCCAAAGAATGAGTGCACTCGTTTCAAGCTTTGGTGGGAAGAGATAGTGCTTGAATAGAATTTACCATCTCAGGGTCAATATGTGCTCCATGTTTATTCACGATGTGTCCCAATAGCTTGCCTTCTATGAGTCCAAAGATACACTTCTTGGGATTTAGAGAAATGCCATGTTTTCTACATCTTTCAAGAATCTGCTCCAAGTGGAAGATATGCTCACTTCTCTTCTTTGAAAACATGGTTAAGTCATCAAGGTATATGACAATGCAATGCTTTAGGTCTTTGAAAGCTAGGTCCATGGCTCTTTGGAAGGTGGCTCCCGCATTGATTAGGCCAAAAGGCATCCTGCTATAAGAAAAAGTGCCCCAAGGAGTTGTGAAAGCCATCTTACAACAATCTTATTCAGCCACTTTAATTTGATTATACCCTAAGAAACCATCAAGCAAAGAGAGCAACTCAGATCCAGTAACTACTTGTAGGATATGATCCATGATCGGAAGAGGGTAATTGTCCTTGAGAGATGCCTGATTTATATTTCTGAAATCTACACATATTTTGATCTCCCCATTTTTCTTTCTGATTGGTACAATGTTGGCCACCCATGTTGAGTGGTGAATAGGGAAAATGATTCTAGCATTCAGCATCTTGTTCACTTCTTCCTTAACAACATCAGCAATATTTGGATTATAGGGCCTTTGCTTCTTCATGAAGGGCTTAACATCCTACTTCAGAGGAATGGAATGATGCATTTCCTTCAGTTGAAAAGATTTGAGCTCATCGTAAGAGTAGGCCAGCACATCAGTACTTTTTAAGAAAAGCAATGAACTTCCTTTTCTCTTCAGGTGAGCAAAATTTTCCAATGTTGACCATCCTTGGATCTTCATAAGTCCCAATGTTTTCCTTGTCAAAATCAGATGGACAACAAGAAGATAGCTTTTCTTTTTCATGAATAAATTTTTCATGCTTGTTAAACAGGTCCTCCAGAGAGACTAGACCTTTGGGGATCTTGTTACCTTTTAATCTGATCATGCCTTCATCATCCACTCTTTCAATTTCATCTGATGCATTTTCAGCCATACCTTCTCTATGTGGATTAACACTTCCCTCAAAGAAGAGATTATTGAAGTTGTCTCTTTGCTCTAAGAAGGCTAAAATCTGATTGTCATCATTAAAAACTTTCCAGTGATCTGCGTTATTAGGTACACTTGGTCTGAAAACCATCTCAATGGTTATTTTGTCCTTGCCAAAAGAAGTATGAGGAGTCAATAGGGATGTTGATACTGCAAGAGAATCAACTCTTTCATTTTGCTATCTTGGGATGGCTTCAATAGAGAATGCATCAAATAATTCAATGCAATCCCACACTCTATTCCTGTAATGCCTGAGCCTTGGGTTCTTCACCTGGTATTGCTAGCGGATTTGCTTCACTATCACTTCTGCATCACCAAGGCATCTCAGCTTTTTTATTCCCATGTCTTCCGCTACCCTTATGCCCAAGAGGAGAGCTTCATATTCTGTTGTATTGTTGGTGTTGTCAAATTGCAGTTTGTATGCAAAAGGATGATCACATTAGAAAGAGAGTACAACACAACACCAGCCCCTGAGCCTACTTTGGAATGGCTTCCATCAAACTCCATAGTCCAGAACTGATCTTTCTTTGATTTCGAGGAAAGTGGCAAGTCTTCTTCTCGTTGTGAAGTAAGGAAATAGTTTCTTAATCCACAATCTTGAAACAGGATATTAGCTCTTGGGTCACTGGAACTTCTTACTGTAAACTTCATTTTTCTTATCGGAAGCAACTTCTTCATCTCACCCTTTACTGGAATAGTTGCAAAGGTCCAATCCATATTTATCTCTCCACCAAGGTCTCTACAAAAATTCTACTCAAGAGCATGCCAAAAGATGCTAGAATGTTTGCCACTAAGATGGTTAGAAGTACTTTCTTATCAGGGTATTCAACCAAAGCCACTTGTGCATCTTTTATCCTTCCTACTAGTGGTACTTGCTTAGATTCCATTAAGTAACAAGCTCCATTAACTCTGGTTAGTGTCAGGCTGAGAGCATTGGAAAATTTGAGTGGCATTACATTATCAGAAGCTCCGAGTCAATGATGCAATTGTTGAGCTCAAAACCATTCATGAGAAGAGACAAGTAGAAGGGTTCCACCTTATCTATTTTAGAAGCACTTAGGGCCAACATGTTTTGAGCAGGTGGTGTAGATGGTGTCGGGAGTAGACCTTTAGAATTTAAACTTGAGGGTATAGAACTACTATTCGAACAACATTGATTAGTCTATCAAACTGAGTAGGGTGTGTTTGCAAGTATTCAATCTCTGAGAGCTGCACTTTGGTCTTACTTGCATGTTCCAAAAAATCAAATGGGACAATGTTGGATGAGGGGGAAGTTCTTGGAGTGAGGGAAGGTTTACATGGTAAGGGTATTTGAGGAACTTTGGCTGACTTAGGATAGACTTCATTGGAGGGAGGAGTGTTTTTAATAACTTGTGAGCTAGAAGAAGGAAAAGGTGACTTACTAGATATAACAGCCTGATCTCTAGTAGCCATTTGGCCTGGTTTCATTTTGGCTGAATCCATTGAGGGTGGTAATGGTGAGCCTCTACTGATGATCTTCTTTTGTGTGGCTATTGGAGTGGGATCTTCTTTAGTTTTCTTTTCCTTTTGAGCCACGAGAGGGTAGAGAATCTTTCTTGGATTGAGCTCGAGTGAAGACAACACATGAGAAGCTTGGGGATTCCTCTTCTTCTTCCCCATCATCAAAAAACTCGAACAATTCATTGTGCATATCAAATTCTTCAATTTCGAGGTAGCCTTCATAATCCTCTACTATTTATCCTTCAAGTTCATCAATTTCAGCATCCTCTCTTGATTCTCTGGTGTCACAGATAGCATTGACAGGAGGTGCTTCAAGGGCAAGTTGGCAAGGAGGTGGTGCAATTCTTTGTCTATCAAGGAAGTTTGGCCTCCTTGGAGCATTTCTCATTGTCATTTGGGACAGCTATTTCTTCAAGGAAACCAGATCATTTGCCATTTTCTGGAGCATAGTATCTATAGTTACTGAAGCCAAACTCTGACCCCTCTTTTTCCCATTTAGGCCTTTCACCTTTCCAAAGAGGATTAAGTCATCATCAGTTTCAATGGAAAATTCTTGAGCTTCCCTCAGTGTGTTTGGTTGGGCTCTTCTGAGGAAGAAACCAAATTTTGATGGCAAGGCACTGATGAAGAATCTTCTCAGGTGGTTCTCAGGAGGTAGCACATCTTCATGGACTCTTCTTATCAATCTGTCAAACCTTGCTACAAAGTCCCTCATGAATTCAGAGCTTTCTTTCTTTATTTACACTAATTGCACCAGCAAATCTAGACCATCTTCAGTGCTCTTGAATCTATTTTCAAATGCTTTTCTGATATCTTCCCAACAAGTAATAGATCTTGCAGGAAGCATGTAAAACCATTTAGCAACTTTCTCTTGGAGTGACTCCACAAAAATTCTAATCGACACATCTTTATCTTCAACACCTAACACACCACAAGTAGTGATGAAGGCTACTACATGTTCTTCAGGGAGTTGGGAGCCATCTCCTTTGAATTTGGGAAAATTCTTTCTCGAATGTCTTAGCAGATCATGGAGTATTCATGGGAGAGCAAGTGGAATTGTATTTCTTCCCCATGGTACATTAGGTGTACGTTCTTCACGTTCATTATCAACCATTCTATTTCTATTTCTAGATTCTTCAGCTGCTAGGGTTACTTCTCTTTCCTCTGATGCAGCTTGGAGTCTTGGAATTTCTTCAAGTTTAGTTCTAACATCTTCCTCTCTATAAAACTAATCTATAACCTTTTCTTCTTCTCTCTCTAACTCCTCAAAAGTAGGGTCAATCACTCCTCCTTGCCTAAGTGGCGAGTATACCTTCTATCATCTAGCTTGAAAGTTTATTGTCTTCTCTTTCATAGCCCAGAATTTTGTAGCAATGGTGAGGTGATTTACACTCTACCAAATATGCCAAGTAACCTCTTTCAGGTCTGAAATGATTTCCTTTAGATATGACAGAGCAAAGAAGGTTTTCTAGAAGGATTTACAAGAATTTTTAGTTACATACATGTAGTTCATATGGCTGCTTAATCTGCAAAACTCTTCTATTTGAATTTTTTGTATTTTGGATCACAAGGAATTTCAGACTTCAAAGGAAAAATTAATGATATTTTAAAAACCTTTTGGTCATTTTTGGGTGCGAGATCTTTGCAACTACCTTACGGTGGGCACTAAAAGCTGTTGGCGAGAAATTTTTCTTGTGGAAAAATTTGTGGATTTCAGGCCAACACTATGGGAATCTAAGTCCCTCTACATTTGAATGGTGTAGCTCCCATTGTTTAGCATGTAAAACCAAAGTGGATTTATGGTGGTTTTTCAACTAGAGATCCACAGGAACACTCCACTGTCCCTATGGCAATAATAACAACTCCTTGCTATAGCAGAAATTGATCTGAGAAAGGGGAGGGAGTGAGAACGAAGAAGGGGAAATCAATGTTGTGAGTAGAGTGTCGATGCCCACACACATAAATTGGAGGTTTCATTACATACATTAATTAATAGAAGAAATAAAAATTTGTAATTTCTAAGCACAAGACATAATAAAACACGCTGGTCAAAAATCACCAATCAATTTTTCCATCGAGGGGACATAAAATTCCTTCCTTTTATTGATCTCAGAGTTGAAACTCGTACAATGAGTGGGAATAGAAGAAAAATGTAGAGGAAGAGAATAGAAGAAGAATAACAGCCATTTTTGTCCTTTGTTCACAAAAACGTGCTTCTAGTTTCCAAATTTGATTGTCACCCTTCACAAAGACTTGAAAAACCATTAAAATGTTTGACCCAAAGCCATTACAAACAAATTTGATCATTTCCCCTCTTCTAGATTCCTCTGCCGCAAAGAAAACGCTTCTAATGAGCCCAAAAAAGAGTTTCTGCATGCAAAAATGTGTTTTATATTTCAATTTTCCAGTTCACATATGAATCGTTCGATCCTTTGCCCTAATTTCTTTGAAATCGGGCCATCCACGTGGCAGGAGAACATTGGAGCGGAGTCAGGAAAACTTTTTGCATTTTTTACATGCCAGAGACGTTTTCTTGATTTTCTCCCACAAAACTCCATCAAAATTTAAAATTGAAGTGTCCATCACATAGAGAATTTCAATGATTTCCATTGACACCAAAAATGTGAAAAACTGAGCTTTGGTTTGAAATATATGGCCCTCGAAGATTTAGGGAAAAACTAGTAAAAACAAAGTCAAAATTAGGGTTGGCGGGGTCAAACTTTAAATTTTTCCCTTTTGGAAAAATTTCCTAAAAATCTCTGTGGCCCCGCCGCTCCGAGACATGTGGCACCTTCTGATTCATCTGCTGGGCCGAAGACCTACCTTTTTTCCTTTTGATTTCATATTGGGAAAAATTTCCCAAAAATGTCCATGCCCCACCGCTCCAAGACATGTGGCACTCTTTGATTAGTCGCGGATATGCGGCTCCATTTTTTCCTTTTAAATTTTAAATTGGGAAAATTTCCCAATTTACCTCTATGCCCCACTGCTCCGCCTTGACACGTGGCACATCCTGATTAGTTGCGGGCCTCAAACCATTTATTTTCCTCTGTGGGCTTTTAGGCCGAATGTTTCCTTTGAGTTTTTTGCCCAAAAGGGCTAAGTGCCAAGTTTTCCTCTCGCACCTCCGCCAATGCACTTCCTTCCCCTCCATGGGCCTATGGGCTACTTTGTGACTTTTGCACTTTTTATCCAAAAGGGCTAAGTGTCAAATTTCTCTCCGCGGGCCCGCCTAGGGAAAATTTCCCCTCCAAACTCCATCGAGCCATAACTTGCAAAATACAAGGAGTTAGGAGGACTTCCTTACCTTTCTAGAAAGGGGAAAGAATTCTCTATCTGATGAAGCAATACCCAGAAAATTTTGAGTGCCTAAAATGTGTAAAAATTTTACTAAGGCACAAAAGGAAGCTAGTTAACCCAAAATAAGAGGGAGCTTATTTTGGTTAACAAGTATGATCAAAACATGGAAAATTTGAGATAGGAGATAGATGTCTTGCTTGAAAACTTGCAGTTTTCCCCTTTACACATTTACAAGACAACAACCGACTAAGAAAAGGATAAGGATGAAAAACAATACATCAAGGCACCTTAGGTGGGACAAGGGTTCCCTAGTATAGGCATGGGCACCGGGTTTAGGGTAAAATACCGGAACAATTGCAAAATAGATGGATATGTGTAAGAAAATATGCGGGAATGATGAAATAAAATAGAAAATAAAGGTGGCCAAAAGGTGGGATTAATTAGTACTTTATTCACTCAAGTACCCTCTAAATAGTTGTATAAGATTGGGCTAAATAATTCCTATAGTGCATGATTTTGTGTCTACAATTTGCCCCCACTTTATCTTTGCGGCGTAACGCACAGTAACATAAAGTAGATAGAAATGCTTACACGATGTCCATATAGAGTGTAGAAGAAGATGTGCCAAAGGACTAGTCTCAAGAATGGAATGAAAAAAAGAAAAATGTGGAGGAACGTGGACTCTAAAGATGAAAAATGTGCATAAAAAGTGATGAGAGTAAACCTAGGGTGGAATGCATGTGCGATTGCTTCTATATGTAATGTACATGATTGGTTAGTAAAGGCAAGTTCCTATCGTGGTCTATTTTTTATCACTATCACTGTTGTTTTTGTTGTTGTTGGTGTTGTTTCTCTCAATTTGACCGTTTGTTTCTCATACGACCAGGCCCGCAAGGAGACAATGATCAAGTAGTCAAATATGTATGTATGTAAAAACACTATGTAAAATACGCATGTGTATAGAAATGTGTAAAGTACACAAATTTAAAATACGTGAAAATAAAAGTGTAAATGGAACATGTGCACTGATCCATGTCAAGAAAAAAGTTGTAGAAGGATATCTTATCTTATTGCGAGTTTTTGGGTGATCTCTCACCACCTTTGGTTGAAGAAGTATAGGAAGGAAATGCTCTGTGTCCTCAAATGTTTAACTAATTCAACTGAAATGTGTGAAGATATATCTATACTATTTTGGTTTTTTTGGCGATCTAATGCCCTTTGGATGAAGTAGTGTAGCGAGGGACACACACTTGTAACCTCCAAGCATGTAACTACTCCACAGAATTGCCAAAAGACACCAATTCTTATAGAGGCGGTGTGTATGGAGTTCGTATAATGGTCCGAACTCAATCGCTATATGTTAAACCAAAATACCAAGGGCAAAAATTTCTTTGTATTGAGCCGGTGTAAATACATTGTGTTAGTAGAAACCCTCAATGATTCCCCCTCTTTGGGGGTGCATGTGATATTCTTTGAAAGGAGAATGTGGCCCCAAAAGAGGACTAACTCGCACTCGACACTGTAGAACTTTTACCTACATGGGGAAAGGGAAAACACGTGGTAGATACCAAGGTGCACAAAAAAGGGGATGGCTAGCCAAACAAGTGTTAGTCCGAAAACACACACATGTAATAAGAAAAGTGTAAAATACGTAGACAATATAGAAACTAGTAACTACCAAGCACAATAGTATAAACACACAAGAAAAAAGTATACCGCACAAAGTGGGATATAAACATGGGACATCACTCATGATGTCGTAAGACACACAAGGTAATCATGGTCACAAACAATAGACAAGTCTACACACAAGTAAAGGGAAATCCCACATATAATGGAAAACAAAGTAGACAAATAGAAACAAATAAGTAGTCATAAAAAAATAAATCTTGAAAAAAATTGTTGCACATGAAACAATTGATAGCACGGTAGAGTGAGAACAAATATGTCAATGCTAAGTAAAAATTGAAACCATAGGACCTAGATAAGATGAATGTGGATGCCCCAAGTGACCAGTATAGGAAGGGTAGAAGGCAAGCATCCATGCCATGTGTAGATTCATGTATTTGCAATCACACTAAAAAAGGCATGAACGTGCATGTGTGTATCATAATGACATATAAGAAAGTAGTCCGAAAGGAACGATAAACAGATCGTACCAAGCCAAGAACACAGATGCTAATCAAACACCATGATCAATAAGATGAAAGCAATTCGCCAGAATAACTTTATATAGAACCTTTCCAAACAAATGAGAAACAATATCATATATTATTATGAAACTCAATGTAATACATTGAGAATGGGACTTGCTTAAATAGGCAAGGAATAACAATCTAAGAACCAATCAAGGTCGTAGATCAAGCCATAAATCAAGGAAATAACTAGTCATCAAAGAACTAGTCAAGACCATAGATTTAGGAGAGAACTAGACATCAAGGATCTAGTCAATACCATAGATCAAGGAAAGAACTAGTCAATACCATAGATCAAGGAAAGAACTATACCTAAAAACTAGATAATATCTCCTAATATCTAAATAAGATAAAATAAATATCCACACACATAAGTGGGTGAGGATAAATACAATAAAGGTAAATAAAGTACCTAGGTGAACATGAGCTAAGGTAAATACCTACTCTAACATAGTCTAACATGTGTAGTAAAGTGGTCATGTAAAAACAAGTAAGAAAAAGTAAATTCCCCAAGAAAATGTAGTATGTTATTGATGGATGGAATAGATGTAATATGGAATGATAGGAACAACATGCCCCCGAGTGGATGAAATCTATGTAATATGGTTCATTTTGTTTTCCCCCACAGTAGTCAAGAATGAACCGTAAAGGAGAGTGTGTCACCAGGAAATTTCCGAGTAGTGTTGGTTGTTTATAGTGCTCTATGATAATTGCATATATGTAATGGTAATGAAATATGACATGGGGAGATATTTGTGTGAACCCTATAGTCAATGTGTATATCGGGAATTGTTGAATGGATGAGTAATGATGTATCCCTAAGCGTATATCACTATATGATGAAAGAAGGAATATGTGTGACGATCTAGCCACAAACGTATGTCACTATATCATGAAATGATGGAGATGGATGATGATTTAGCTGAAATCATATGTCACTATAACATGAAAGGAGTGAGTGGTGATGTAACCTAAGGGGTATACCACTACAACATGATAGAATGAGTGACAATTTAACCTAAGGTGTATGTCACTAACGCTAGAAATTTCACATGAGGAAAATGTTGAATGATGAATGTAAGGTCCATTTGATTGGTAAACCCTCGAATCGATCATGGACCGAGGAACTAATGTGAATTAGAGGGTGGTGTTGACAACACATAGAAGACAACTTAGTAGAAATGACTAAGTGAAAAATAGGTTATGTGAATTCGTGACGTGGGTAATGCGATATAAGATATGTAGTAGGCGTGGGATGTGTAATGTGTGAAATTCAATAAGATATGTATATAGAAATGATATATATAATGATAATCAGTTGAAATGGACCCATAGGTAATGGAATCTAGTGTAGTAGGCAAAACATATATGATGTATGAATGCACCATTTGAATCATGCAATGTAGGAAATGTAGGGTGTGTAATATCCAAAGTGATAGGTGTAGATATAATATGTAGTGATAACATGTAAAACTAGACCCATAGCTAATGACATCTAGCGTAAATGTAGAATGTATGGAGGAAATACAAAACTAGACTCATATGTCATGATGATAAGTATAGTATATGGTATATATGATATGAAAATGTAGTGTGTATAATGTGACTGGAGAAATAAATGTAGGATGAACAATGGAATATGTAGTGTCTATGGTGCGGTGTGTGGGGTTTAATGTAATGGTAATCCCTCAATAGTTAAGTGTGAACTGAAGCACAAGAGTGCGTCATCGGGTAATGATGGTGTTATGATGCATGATATGCTACTGCGATTGAACAATGAAGAAGAAGTATGAAAGGTGAGACTAAGAAGCTATATGGAGAAAATAAAAAGGGGGTGTGTGAGTGTTATGCCCCCAAGTGTATGTGGCCAAAAATCATGTAAAGTCATCGAGAAGATCGTCATCCTCAGGGTCAAATTCATATAGATAAGCATTGGTGACCCGACAAGTAATAATATCTTGTTGATCTAGAAATGAGCCCCTAAGGCATTGATTGTACATGCCCATAACATACTCCTCATCGGTGAATGGGGGAAGTGGGCAGCTGTGTGCATACCAACGAGTAAGGTTTTGAGTATAACATAGGAAAGATATCTTGCAAATGATAACACATCCAAAAGGCATAGGAAAGGATATGTCTGTATGATCCGGATCTAGGGTACCTCCAATATAGTCTAGCCAGGACTGTCCTAATGTAAGTGGCATAGTAGTAGGAGTATTTGTAAGAAAGACATCGAGATGAAAGACATGAAGTCCATAAGTAGTTGTGACATGGAATAACCCATGGTATAAATAGGGAAGGTATGACAAAGTGGATTAATATCAGTAAAATAAAACCTAAGCGATCTAATCCGCCATGCGTACATATGGTTTTAGGAAAAGTAGGATTGAATAGAATCTACTCCCAATATGAGCCATGTATGAAAAGTGTACATGTAAATGATGCATAAGTGACGATGAAGAGGGAGATGGGATAATATTGTTCATGGAGGGAATAGGTGGCTGATATGGAATAATAGTTTTAGTAGGAGGTGATGTAGTAGGGACAACATATAATAAACAAATAGCTCCCTCAAGTGGTGGTAAATGAGGTGGATCATCCATAGGTTGAGGCTCATATGTAGTATCAATGCGAGGGATAGGAAAACTAGTGTTAGGGTCATGAACGCAATATTGGAATGGATTGCAATCTCAAAATATAGTATACTCAACATGTTCATGTAATAACTTGATAAAATGGTGGACTGTAGAAGTAATAACTTACATGGCATGAAGCCATGACCTTCCTAGTAAGCAATTATATAAGATTGGAAAATCAATGAAAAAGAAAACTGTAGGGAGAGTTTTGGGAGCAACAATGAAAGGTAAGGTAACATGATCAAGACATGAGAAGATAGTACCACGGTAAGCACAAAGTGAGATAGAAGAAGGGATAATGTCATGAGAAAAAAAACCTAAGCCTTGAAGAAAGAACATAGGGCAAAAATTAAGCTAAGAGCCATTATCAATAAGAGTTTGTTTGACGATAACATTGTAAATGAAAGACATAATATAGAGTGGTGGGCCATTTTCAAGGGATGAATGTCAGCAGGAGGATTGGCTCTAAACGCTATATGTTGTGAAAAGGCATAAGAAAATGTTGTATACATGGAATCTGGATGCATGTGAGCAGAAACATTGGTACTAGAAAAAATGGTTTGAAAATGATGAAGTAAATCAGGATGGGTAAGCAGATATTCATTGATGGAGTTACTCATGATGGATAAATGAAAATGAAAAACCCTAGAAGTTGCTATGAAGAAACGTGGGGTTCACCAAAATGATTAGCTGAAATTGGAAACTACTCTCTAATACTATGATAAGTATAGCCACTAGTTAATATGAATAGGAGGACTAAAATATTGTATAAATGCACTAAAATAGTATCAAATAATTATAAATAATTATATTAAGTGAGATGAAACCTTAAATATGCAAGGAAGAAGGGATAAATGACTTAGTTGATTAAATAATACTATCATAGATTGTCGAGGTCGATAATAAAATATATGAGTAAGAACTAACACTCCTAAGTCCCAAAAAGGTCGATCGGAGGATCCGAGAAGACTAACTCACACGGGAATGTCTTTGGGGCACCCTGGTTTATAGATTAGGCACCTTGGTTTTTGTAAAATCTCTGAATCCAGTTTTCACAATGTCACAAAGTATCCCAAATTGTTCTATGTCCTGCCGCATCGATCTTCTAGGTTGCACCGAATGTGTTGAATAGTGAAGTGATGACCTGCAAGAAAGAAGGAAGTATCAAAACCCTAGGAAAAATAAAATATGCAAAATGAATGGGTCGGACTGACCTCAGCCACAAAACTAGTGGTCTTATCATTGAGTGCTACATTACATTTTAGACTCGGATGTAGTTATGGTCTATGTGTGTGCATGTCGTGCCCTAGGTTCTCTTGTGTCAGTCGCACTTTGTGAAGTAGTGTGCAATAATACCTATAGAAAATGTCATAACATGTGTGCATGGAATAGAATAGAATCCCTTCCCCTATGCTATGTGTGTTGATGTATATATTCTATCCTTGATGCATGGAAATATGTGGATGCAAGTGATGCAATGGATGCAACTATAGATGGAGTGATAGTAGTATGTGATGTTAGGACCCTTATTATGGTCTCATAACTTTGTATTTCTAGGGTTCTCTTGATCTAATTTCATAATTAACCCGGCATGGTTGACTAAGAAAATGTTAAGGATGAAAAATGGATAGAAAGACCCCAAAAATAAGTGAGAAAGTGGGACATAGATAAGGGCACCCTAGGTGGGACCAAGGCGCCCAAGATCTGGCACAGGCACTTGGGTTTAGAATAAAGTACCAGGACATTTGCAAAATAGTTGGATATGTGTCGAGAAAATATGAGGGAATGATGAAATAAAATATAAAATAAATGTGGCCAAAAGGTGGGATTAATTAGTACTTTATTCACTTGAGAACCTTCTAAATAGTAGTATAAGACCGTGCTAAATAATGCCTATAGTGTTTGATTTTGTTTCTACAAGTAGTAGCAAGTGGCATAAAAGAAACTACATCTATTACACAAATGGTGTAGTCAAGTGGTGATAAATGAGGTGGATGTTCTATGAGTTGGGGCTCCTCTTTAATATATCTGTGCGTAATAGGCATACTACTGGGTCGTAATACTAGAATGGATCGTGGTCACAAAATTGGTGTAATCAATACTTTCATGTAAGAATTTGACAAAAATATGGATAGTAGAGGAAACCACTTGTATGGTATAAAGGTGTGGCCTACCAAGGAGACATTTTTAAGAGACAGAAAATCTAAAACAAAAAACATAATGTGGACAATGTTTAGACTAGCAATCATAGGAAATGTAACTATTATGGTGAAATCACAAAGACTCTGATTGCTCACAAGTGAATGGTTGAGGCTCTAAGTGCAATTAGTCAAACATGGAGTTATCCCAAAGTGTGGGAGTTTGCAATCGGGATAACCCTTTGGAGAAGGCCAACTTCATATCCTAACCTAGTTCCAACTACTCCAAAGTGCATAGAGTTACAGATCTAGCACTAATCTAAAGTTTTTCCAAAGAGACAAATTTAGAGAAAATGCATGAAAATTAAAAACTACTCTAAGGGAAGGTGATGCACCAAGAAGGATGTCGAACAACCTGCATAATAAACACAGCACTACTAGAACTTTGCAATGAAAATAATAACAATACACAATAACCTTGCATTTAATGAAAGATTAGAAAGATGCAATATAACACATAAGAGAGTTTTAAATATCCACATATCTGATTCTATTACTCTCAAAGTTGATACAATACATCACATTTAGGGCCAAAGGAATAATTTTTTCATTAAAATATTCAAATAAGGAGGTTTGGAATCTCCAAAAATTGATTTTAGACATGAAGAAGGGAAGGGGATATACAAGGTGTCCAACTTTTTAAAATGAGTCCCTCCTTAAAATATATAGGAAGAATGAGAGAAAGGGAGAGAGAAGGAATTTGAAATCTTGCTTCAAACATGAAAAATGCAATAAAATCACCTACAACAATGATGAGTACCTCGAAAAACCCATACCTCCATGTACTTTTCCTTATTGGGGAAAAAGGATGCCCATACCTTCATAATTTTGGTAGGTGGGAAATCTAGAAACATTCCTCTAAAATGGTGGACTATATTTCCTCATTTTGAAGTACTTAAACTAACTAAAATAAGAAAAATAGTGACTATTGTGTAGAGGACACTATGAACTTTTCAAAAATTCCTATTTTTACAAATTTGATCTCCAGTCAAAAGTTATGGCCATCTGAAGATGAGGGAGTCATACCACAATAATTGCAAGTGGTTGATCTACCTTTCTAGACTCCAACCTTGCATCACACCCTTTGAAATCTAAAAATTTGGACTTTCGAGATTCAAATATTTGGGTATTTTGACTTTAGAGGTCATAATTCTTGTTCATCTTCCTGAGCTCATGAAACCTTTGAAATGTCGAAACCCCGAAGTCTAAAATTTGGACTTCAGGTTTCAGACTTCAAGCTACGATTTACATGCATTGGGGTATAATGTTCTGAAATGCCAAAACCCCAAAGTCCAAAATTTGGACATCGGGTTTCAGACCTTTATGGTTTTGAGACCTTTATGGTTTCGGGGTTTCATGTTTCATGGTTCGGGGTTGAGTTTGAGATTCAGGGTTTGGGATTTCATGGGTTCATGTTTCAATATTTCAAGGGTTTAGGTTTTGGGGTTGTTCATCCATTTGGACAATGCATCTCTCCAAAATCCTGAAATCCCGAAGTTTGAATTTCAGACTTTAGGTTTTGGACTTTTTCCTCCTCGCATGGCACTATTCATTACTCACCACTGTTGCCAACCCTACACTTCCAAATGTCTGAAGTCTAAATTTTAGACTTCAAAATTGATGTCCTTCATATCTTTTTAGCTTTCCGATTTATAATTTTGACCCGCCGAGTTAAAAATCTCTACCACTTCTTGACTCGATTGGCTTGGGCCCAACATGCAAGCTCCCATGATTGAATAATTCCCTCTATTTTATTTTTGTGTAAGGTCATGTTTGTCTAATTTCACCTGAGGGGAAAATTAGATAAAAATTTGGTGACTCATGGGGTTACCTGCTAGCTAGGTGAAAGATCAATTTCCTTGAAGTATCAATTAGGCATGGAGTCACAAATGATAGCTTGATACTGATCTTGTACTTAAAACTTGCTCATGACTACTTGCAACCTGCTAATCCTAAACTTTCTCCGCTGCCCGCACTCTCAATTTTTATAAGGAGATCTTGAAGTTAATATTTTGTGAGAGTGGAAAATTGACTTGACCTGGAGTTTTCACTTGTTCTGAACTGGACAATCCCAAAACCTGAATTTTGTTTACTGCATTTTTTTCCTTTAAAATCAGCATCTATTCCATACAATTACGTGCTTCTTCTTTGTTACAACACTCATCTTAGGAGGCACAATGAATTGTAAAATGATACAACTTGGGAGCAACAAAACTAGTGCCAAAGCACTTAGGGGAATGAAACCTAAACTACAACAAGACAATGTGCATAAACACTTAGAGAAATTAAAATCCTAGGCTAATATTGACAAGGGTGAAACTTTTCCTTTTCAAAGTAGCAATGTTATAGATAGATTTCGTTTCTTGGAATCGAATTTCTTCTCCATCCAAAGTAGATAGTTGGAAAGCATTGTTGTTCTTACATCCTGTGACCATGTAGGCGCCACTCCAAATGGCATTAAACTTAGAATTCCTTCTGGTTTTGCTCAATCGCATCCCATTTCAAAACTAATTTCGTTTCTTGGAAGGTTCTTTCCTTGGCCTTCTTTTCAAATGAATTTTTATCATGGCTTGATCCTTTTCCACGGTTTTCATGACATACCCCCTTATCTCCTCCAATTCCATCAATTCCACATAATAGCGGCTTCCATAGGCTAAAACTCGAGAAATATCCGGTTGTTTCATGAGGTCCAATGTGGGAAAATAAAGTGATATAGGCAACACTTCCTCTTTCACATAGACTAACTTATAGGGAGAGTTTTCCATTGAAACCTTTGGTGTGATCCTGTCAGCCCACAAGGCTAACTTTAGCTTGGTATGGCATGTCCTTTGGTTTTCATTTAGATTCCTTATGATAATTCTTAGAAAAAAAAAAATTAGTGGACTCGCTATTTGTTACCCTGTGGGTAATATTTTGAAGAGGAGCTCAAGTAGATCCCATTCTTAACATCCCATTATGTGATCTTGGAACCCAGAACGCAAATGCATTATCGATATGTGTTGAGTTGTAGATGTCAATTACTTCATATTAGCATACAATATCAAACTTACGGGAAATATAGTAACAAACATCGGTTAGCGAGGACCGACATCGGTCAGCGAGGAGGAACCAACATCGTTAGGCTAGCGGTGTTGTGTTGGTTACTTGTGTGTGAGTGTTTTAATTAACTCATGGGAATTAGATCTAATTTTAGCATAAAAGCATATCTATTGATTGTAATTGCATGGCTAAGTGCCCATATTTTGTATATGTCTATATAAGTATGAAATCTAGGGTTTAGAAGTAGATAATTGAATGAGTTGATGATTATTGTGAGAATAATTGTGAGAGAGAGAATTCTTGGAGAAGTAAAAGTTTGAGTGAAAGAAATTATTGTACATCTGAGAGGTGTGTAATATTGTAGATCTTCAATTGTATATCTTTTCAAAGCTTTAGATAATAGATTGGCTTGTTTCTTGGTGGATGTAGCCCACACTGGGTGAGCCACGTTAAAACTGGGTGTTGATTTATATCTCTTTTTTTGGTATAATTCTTTTGGTACAATATTTTTTTCATTGCATGTATGTTTAGATATGATATATTATATGTACAACCTTGTGCTAACCCCAACAACTGGTATCAAAGCTTTGTTTAAGGGTTTTGTGTGTTGACAAATTTACTCACAGAGGGTTTTTAATTGAGTGGGAGCTACAACAATGGAAAAAGAAAAAAAATACAAGGTAGAGAAGTTTGACGACCGAAATTATCAATTATGGAAGATGTAGATTGAGGATTATATGTATCAAAGAGATTTATAGTTACCGTTGGATGAAAAGTATAGACCTACAAAGATGATTGATGAAGAATGGAAGATTCTTGATAGAAAAGCTTCAGGATCTATAAGATTGAGCCCGGAAGAATCTGTGGCTTCCAATATATTACGGATGTGACTTCTATGGTAGATTTAATGAAATATCTTGCTAATTTATGTCAAAACCCTAGTGCTTCAAATAAAGTTTATTTGATGAAGAAACTATTTAGTTATAAGATGCATGAAGGTGGATTTGCATCTAGTCATTTGAATGATTTTTGATCTATTATAAATCAGTTAAAATTGGTTGATATTCCGTTTGATGATGAAGTAAAATAATTTGTATTCTTATGTTCTTTGCTTGATATTGGGATATTATTATGTTCTTTGCTTGATAGTTGGGATATCTTGGTACAGAGGAATCATCCGGGAATGCTTTGAATGTAGAAAGTAGAGGTAAACAAAAGGAGAGATCCAAGAGTAAGAACAATGCGAAATCAAATTCAAGGGATGGCAGATCTAAATCCAGAGGTAAGGGAATTACTGTTACAAATGTGGAAAGAAAGGACATGCAAATAAATATTTTTGGTCAAAGGATAAAGAGAACCAACATCTAGACAAATGTAAAGAGTCAAATAAAGAGTAAACTATTGCAGCGAGAGGTAATGCAATATGCTCTTATTCTTTTGCAGAAGTGAGGAATGTGCCAAGCCTCAGAGAGGAATACTATTTTGCAGGGAAACTAGGTGAAGTTGGTCGCATGGTTACATTCAAAGCAAAATCTTGGAAAGTCACCAACGGTGATTTTTTGTGGTAAGAGGTAAGAAGGTAGGAACATTATATTTATCTACCGTGCTCACGATTCCTTTTCGCATTATCTACTTTAGATTGAGATGCATGCATGTGGCATAATTTGTTGAGCCATATGAGTCAAAAAGGAATTTAGATCATAATGGATAAGGGTAAGTTATCCGATTTGAAATATTTAGATCTTGATTTCGTGAGCATTGTATCTTTGGAAAGCAAAAGAGAGTGCGATTTCTCAAAGTTGGTCTAACTAAGAAAGAGTAGAAATTGGAGCTTGTGCACTCAGATTTGTGGGGATTAACTCAAGTAGCTTCTCATGGAGGATCCTAATATTATGTTACTTTCATTGATGATGCTATAAGAAAGGTATGCGTTTATTGTATTAAAAAAAATCTAATGTTTTTGATACTTTTAAAAGATGGAAAGTTCTTGTTGAGAATGAATCAAATTCAAAGTTAAAGTGCCTTAGATATGACAATGGTGGTGAATATTGTAGTAAGTCTTTAAATCATTATTTTTAGTGAATAGAATATGAAGACAAAGGATGGCTCCAGGAACAACAAAAGATAATGGTGTTGCGAGAAAGATTTAATATGACAAGCATGGAACGTGCTTTATAAGTATGAGGATACATTTTTATTGCCCTTGTATTTTTGAGTAGAAGAAATTGATATAACAGTTTATTTGATTAACTGTGGGGTTTTCAAGTTCATTAGATGGAGGAAGACCATAGGAATCTTGGATAGGAAAAGAGGTACATCTTTCTTTTCTTAAAGTTTTTGGTTGAAGCTTTTGTGCATATTGATAAGGAAAATAGGAAAAAGTTGGATGCAAAATCCGGAGATGCAATTTCATTGGTTATGGATCTAGTGATTTTGGATTCCATTTTTGGATTTATAGAATTCTAAAATTATTAGGAGTCGTGATATTGAATGGAATGAAAAGAGAATTACCTAGTGGTAATAAGTTCTATTTTGTCTTTTGAGGTTGCTTCTTCATCCGCTTCTCTAGTTTTCCCTTGCAAGCCTTCCCGACTCTTCTTCCGCCTAAATATCAATCCTTTGTCCTCAAAATCTTCTTGCACTAACTTAATGGCTTCTTCTTGGTACAAAAAATTCACCAGTTTGGAAAATATCACCTCCTTTTATGTGATGGTCAATGTGGTGATGAATTTCCTTGATCTGGGACAAAATATCTAATAGTGTGAGTGGGACAAGAAATTTATCTTTGACCACTTCTCCAATTACACTCAACTATGCTCATATTTCTACCACTCGACACAGGAATTATTCCACTTTATCGATTTCTTACATACTCATTATATGAAGCTTTTTTGGAGATGCACATTTTTGTCAAATTATTTTCTTCGTAGATCATGGAAATATTATCCCATGTCACCTTTGATGTTGTTTCATTCTCGAATGTGTTGCCTCACCTCATCGAATATGCTCGGTGTGATCAACATCAAGTCTTTTACATTAGGGTTTTCATACTTCATTCCTTCATCTTTGTCGGTGGGTCGAGAGAGTGTGCGAGTGATGATCTCTCGAAGATCTTCAAAGAGTAGAATGCTCTTCATATTTGTCATCTATGTAATATAATTTTTCCCTTTCAAGGGCTAGGAATCGAGAGAAATATTTTTAGAGAAGGAATGATCTCAAAAACAAAATTTAATTCTTATTATTTATTCAAAGATACAATGTCTTACTAATGAACAAAAGAGTGAAGGTGGGCTCGGTACTCTCATGTAGTGAGACACACATGATTTTGTGGGCATTCTATCTCACATTCATTATCTTGCTCTTAACCTTCTTCAAGGTTTGCACAAACCTTCTTGGCTTGGCACCGTACATCGAACTAGAACCATTCCAATAGCCTTTGATGCACAAGATCCTTAAATTGTAGATTTCCACTATTACGAAGGGCGTCGAAATGTGAAATAAAATCCAATGCTTTTTCTTTGCCTCTTAATTTCCATTCACCTTGACGATTGTTGGCGGTGTTGGTTTCTATATCAATAATGGGTGACATGTGCTCTTATGATCACTTTTCTCCTTCACGTTTTATAACAACAATCTAATTAATCCTCCTTTGTAAGTCTATGAAGATCTCTTACTTTTCTGCAATAAAAATCATCAAAATATTGTAATAAACCAAGTTTCGTAAAGTCTATAGAGTCAATGTTCAAAATGCATTTGATTTTGTCAAAAAAATAACTTATCTCCATGTGGGTATAGATTTCTAGGTGCAAATCTTTATTTCTCACTTTTCTTAATCAACGCACCTTTGCACATCCACATTCCCTTTAAATAATTTCCACACAAGAATGCTTTCAATGGTTGCTGCCAATTAAAAAAAAAAAAAAAAAAATCCAAAAAGGAAAACTACAATGACATCCCGATCACTCCAACCATGCTTACATTACTTCGTTGGTTTTGATGCTCCACACCAAAATCTTTAGGTCCCTTCATGCTGCTATGTATAGGAAGAATTCCATGCAAGCCAAGGAATAGAAAATATCTAATACCAATAATAGAAAGAAAGATCGGAAGAGATAATTCAATTATTTATTCATAGGATCAAAAATCAGTTTTATACATGCTCGAAAATAGTTTTTCACCTGCCTCATCGAAAAGGTATAAAAACAGACGTGAGGTGGAAAACTCACATGGAGGAGATAAAATGTCCCCTCAAATAATGTATTAATTATTTTCTAATAAGATCCGAACTAAACTTCACACGGGACTGGAGGTGGTTTGAAACCCTCACCTTTGTATGTCACATCAGGTTTTCTTCCCTATACCGGATGTCACCAATAATGCAAGATGATGAAAAGACTTGTAAAAAGACTAAAAGAAATATCAAAACCCTAAAAAATGAAATATGTAAATGAATGTGTCAGATGGACCTCAACTACCACAATAGTGGACTTACTAACTAAGCACTCCACTACATTTCATATCCAAATGTAGTTCTGGTGAGTGTGTGGATAATGTGCCCTAGGTGCTATTGTGTTAGTCACACTTTGTGAATTATCGAGAAATAATTAAATATATTAAATGTAATAGAATGTGTGCATGGAATAGAAAACAATCCCTCCCCTATGAAGTGTGATACGAGATGAACCAATGTTGTCATATCTGATGGAAGTAATGGATGCAAGTGATCTCTAAGTGGATGCAACTCTTGATGGATGATAGTAAAAAATAGTGCTTGGTACCTCATTATGGTCACATAACTTTATATTTATAGGGTTTTCTTTATCTAATTTCATAATAAACCCCTAAATGGATGACTAACAAAAAGATAAGAAGCTAAAACGGTTAGAAAGAGCCCAAAAAGTGGTTGTAAAGTTCAAAAGGATAAGGCGCCCATGGAGGGACCAAGGCACCCATGGGTGCCCTATTACTAGCTGGGTGCCTCAATCGAGGCTAAAATAATGGGAAGTTATGGACTATTAATGGGCATGTAGCAATAATAGGCCGGGAATGAAGAAATAAAATAAAATAAGATGGCAAAAATATGGGGTTACTTAGTACTCTCTTCACTCAAGAACCTTATAAATAGTAGTATTATATCGATTAAATAATATCTAAAGTGCATTATTTTATGACTACATTTTCCTACCACTTTATGTTGGTGATTGGAAAGATTGGTAACATAAAGTAGATATATATGCATACCTGATGTCCATGAAAATTGTAGTAGAAAACGCACCAAAGGACTAGACAAAGAGTGGAATGACAAAAAGATGATGGAGTGTGGAAACTAAAGATGAAAAGGAGAAAAAAATTGATGGGAGTTGTTGGGTTTTGAGAATGGAACATGGGTTGAAACCATATTCATGGGACAACAAGAACCTCCTCTTTAATGGGAGAGGTTTCCTTATTAAAAGCGGGAAAAACAAATGTACGGATATACAACTCTCAATGTTTGGACCCTGATATACTGGAATGTTTTCATACTTAAAAGATTATCAATCAGAAGGAATAGAAAAATATGGAGATGGGAGAAGGAAGAAAAAAACAATGCTTTTGGGAAATATAGATAACAGAGTATCTCCTACTTACATTGAACCAAGAAACTATAGAAAAGGATAAATTACTTCACCACTAGCGCAAATCTATAGACACAAAGTTCTAAAGATTCACACAGACCAGAACACAAAGTTTTTATTGAATGCAAAACAAAAGATCCATTGAATCGAGCAAGGAGAGAGAAAGATATAACAGAGGAAAATAAGAAAAGAAAGAAATAACTTTTGTATTGAATTAATTCAGAATTTACAACCTTCCCAGAAAAACAGAATACCTTTTCCATGACAAAAACCATGTTCTTATAACAATTCGTGTACATACATACTTTGTCCCCAAGAAAAGAATATCCAAAAGGAATAATGTTTGTTGCAGATCCACTTTTGGAAAGTGACATGAAACAAATGTACTCATGAAAACCGGAGGTTCAAAAAGGTGAATATTTCTTCGGTTCGAACATGATTACTTTAGCAGGGGGAATCTCATGATTTTCTTCTTCATGTGGTCCTGCCATTTCTATCTTTTTAACCACTTTAATAACACTCAAGTGCTTACTGGTAAGTTTTCTCCTTTTTTATCACGTATGCCCAATAAACTCCATTTTTTTATGATCAAACTTTACATCCTTTAAACTTATCGATTTGGCTCCACAATAAAACAAAAATTCATCTCATGGAGAAATGACAAGGATACAGAGAAAAAGAATGAAGAATGATCCATTTTTCGTTTTGCAGAGCTCTGGTTCATTAATGGCGTCAAAAACCAGACGAGTGCATTTGGCTATCTTTTCCCCCTTTTAGCTTCAAATTTGGACCCTAGACGTGGTAATATCCAAGTAATGACGGCCTTGGGGGAGAAATCTACATTTCCTGACATTTGGGTGAGAAAGTTTGATTTCTCATTTTGCTCCTCCCCTCCCCCCATAGCTCCGCCAAAGGTCGAACACGTGGCGCCATATGAGTGGCTGAGGAAATGCGGTTTAAATCTGCCATTTAAACTCTTTTTAACAAAAAGCTCAAATTCTCAAAAACCTCCGCTGGCCCGCTTTGAATTTTCAATGTGAACATGTGGCACACCACGATTGGAAAAAGGGGTTGTGGCTCAATTTGCAACATTTTAACCCTTTGGTGAAAAAGGCTCAAATTCACAATTTCCCCCGCAGGCCTGCCATTCCGATTTCATTCTTCAACATGTGGTAGCATGTGACTGGTTATGGGAGTGCACTTCAGTTTTATATTTTATCCACTTTTGAAAAGGGGAAAAAATCCAACTTTTCCCTGGAAGTCCATGCCTCGCCATTGACTTTTCAACGTAGGCCATGTGTCCCTTTCTAATTTGCTATAGGCCTCAACTTAGAAATTTTCCCTTCACATGAGTGGGGCCGTGGGTCATTTTAGAACTTTTGCCCTTCCGCTATAATGCCTTAGAGTATAAAATGGATCCACCGACCTGAACTTCCACCAAAAATTCTCTAGCCAATCAGGGACCGGTGGGGATGCGGGGCAAATCTGACATTTTTTCCAAAATCACCAAAAGTGATAAGTTCTAAATGAAACCCATCTGATCGCATCCAATGGGAAAAAACACGTAGCTTCACCTTTCCAGAAATAATTTGATAGGGAAAATAATGTAGGAAGTTTCAGAACGGGGAAAACACCTTTTACTCCCGATGAAGAATTTCTCTCTGAAAAAAAGTTAAAAATAAAATATGTAAGGTCTCGCACATTCCAAATGCATAAAAGAAGAACTAAAATCATTTTCCATCCATTGAAAATAGGTAAAATGTTTTAATGGCAGAAAAGTGAGGGAATTTTTATTAAAAATGTTGTGGGAAATGAAAATGAGCATCTAAGGAGTTTCAAACATGAATTTCTTGTATGGTAGGGCTACAATTTGACTAATTTAGATTCAGAAGGGTGGGGAAAATTGAGAGGACAATAAGAGTGAACCTAGGGTAGAAACGCATGTGTAGATGCCGATGTGTGTGATGTACATGCATGGTTAGTAGGTGTGTGCTCTTTGTGAAATTTTGTTTTTGACAAAGTCATCATTATTTTTTTTGTTTCCCACATTTGACTATTTTTTCTCATACAACCGGACCTACTAGGAGAAAATGATCAAGTAGTCAAGTATGTATGTATGTACATGTAAACATGCAATGTAAAAGACACATGCATATGTATGTAAATGTAAATACGTAAATGAAAAAGTGTAAATGGAACATGTGTACTTGATCCATGTTCAAAAGAGCGTATAAAACGATATCTTGTCTTGCTGGAGTTTTTGGGTGATACGAGGCCATAGGCGAGGAAGAAGTGTAGGGAAGAATTCCGTTGTATCCTCTAAGATCTAACTTCTTCCTTGAATGTTTGTGAAGAGATAACTTTATGTCCTAGTTTTTGGGTGATTCGACGCCATTGGCTGAAGAAGTGTAGGGAGGCATAACAACTGTAACCTCGGAGCCTATAACTACTTCCCAAAATGCTAAGGACACCATGTCCTATAAAAGCCCCTTTTTATGGGGTTCGATTACTTTTATGAACCCATTAATTGTATGTAATGCATAATGCCAAGGGCGGTATGTGCAGTGAATTGAACTAATGTAAATGTTTTGTGTAAGCATGTAAACCCCAAATGATGTAAATTTCAATGATAGGGGAATAAGGCCCCAAAAGAGGACCAACCGCACGTACTCCTAAACTCTTCCATGCGGGGAAGGGAAGGAACTTAGTAGAAACCAAAGCATGCAAAAAATAAGAGGCTAGCAAAATACAAGTGTTACTACAAAAACATGGACATAGAATACGAGTGTGTAAGCTACGCAAACAATGTAGAAAAAACCAAGAAAAGTAGTAATGTAAATACACTAGAAGAAAATTAAGCTACACAAAGCAGGCTGAAAACATGGGACATCACTCATGATGTCACAAGAAATGTAAGGAAAACATGGCCGTAAACAACAATGAAGTGTGCTCACCAAACATAGGGCAAGGCCCATGCAAACAATAGTAGACAATGTAACAACCAAGTATGGAAAGAAATATCCCTGTATAACAAATGATGCACATGAAGCACCCATAACATGTTAGAATGATAACCGAGTATGTCAAGAGAATGTAGAACTAAGTAATGTAAAGTGCTAAGTATGAAATGAAATGATAACACCTAAAAGAGATGAATGTGTATGCCCCAATGACTAGTGTAGGAAGGGTAGAAGGAGAGCATCCATGTTATGTGTAAAAGACTTGTATACGTGGTCATAACTAGGAAAAGACATAAACACACATGTCTGGATGGTATAGATAAATGACATACAAGTAATATAACTAGCATGTGTAATAAAGAGACCATTAAAAACAAAAGTAAGCATGACTAAAAGAAATCATAATATGTAGTATGTTGTGAATGGATGGAAATGAATGCAAGATGGAATGATAGGAGCTGGATTCCCCAAGTGAATGGAAATGTATGCAGCGAGGTTCATTTTATTTCCCTTCTCACAGTCAATAATTAATTCAGTATGTGAGAGGGTGTCATCGGGAAATGGTCAAATAGTGTTTGTTGTGTCTAGCGTGTTATGATGAGTATGTATGTATAGTGATGATCATATGTGACATATAGAAGAGATGTACACGAACCTTATAGCCTAAGAATATATCATGAAAAAATGAATGTAAGAGTGATGATTTAGCCTAAAGCGTATATCAATACTAAATTAAAAGGAGGGAGTGGTGATGTAGCCTAAAGCGTATACCACCACAAGATTAAGAGATAGGTGACCATTTATCCTAAAGCATATGTCACTAGCCTAATAATTTCACATAATGGAAGGTTAAATGATAAGCGTGTTATAAATATAAGGTCCATTTGATTTGTAAACCCTCGAAGTCGATTATGGACCAAGGAACTAAAGTGTTTCATTGGGTAGTGAGTTCAACACATAGAGGATGATATAATGTATGTAATGAAGATGATAAATGACCCTGTGATAAGTAGAAAGGTGTAGATACATGTAATGCAAGACGTGTAAAATGCATAAGGTGTAATTTATAGAATAAGATGTAATGTATGTAAATAGACTAGTGTTTTAGTATGTGAGATGAGTAATGTATGAGTCTAGATGCATAGATAATATAAGTATGATGTATTCATAACGATGAAAAATATTAGGTATGATGTATAACACGCAATATGTGAATAGATGCGTGTGTAAGATCTATTATTAAGTGTGCGGGGTTCATGTTTCATAAGCCCTCAATAGTCAAGTGTGAACTGAAGCAACATAGTGTGTCATCAGGTAATGACAATGCTAAAGTGTGAATTAATATTGGTATGTTATAAAATTCATGTATGAGAATGCAAAGATTAGATATGAGTAGACGCTACGATGATGTATACGTAAATGTTAAGAGTGTGATGTAGTATTATGTAAGGATGTGAATGAGTGACAATGCAAAAATGAGAGATGTACCTATGTGGATATTATGATGAAAGTGGGGGAGGAGTGAATACTATGCCCCCAAAGTGTGTGTGATGAAAAATGTTGTCATCTAATGTCAAATATAATATCATCTCTCTCAAGATCGTAGTCAAACAGATAAATATTGGTGACTTGATAAGCAATAATGTCTAGTTGATAGCGTAATGAGCCATATAGGAATAAGTTATACATGCCCAAAACATACTCCTCATCTGAATGGAGGAAGTAGACAACCGTGCGGATACCAATGAGTAAGATTTTTGAATAGCCAAGAAAGGAACTATTACATACAAAGATACAACCTAAGGGCATGGGGAAAGATATGTTTGTATGATCGGGATCAATAGTTCCTCTATGTAATCAATCCATGTTTTCCCTAATGTGAGGGAAGAAGAGTGAGGAATGCACGATAGATATATCGTAAGATGAAAGACACGTAAACCATAAGGAACAATAATATGAACAAAGCCATAATAAATATTAGGAACATGTGGAGCAGGATATAAATCTTCAAAAGATAAATGTAGATGGGAAAAACCCTCATTGGTACATATGGTGTCATCACATGTAGGATCGAATGGAATATGTTCCCAATAGGAGCCATTCATGAAGAGTGTGCAAGTAAATGGTGGGCATGCTAAAGTAGATGGTACATGTGAAGATGTATGCGATAAAGTGATGGCCATGGGTTGGACAATCCACGATAAGGAATCATAGCAGCAGAGTGATTAAATAAAATTGGAAACTACTATCTAATACTATGAGAATTATAACCACTAGTTAATCTAAATAAGACAACTTAAAAATTCTATAAATGCATTAAAAGCAAGTATGGAATAATTATAAATAATTATACTAATTGAAATGAAACCCTAAATATGCAAGTAAGAAGGGAGAAATGACTAGCTGATCAAAGAACACTATTGTAGGTTGTCATAGGTTTGATAATAAAATCCAGGAGTAGGAACAAACACTTTGAAGTCCCGAAATGGTCATATATGGAGGACTGAGCAGATTGAGGCACCTCTACGAGTGTACCATGGCACCCAGGGTGCCCCTGGTCTACATATTAGGTGCATTGGTTTCTATAAAAGCTCCAAATCTGGTTTTCATAGTGTCACATGGTATCCCAAAGTGTTCTCTATCTGTCACATCAGATCTGTCGGGTTCTTATTGAATGTCCTAAATAGTGAAGTGATGATGTACAAGAAAGAAGGAAGTATCAAAACCCTAAGAAAAATAAAAGATGCAGAATGAATGGGTCAGACTAACCTCAACCGCCAAACTACTGGTCTTATCATTGAGCACCGCACTACATTTCGGACACGGATATAGTTTTGGTGTGTGTGTCGTGCCCTAGGTTCTCTTGTGTTAGTCACACGTTTTGAAATAATGAGCAATAAATACTATAGAAAATGTAATGGCATGTGTGCATGGAATAGAATAGAATCCCTCCCCTATGATGTGTGTGTTGATTTAGATCTCCTAGCCTTGATGCATGACACTATGCGAATCAAGTGATGGAATGGATGCAACTCCGGATGGAGTGATAGTAGTATGTGATATTAGGACCCTTATCATGGTCTCATAACTTTTTATTTATATGGTTTTGTTGCTCTAATTTGTTAATTAACCCCGGCATAGCTGACTAAGAAAAGGATAAGGATGAAAAACAACTAGAAAGAACCCAAAAATAAATGAGAAATTTTAACATAGATCATGACACGTTAGGTGGGACCACGGCACCCTGGTATAGGCATGGGCTCCGTGTTTAGGATAAAATGTCGGGATAGTTGCAAAATAGATGGATATGTATAAGAAAATATGTGGAAATGACGAAATAAAATATAAAATAAAGGTGGCCAAAAGGTGGGATTAATTAGTACTTTATTCACTTGAGAACCTTCTAAATAGTAGTATAAGATTGGGCTAAATAATTCCTAAAGTGCATGATTTTGTGTCTACAATTTTCCCCACTTTATCTTGGTGTGTGTAATGCATAGTAACATAAAGTAGATAGAAATGTGTACTGTTGTCCATATAGAATGTAGAAGAAGACACAATGAAGGACTAGACTGAAGAATGAATGAAAAAAAGAAAAATGTTGAGGAACGTGGATTCTAAAGATGAAAAATGCGCATAAAATGTGATGAGAGTGAACCTAGGGTGAAACGAGTGTGTAGTTGTTGTTGTATGTAATGTACCTACATGGTTAGTAAAGGCAAGTTCTTATCGTGGTGTGTTTTTGTTGTCACCTTTTTGTTGTTGTTTATGTTTTTGTCGGTGTTGTTGCTCTCAATTTGATTGTTTGTTTCTCATACGACCAGGACTGTAAGGAGAAAATGATCAAGTAGTCAAATATGTATGTATTTAAAAACATTGTGTAAAATACGCATGTGTATAGAAATGTGTAAAGTACACAAATTTAAAATATATGAAAATAAAAGTGTAAATGGAACATGTGCACCTTATCCATGTCGAGATAAAAAAAGGGGGTAGAAGGACATCCTATCTGTCGTCATGAGTTGTTTGGGTAATCTCTCACCACCCTAGCTGAAGAAGTATATGGAGGAAATGCTCTGTTTCCTCCAATGTTTAAGTGATTCTACTCAAATGTGTGAAGAGATCTCTATACTGTACTGGTTTTTTCGGTGATCCGACGCCACTGGACGAAGTAGTGTAGAGAGGAACACCCATTGTAACCTCCAAGCCTGTAACTGCTCCACAGAATTGATAAAGGACACCAAGTTCTATAGAGGCCATTGTTTATGGAGTTTTTAGACTTGTCTAAACTCACTCGCTATATGTAAAACTAAAATACCAAGGGTGGAATGTACATTGTACTGAGCTGGTGTAAATACGTTGTGTTAGTAAAAACCCTCAATGATTCCCCTCTCTTTGGGGGTGTATGCGACGTCGCTGAAAGGAGAATGTGACCCCAAAAGAGGACCAACTACACTACGAAGCGTAGAACTATTCCCTAGAAGGGAAAGGGAAAACACTTTTAGATACGAAGGTGTGCACAAAAGGGATGGCTAAGAAAACAAGTGTTACTCTCGAAAGCACACACATGTAATAATACAAATGTAAAATACATAGACAATGTAGAAACTACCAAGCACAATAGTATAAACAAGAAAGAAAACAAGTAGACCGCAAAAATTGGGTTACAAATATGGGACATCACTCATGATTTGCAAGACACACAAGGCGATCATGGCCGCAAATAGCAAGAAAGTGTGCACACAAGCAAAGGGAAAATTTGGCATACAATGGAAAATAAAGCGAGACAAGTAGAAACAAAGAAGTAGTTTAAGAAACAAGTAATCTTGCAAAACAATTGTTACACATGAAATAGTTGTAAGCCTATTATAGTGATAACCAATATGTCAAAGCTTGTATGAGAAAGTAATATAAGATGCTAAGTAAAAAAATGAAACCATAGGACCTAGATAAGATGAATGTGGATGCCCCCTGTGACCAGTATAGGAAGGGTAGAAGGAGAGAATCCATGTCATGTGTAGGATCCTATATCTATGATCACACTAAATAGAGGTGTGAACATGCATGTGTGTATCATAACGACATATAAGAAAGCGAGTCTAACATGTGTAGTAAAGTGGTCATGCAAAACACTTGTAGGCAAATGTAAATGCCCCCAAGACAATGAAATATTTTTGGATGGATGGAATGGATGTAATATGGAATGATATGAGAAACATGCCCCGAGTGGATGTAATGTATGCAATAAGGCTCATTTGGTTTTCCCCACGGTAGTCAAGAATGAAGCTGTAAAGGAGAGTTGGTCACTAGGAAATGGTCAAGTAGTGTTGGTTGTTTCTAACGCTACTGTGATAACTACATATATGTAATGGTAATGAAATGTGACATGGGGAGATATTTATGTGAACCCTATAGCCGATGTATATATATGGAATTGTTGAATGGATGAGTGATTATGTATCCCTAAGTTTATATCTCTATATGATGAAAGAAGGAAGATGGGTGACGATTTAGCCTAAAGCATATCTTACTATATCATGAAATGATGGAGATGGGTTACGATTTAGTCTAAAGTATATGTCACTACAAGATGAAAGGAGGGAGTGGTGATGTAACCTAAGGGGTATACCACTACAACATTGTAGAATGAGTGACAATTTAACCTAAGGTGTAGTATGTCACTAACGCTAGAAATGTCACATTCGAAAAATTTCAAATGATGAATGTAAGGTCCATTTGATTGGTAAAACCTCGGTATTCAAATATGGGTGAGGAACTAAAGTGAATCGAGAGGGTGGTGCTGAAAATGCATAGAAGACAATGTAGTATAAATGACCAAGTGATAAATATGGTATATAAATTCACGATGTGGGTAACATGATATATGATGTGTAGTATTCATGGGATGTGTAATGCTTGAAATACAATAAGATGTGTATATAGAAATGATATACATAATGATAATCAGTTGAAATGGACCCATAGGTAATGGAATCTAGGGTAGTAGGTAGAACATATATGATGTATGAATGTGCCATCGAGAATCATGTAATGTAGGAAATGTAGGGTGGGTAAGATGTAGTGATAGGTGTAGATATAATATGTAGTGATAACATGTAAATCTAGACCCATATATAATGTAATCTAGTGTAAATGTAGAATGTATGGAGGAAATGAAAAACTAGACTCATATGTCATGATGACTAGTATAGTATATGGTATATATGATATGAAAATGTAGTGTGTATAATGTGACTCGAGAATTTTTTAGGATGAATGGTGTATCATGTGGAATGTAGGATGAACAATGATATATTTATTTTCTATGGTGCAGTGTGTGGGGTTTAATGTAATGGTAATCCCTCAATAGTCAAGTGTGAACCGAAGTACAAGAGTGCGTCATCAGGTAATGATGGTGTTATGATGCATGATATGCTACACTAATATAACAATGAAGAAGAAGTATGAAAGGTGAGACTAAGGAGCTATGTGGAGAAAAGAAAAGGGGAGTATGTGAGTGTTATTCCCCCAAGTGTATGTGGCCAAAAATCATGTAAATTCATTGAGAAGATCTTCATCCTTAGGGTAAAAGTCATACAAATAAGCACTTTGGTGACACGACAAGCAATAATATCTCAAGTTGATACGAGAAATGAGCCCCTAAGGCATATATTGTACATGCCCATAAATAACTCCTCATTGGTGAATGGGGAAGTGGGAAGACACGTGTAAACCAATGAGTAAAGTTTTGAGTATAACCTAGGAAAGAGATATTGCAAATGTTAACACATCTAAAAGGCATAGGAAAGGATATTTCGTATGATCCAGATCTAGGGTACCTCCATTATAGTCTAGCAAGGACGGTCCTAATGTAAGTGGCATGGTAGTAGGAGTACGTGTAAGCAATACATCAAGATGAAAGAAATGAAGGCCATAAGTGGTTGTGACATTGACTAACCCAAGGTATAAACATGGATGGTATGACGGTGGACTAATATCATTAACATAAAGACCTAAGAGATTTAATCTGTCATAAGTACATATGGTTTCGGGAAAAGTAGGATCGAATAGAATGTGATCCCAGTATGAAAAGTGTACATGTAAAGGGTGCATGAGCCAACGATGAAGAGGGAGATGAGAGAATATTTTTCATGGAGGGAATAGGTGGATAATATGGAATAATAGCTGTAGTAGGAGGTGATGTAGAAGGGACAACATCTAATAAAATAATAATGCCCTCAAGCGGTGGTAAATGAGGTGGATCATCTATAGGCTGAGGCTCATATGTAGTATCAATATGAGGGAAATGAAAACTAGTGTTAGGGTCATGAATGCAATATTGGAATGGATCACGATCTCAAAAGATAGTATACTCAACACATTCATGTAAGAACTTGACGCAATGGTGGATTATAGAAGTAATAACTTGCATGGCATGAAGCCATGACCTTCCTAGCAAATAATTATATGAGATAGGAAAATCAATGATAAAGAAAATGGCAGGGGGAGAGTTTTAGCACCAAAAGTGAAAGGTAAGGTAACATGATCAAGACACGGAAGACAATACCACAAAGAAGCACGAAGTGAGATAGAAGAAGATATAATGTCATGGGAAGACAAACCTAAGCCCTGAAGAAAGAACATAGTGCACAAATTAAGCTAAGATCCATTATCAATAAGAGTTCTTTTGACGGTAACATTGTAAATGTGAGACATAATATAGAGTGGTGGGTAATTTTTAAAGGGATGAATGTTAGTAGGAGGATTGGCTCTAAACGCTATATGTTGTGAAAAGGCATAAGAAAATTTCGTATACATAGAATCTAGATGCATGTGAACATAAACATTGGTAGTAGTAAAGAGGGTTTGAACATGATGAAGTAAATCGGGATAAACATGGGGTTCACCAAAATTATTAACTAAAATTGGAAACTACTCTCTAAGACTATGAGAAGTATAGCCACTAGTTAATCTAAATAGGAGGACTAAAATGTTGTATAAATGCGCTAAAATAGTATGAACTAATTATAAATAATTATACTAAGTGAATTGAAACCCTAAATATGTAAGGAAGAAGGGATAAATGACTTAGCTGATTAAAGAATACTATCACAAGTTGTTAGAGGTCTGATAATAAAATACATGAGTAGGAACAAACACTCGAAGTCGATAAGGTCAGATCCAGAGGATCCGAGAAGACTGAGGCACTTAGGAATGTACTGGGGCACCCCAAGGTGCCCTGGTTTATAGATTGGGCATCCCGGCTTTTGTAAAAACTCTAAATCTGGTTTTCACAATGTCACAAAATATCCCAAAGTGTTCTCTTTACGTCACATAATATCTTCTAGGTTGCGTTGAATGTGATGAATAGTGAAATGATGACCTCCAAGAAATAAGGAAACATCAAAACCCTAGGAAAAATAAAATATACAAAATGAATTGGTTGGATTGACCTCAGTAGTAAAATTCATGGTCTTATCATTGAGCACTACATTACATTTTAGACTCGGATGTAGTTCGATGTGTGTGTGTGTGTGTGTGCATGTCATGCCCTAGGTGATCTTGTGACAGTCATACTTTGTGAAGTAGTGCATAATAATACCCGTAGAAAATGTAATAAAATGTGTGCGTGGAATAGAATAGAATCCCTTCCCCTATGCTACGTGTGTTGATGTATATATCCTAGCCATGATGCATGGAAATATGTGGATGTAAGTGATCCAATGGATGTAACTCTAGATGGAGTGATAGTAGTATATGACGTTAGGACCCTTATTATGGTCTCATAGCTTTGTATTTATAGGGTTATTTTTCTCTAATTTCATAAGTAACCCGACATGGTTAACTAAGAAAATGATAAGGATGAAAAATGCATAGAAAGACCCCAAAAGAAGTGGGAAAGTGGGACATAGATAAGGGTGCCCCAAAGACTGAGATTCGGGTTTTGGACCTTTTTGTTTTCGTGTGTTTGGGTTTCAAGGTTGGGGTTTAGGTTTCGGTATTTCGGGGTTCGGGTTTCGAGATTCGGGGTTTAGGATTTCATGGTTTCAAGTTTTGCAATTTTGAGAGTTTGGGTTTTGGGGTTGTTCATCCATTCGGGTGGCACATCTCTCTCAAAATCCCAAAATCCTAAAGTCATAATTACGGACTTCCGATTTTGGAAAATTTTCCTCCCGCGTGGCACTATTCATTACTCGACCCTACCGCCAACCCCAAACTTCGATTGTCCGAAGTCTAAATTTCAGACTTCGAACTTGATCTCCTTGAGCACTGTTTAGCTCACTGAATTAAAATTTTGACTTACGAGTCTAAAATATTTTCCACTTCAACTCGCTTATCTTGGGCCCAACATGCAAGCTCCCATGACTGAATCAATCCCTCTATTTTCTCTTTGTGTAAGGTCATGTTTTTCTAATTCCGAACTAATTCCCCTTCCTAGAAGGTTCTTGCCTTGGCTTTCTTATCAAATGTCTTCCTGATCATGGCTTGATCCTTTTCCATGGTTTGCATGGCATGCCCACTTATCTCCTCCAATTCCATCAATTCCACATAACTAACTTCCATAGACTCAAACTAGAACAACTCCGGTTGTTTCACGAGTTCTAATGTAGGAAACTACAATGATATATGAAACATTGCCTCTTTCTCGTAGAATAACTTATAGGAGATTTTCCCATGACACTTTTGGTGTGTCGTGACAAGGCTAACTTTAGCTTGGCATGCCATGTCCTTTGGTTTTCATTTGGAGTCCTCCTTATAATTCTTAGACAAGTTTTGTTTGTGGACTCTTCTTCGTTGCTACCCCTGTGGGTAATAATTTGAAGAGGTGCTCAAGTAGATCCCATTCTTCATAATCCATTATGTGATCTTGGAACCTAGGAATGCCAATGTATTGTTTTATATGTGTTGAGTTGTGGATCTTAATTACTTGATTAGCATGCAATATCAAACTTGTAGGAAATACAATAAGCGACATCGATTAAGTAGGGACCAACATCGGTCACTTATGACCGACATCGATTAGGCAAGGATGAATCGACATCGATTCACGGCTAACAAATGTTGGTTACCTATGTGTGAGTGTTTTAATTACCTCACGAGAATAAGATATAATTTTAGCATAAAATCATGTCTATTGATTGTAATTACATGGCTAAGTGCCCTAATTTTGTATACACCTATATAAGCATGAAATCTACAACATAGAAGTAGATAATTGAATGTGTTGATGGTTATTGTGAGAATAATTGTGAGAGAGAATTCTTAGAGAAGAAGAAAAATCTTGAGTGAAAGAAAGTATTGTACATCTGAGAGGTGTGGAAGATTGTAGATCTTCAATTGTATATCTTTTCAAAGCTTTAGATAATAGATTGGCTTGTTTCTTAGTGGATGTAGCCCACACTAGGTGAACCATGTTAAATCTGGTGTTGATTTATATCTCTTGTTTTGTTTAATTCCTATGGTAGAATATCCACTTTCATTGCATGTATGTTTAGATCTAATATATTATCTATACAACTTTGTGCTAACCCCAACAACTGGTATCAAAGCTTTGTTTGAGGGTTTTGTGTGTTGAAAAATTTACTCACAAAGAGTTTTTGATTGAGTGGGAGCTACATCAATGGTAGAAGAAAACAAATACAAGGTAGAGAAGTATGATGACCGAAATCATCATCAATTATGGAAGATGCATATTGAGGATTATATGTATCAAAGAGATTTATAGTTACCATTGGATGAAAAGTCTAGACCTATGAATATTACTATTGAAGAATGGAAGATTCTTGACATAAAGGATTTGGGATCTATAAGATTGAGCTTGGCAGCATCCGTGGCTTCCAATATTATAGAACCAACTTCTATGGTAGAGTTAATGAAATATCTTACTAATTTACATGAAAAACTTAGTGTTTCAAATAAAGTTTTTTTGATGAAGAAACTATTTATTTCTAAGATGCATGAAGGTGGATCTGCATTTGGTCATTTGAATGATTTTTGATCTATTGTAAATCAGTTAAAATAAGTTGATATTTTGTTTGATGATGAAGTAAAATAAATTTTATTCTTATGTTATTTTCCGATAGTGGGATAACTTGGTAATGGATGTTAGTAATACATCATCTGCTAATAATATTTTGAAGTTTGATGATGTGGTTATTGAATGAAGAAATTTGTAGGAAAAGTACTGAGAGAAGAATCATTTGGGAATGCTTTTAATGTAGAAAGTAGAGGCAAGCAGAAGGAGAGATCCAAGAGAAAGAATAATGGGAGATCAAATTAAAGGGATGGAAGATCTAAATCCAAAGGTAAGGGAATTACTTGTTGTAAAGAGAACTAACATCTAGAGAAAGGTAAAGAGTCAAATAAAGAGGAAAATATTACAGAAGAGGTAATGCAAGATGCTCTTATTCTTTGTTTGGATAGTAAAATAGAATAATGGGTTTAGATTTGAGTTTCTTTCCATGCAACCCCTAATAAGGGATATTTTAAAAATTATGTCCAGGATATTTTGGGCATGTTTATTTGTGTGATGATGAACCTTGTTATATTACTTGGTAAAGGGAAGTTCATCTAAAATTATAGAATGAAAATACATGGGTATTGAAAGATGTGATGCATGTGCTAAGCCTCAAGAGGAATATTATTTTTGTAGGGAAACTAAGTGAAGTTGGTTGCATGGTTACATTCATAGCAGACTCTTGGAAAGTCACCAAGGGTGTTTTTGTTGTGGCAAGAGGTAAGAAGGTAGGAACATTATATTTATCTACATGTGTTATTGATTCATTTTCTGCGTTATCTACTTTAGATTCATATGTATGCATGTGGCATAATCGGTTGGGCCATATGAGTCAAAAAGGAATGTAGATCTTAAAGGCTAAGGGTAAGTTATCAAATTTGAAAGATTTAGATCTTGATTTATATGAGCATTGTATCTTTGGAAAACAAAAGAGAGTGAGATTTCTCAAAGTTGGGGCAACTAAGAAGGAGCAGAAATTAGAGCTTGTGCACTTAGATGTGTGGGGACCAGCTCAGGTAGCTTCTCATGGAGGATCTCATTATTATGTTACTTTCATTGATGATGCTACAAGAAATGTATGGATTTATTGTATTAAACAAAAATCTAATTTTTTTATACTTGTAAGAGATGGAAAGCTCTTGTTGAGAATAAATCAAATTCAAAGTTAAAGTGCCTTAGATATGAAAATGGTGGTGAATACTGTAACAAGGATTTCAATGATTATTGTTCAGTGAATGGAATACATAGAGAAAGGACAGTTCCAAGAACACCACAAGAGAATGGTGTTGTAGAAAGAATGAACATGACAATCATGGAATGTGCTAGAAGTATGAGGATACATTCTAGATTGCCCTTGCAATTTTGGGTAGAAGCAATTGATACAACAGTTTATTTGATTAACTATGGGCCTTCAAGTTCACTAGATGGAGGAATACCAGAGGAAGCTTGGACCGGAAAAGAGGTAGATCTTTCTTTTCTTAAAGTTTTTGGTTCAGAAGCTTTTGTGCATATTGATAAGGAAAATAGGAAAAATTTGGATGCAAAATCCAAGAGATGCACTTTCATTGGTTATGGATTTGGTGATTTCGGATTCTGTTTTTGGGATTTAGAGAATTCTAAAATTATTAGGATTCGTGACATTGAATGGAATGAAAAGAGAATGTACCTACTAGCAATAAGTTTTGTTTTGGATTTTGAGGTTGCTTCTTCGTCTACTTCTCTAGTTTTCCTTGCGACCCTTCCGACTCTTCTTCCGCCTAGAGATCAATTCTTTGTCCTCAATGCTTGCTCATATCTTCTTGTAGTTATACCAATCAACATAGAAATTCTTCCACTTTATCACCTTCTTGCATACTCATTGTATGAAGGTTTGACTAGAGATGCACAAGTTTTTCAAATTATTTTCTTTGTAGATCGTGGAAATATTATCCGAGGTCACCTTTGATGTTGTTGCATTTTGAATGTGTGGTAAAGAACTCATAGAATATTCCCGAGTGATCAAAATCAAGTCTTTTACATTAGGGATGTCATACTTTGTTCCTTCATCTTTTCAGTGGGTTGAGTGAGTGTGCAAGTGATGATCTCTTGGAGATATTGAAAGAAGAGAATGGTCTCCATATTTTTCATCTATGTAACATAATTTGGCCCTTTCAAGAGCTGGGAATTGGAGAGAAATATTATTGGAGCATGCATGATCTAATTTTTTTATTCTTATCATTTGTTCAAAGATACAATGTCTTACTAATGAACAAAAGAGTGAAGGTGGGATTAGTACGCTCATGTAGTGAGACATAGATGCTTGTGTGGGAATTCTATCTCGCATTCATCATCTACTTCGTAGCCTTCTTCAAGGTTTGCACAAACCTTCTTGGCTTGGCACCGTACATCAAACTAGAACCATTCCAGTAGTCCTTGATGCACAAGATCCTTAAATTGTAGATTTTCACTATTAGGAAGGGCGTCAAGAAATGGGAAATAAAATCCAATGCTTTGTTCTTGGCCTCTTAATGGCCATTCACCTTGATGATTGCTGGTAGCATTGCATCCTATATCGGGAATGGGTGACATGTGCTCTTATGACCACTTTTCTCCTTCACATTTTATAACAATAATCGATTAATCCCCTTTGCAATTCTATGAATATTTCTTGCTTTTCGTAAGAGAAAATGTCAAAATATTGTAAGAAAACCAAGTTTTAGAAATGTCTATGGAGTCAATGTTCAAAATGCATTCAATTTTGTCAAAAAAATAACTTATCTTCGGTGGGTATATATTTTTAGGTGCAAATATTTGTTTCTCACTTTACTTATTCAATGCGGCCTTTGAACATCAACATTCCCTTTAACTAATTTCCACATAGAAATCCTTTCACTTTGGTCATTTGCCAATTCAAAAACAAGAAAATACAAAAAGGAAAACTATAGCGACATCCCGATCGCTCCAACCATGTTTACATTACTTTGTTGGTGTTGATGCTCCATGACAAACTCTATAGGTCCTGTTATCTATAGAAAATGCACCATGTAGAGAGATGGTGTAGGGGTTCTAATCTTGCTCTAGATATCTCTCTTTCGTAGATATAATGGAAACAACTAAGGTTTGTGGGTATACCTATTGTTGAGGCGAGTCTCCGATATCAAGGCCAGTTCCTTCTTGATGTATCATAAACTAATTTTTTTGGGTTTTGAGGGTAAAAAGATGACTGTAAATGAATTGGAAAACTAGGGTGATACACAAAACTTATTGAGGGCTTTGACTGAGTACATGCACAAATATTTGAGAATGGATTCTAGATGCACAAACCAATAGTTTTCAGCATAATATTAAGGCAAAACACTTTATGTATTGAGGGAATAATTCACAACAATACTGTTAAGATAAGCATGCACACTAATATTATGCAAAAATTACTAAATTTACAGCAAGGTAAGATGATTAATTAGGGAATTTGACATTCACAAGAAATAATAAGGTATACACAACACTGCAAATAATTGGAAAGGCATAAATCAATTCTCATTCAAAGGGAAAAACTTGAAAAATCTACTTCAGCACTCATGTGTCAAAAAAGTCCTCCTTGTGCTTTGCCAATGCACACAATATATAGAAAAATTATTCATCCCACCTATCCTAAAATAGACTAAAATTTGTACTCACCCATGCATCCTATTTTTATCCTTTATTTATGAATAAATAAAGGAATAAAATAAACATGCTAATACAATGAGGCATTAATAGCCTTGGTTACAAAAATACAACTTAGTCAAACTGCAATTGATTGTTCTATTTTTAATAAAGTTGGATGAATAATTTGGCTAATAATAAGCTTTTCTTGATGAGAAATTCTTTCTCCAATGCATGCAATCTTTGTCTTCTAGCTGATGATGTGACATCTGCAACTTGATCCACTTGTAGTGATAATATTAGTATTTTTAACCTTTCCCCTTGGGTGCACATGAAAAAATAAATCTCTCTATGTGAGAAAAAATAAATCCTTTATTTGCAATACTTGGCAAGATATTCACCCATGTATCCATCTTGATGGGGACCACCTTTGGTGTTGAACTCGACTTTTCCTTTGTCTTCTTGTGATAACATGTAAAATTGAACCTTGTACACATAATGTTATTGTTTGCTTTCTAAACCTCCCACTGTGGGGACCACATGTGATGTGAACACTTTGTTTTCATTCATGATTTGACCTCCTTTTTAATAATCATTGGATGATATAAAGTTTTCATTCTTCCACTTTCTCGGAAAACATAGTTCTTTAATGACATAGCTTGATTGCTTTTGATGAAAGGCTCATAGAAAATAATATGAGGTCTACCTTTTGCTTGTTGCCACATGGACTATGGTTTTGTCTTGAATTCAATCATTGGCGACTCATTTGATTACACTACGACCATGGACATGTATTACTACATTGGCCCCTTTTTTCTCATATGAATATAAGGTAATGCTTACCCTTTTTTCCAATCATTGTGGTCGGCTTTCAATCATCATATTTGAGACTATAGTTTGGAACCCCTTTTGATAAGTCAATGCAAATAATTTATAAAAACATGGGGACAACCCCCTCGTGACGATGACTCACTCTTTTTAATTTTTCGGTGATAATTGGACTAACTTGGGTTAAGTTACATTGAAACCCTGGATTTGCATTGATAATATTATTCAAACGCTAGCCGTTGATTTTGGTACTTACTCTATCTCCGATCATTGATATTTCTATCCCCTAGGTTAGGTTCGACCCTGTAATTAAGATGGTTGGTACACTATGATCCATTGATTTGTGTACATATTTGATCTCCATCGTTGATCTCTATGGGTTTTCATTGATCTTGATTACTTCTATGTGGCCATTGATCTTGTGTCTGTGATCATCTCCACCATGGATCCCTTATCCCCGTCCGGCGTAGTGGTTTGGAACCACAGTCGTTTGATTTTATACTTCAAGATTTGAACCATTAATCTTAAGCCGATGAATAAATTATGTTTATCTATGGTTGGTTGGGTGAATAAACTATTTTGAAACTTAAAAGTTGTTCATTTCATCTTCTCTCCTTAGCGGCGAAGCCCGGTGGAATTTTTGTGACCTCCAATGTTGATCCTCCCGAGCACAAATATGTGCCTTTATGGCTATTGCAATGCTCGTGAGGTTGGATATTCATCATCATCATGGAGTCTTTTACTCTTAATTTGAAAGATGTTTGCCATTTTGAGCTCCGATTTGAGCTAGTTCTATATTTTATGATCTTGGCTCCTTTATTGCTATGTATTTCTATGAGCTTCTAAGATATTTAGTGTTGTCAGGACGCCATTGATTTCTAGTTTGAGCTCGAGTTGGGTATGGGCATTCATTTGTAGATCATTGTGTAAATTTTGTGCCATATTTGTACTTGAAAGTGGTTCTCTGCGAACTCCTAAAAATATGTTTCGCAATTACTTGCACATTTTTTCATTCTTTCTCTTTATTCGAGCTCTGCAAGAGGGAGACCGCCATTTTACAAGATGTCGAGCTCGTTTCTTCTAAGATCCGTGGCCATAATCACACTGTGTGGGTGATTTCTTTACTTTGTAGTTGTAACCTTGATTATTTCTTCAACTCGTTTATAAAACATATGTAAATAGTTGAAGTATTGTGTTTCAACGTGCATTGATACCTACATTTCCTAGTCTCTCTGTATTTTTCATGCTTGGCCATTGATAAAATGAGCTCGAAGAGCCTCTTTAGGTATTGTGTTTTCTTCGCATTCTACTCAAAATGAGGATTTTTCAGCAATATCATTCTATATACCGTAAGTTTCTTCCTTTGTTTATTGAATTCTGCAATCGTGGTCATAGAAGTATAATTTTTCTGAGTCTTTGAAACTTATCCTTTCAAACTTGTGGATTTAAAATATTTACTTGAACCCCTTTGTTGTTTTTTTGGAAATTTGGATTGCTCTTCCCTTTTACTCGAGCTTTGAAGACTTTGTTCTCCTCTATATTATTTCTTAAACTTAGATGTAGCTCACTTTTCTCTTACAAAATTTGGTTGTATTTGTATCGCTTGACTAAATGCCCATATCTTGAATCTGTTCATTTGTGATTATTCGCTAGTACGGTATAGAATATTACATTTCTTACGTTTGTTGCATACTTTTGAATATGAACATAGCCATGAACGACCTTCATCATGTATAATAATTGAGTTGAAATATTTCTACAAGAATGTCCATTGTTTCCGTCTTTTAAGATACAACTCTAAATATTGTATTTCGTTGAAGATGATGGTTACTATAGCTTATAACTTGGTCTGAGAATGATGTTTTGAGCTATAATTTATATCAATTTCTGTACCCTTTTGATATATCATAAACTATAATTTAAGGTTGAATGCTCACTTTTAGTTGATGAGATCTTTTATTAATACCTTGATTGTGTAATGATTCTTTCTTTTATCGTTATGAAAATAACAACATGCTAATCATTAAGTTGTATCATCTTATTCCAGTTGTCTTATTTCCTCATTGAACTTGATATCTTCTATACTTGTTGCTACTATAATTTTTCTTTGGGGATCTGGATGTATGGCTAAGTTGGCTCAAAACCGAGGGCTAACCATTTATACTTCATAGCTTATGGATTTTATATGGGTAAGTGCAACAAGTTGATGGACATAAAAACCCAAAATTTAGGTACCGCACTCGCGTAATTTTTTTATAGGTTCGGTGATTTCCAAACCTAAAACCATGATCGTGGTTTGAAACAACGAGCGTGGTTTAAAACCGCACTTATGGTCCTCACGAGACAAAAAAATAGACCCACAACTCCTCATTTTCCCCCATTTTTCCTTTCCAACCGTGATTTCTCCTAGACCTTTGGCACTCATGCTTTGAATACCCCCTAAAAATTGCTCTTCAGAATTTTGGATTGTGATAGTTTCAACCATGCCGCCAAGATAAAGAGGTAAGCCCTCAATTTTGATAAATTTGTTTGCATTTTAGGTTATTTTTTTGCGATTTTCATGGATTTTTAATTTTTTGTTTATGTGTAATTTATTTTTATTTTTTTAATTGCTCGAGAAAACTCGTAATCATGTAAACTGTCAAAATATTCCTCAAAACCCTCCAAACAATCCTCAAAACCCTCCAATTATTCCTCAAAACCCTCCTCCAAACATAGATCCACCTCTTGTGGATCCTTCTGTCCCCACGGAACCAACATGAACATAAGCTGATATTGTTGGAAGAATCCGACAAAATAAAATTTTCATTGAGAACCTTATTCAAACTATAAGACAAAATCATGCCATAAATCCATCCTACATGACTTTAGCCAACACATTGCAAATATTGATTGGAGAAGTTGACTACACAACCAACAAAATAGACAAATGGAATACCTTTAGAGGTGATTGTAGGTAGTGGTATGCAGATAAATTATCCCATGCAGTCGTAAAAGATAATGTTTTTGGAAAAGACCACATTTTTGCATTATTTCCTGACCCAAGAACCAATATCTCCCGTAGCTACTTGCAAACGGTTCCCAATCCATTGGAGCCACGATGACCAAATCAAGAACATTTTTGGGACCAATGGTGGATGGATTTTGATTATCCACCATGCAACAACAATGAGGTTCTTCTCTATTTTTTGAAGAAATTATATTGCGAGTTTGTGCTTAATGAGGTCCCAAATTATTTTGAATTTTCTAATTTTTATGGGTGAGGAGGTGGCTCTACACAAAGTAGACTTGGTGCATGCGTAGGTCAACCAAGGATCCCTCATGCCCCAAAACCCCCACTACCTTCAGTTATCCCTCCTATAGTGAAGGAGGTTATGGAGATTGACACACTACATGCATTGAGGGAGCTCACTAACACTCTAACCTAGCATAGTGAGCAGATTACATCTAGTGATATTAGTGGAAGTGCTGGGTTCTAGCACACCACACCCTTTGTGGATCATGTGGTGCCGTATGCATGCATGGGTGAAAAATCATTTACTAGGTCACATGATTTTTTTTCTCTACATGAGATGATGGTGGATGCTTTTGGAACCGGTATAAAGAATTTTGGTCTTTCACAAGTAAATGTCAAATAAATATTTAATATATAAAAAATAGTTTAATTCATGTTTGATATTTTAATATATATGTATTTGATTGTACGTCATGTACATACATGTAAAAACTAATTTTTTATTTTATTTTAAATAGCAAGAGCCGAGTGAAGGAAACATCGGCGTCGACATGCTAGCTACTGTAGCTGGGCATGTTACAAACGTAAGTTTCAAGTTGTACTTAAATTTCAAATTTCATTTGATTGTGCACTTTTATTATTATAATGTTTCACCTATACATGTACATATTAATATATGTTTTTCTTTTATACGCAGGAGCCTAGCGGGTCATCATCTACTCTGGGAACTGAGGCTACTGGCACACCTCACATGACTTTTACGCAGGTTAGTTTCTTTTTACACTTTATTTCTAATTGTGGAATTTCACGTGGATTATGCTTTAAGTCTGTTATGTGGCAGTCATGTAGATTAACATTGATTTGTACATGTTTTTTGTATAGCTCATGACTTCCAGAGAGACTCATCCATACATGCAGACTGTGGAGGCTATTGTAGACACTGCAATAGCATCTGTCAGATCCACTAACTGAGGTACAATTTTTCAAATTTGTTAAATTTTGGAGGAATTATTTCTTATTACTTAAATCTACAATATCAAATTTTGTACATGAAATATTTAATTTGAAATTTAATTATTTGTATGTAGCTTACCCCTTATGAGTCTACTGTTTTCCATGCGACGCGTCAACGAAAAATTGATAGGGATCATGACATTACGGTAAGATTTCACATGCATTTTAACTAAATTCTAAGTTTCTAAATTTTGAATGTATTTTAAAAATTTGGGTGTTAAAAACTTGTTATTTATGAATGTGCAAGTTAGGTTGTAGACCTGCTTAAAGACACCTAGGACCACATGGATGAAATCCGTAGTGGCATCTCCCTCCACTATATCCCCATGTCGTGGACATGCTACTTCTAGCAGGGCGAAGAGAGGGAATATGTTTCATGATTTGATTCATAGTACTTGGATGTACATAGATATATATATATGGGGCAGCTGGTCCTAGTTCATGATTCTTCATAAGACATTATATATATAGCCTTATGCGACCGCATGTGGTCCTATATGTATGACACACTTAGTTTGAGATGTACACATGTTATGAACTTATATTTTTAGAGATGTGCATCCAGCACACTTAGTTTGTAAATTATACATCCATGTGTTTGTTTTCATAACGATATTACTTCTATGTTTGATTTGATTTCATTGCACATGATATCCTTCTATGTATGTATGTTCTATGTATATTAGTTATATATGTATGTTTGATTTAAAATTAAAAAACTATGGTGCAACATATATGAATATAACGTTACTATGGTGCAACATTGCATGGTACAATTGTTAAGAAATTAAGGGAAGCATTTAAATATGTATTGTTTTAGAGATTATCCCATTAATAGGGCTTATCCCATTGATCAATAGATACACCTTAATATCTCTTTATAATTTGGTGTTATGCCAATCAACTAAGAAGTTACACATGATTTTATTATCGTAAGTAGATTCACTTCCCTATTAAGTCCTATATGTTTTTGTATTTAAGCACACACTTTAAAAACCCCATTTTTTGTATACCCTACAATCCTTCTAGTCCAAAATACACATTTTTGTGAGGGGGTTTGTCAAATAATTCACATCCTTACCATTCCAAGGTATTTGAAAAAATTTCAAGGTTCTTCAATGAATTTTAAAACGATATATCACTTGGAATTTGTGAACATTCTTTACATATTTATTTAGGATGTTTGTACATATGTTACGACATATCAATCTAGATAAGAACACATAAATATGTATGTAATGTATATTTTCAAATAATTCACATCATGGCGGGCTCTAGGGAGGCCCAAATTGGTGTCATACCACCCGATCCAGAGCCTTCCTAACATTCCTAGGGAAGCCGGATTGGTATTAGACCATATCATGGCGCAGGCTCACAGGAGGCTGTATTTGATTATCCTAGGAAATGAACAAAGGTGAGTTGTGAGAAGTCATGCCTTGGGATGTCATGGCAAAAAAACAACTATGTCGACATGTTCGGGTGTCAGTGAACGCTACAAGAGGCTTCGTTTTGGTGTGCAACAATGTCGTTGCTTACGGGCTACTTGTTCAAGCATAATCCCTTAAGAGCCCCGAGTCCAAATAATTGTTCAACTTTGATGGGTGACTACGCAGACTCCATGGCACCTAGGACATCTCATTTGATCCTACACCTTAGTGTAGGGACCCTCTACAATATCCTATCTTAGTTTTTTCCTTCTCCAATCGGTGCTCACTACCCTATTGTTTGCAAATGCGCGAAATAGTGTAGTTTGAGACAATGTAAGGATGTCAAACAATATATTTTGCAAATGGTGGGTCATGGCACCAAACTGATTACGCTGAAATGTCTACCTAGCCAGGTGTAAATGCTAGAGGAGGCATCATTTAGATACACGACAACATCATTGCTTCTGCGCTACTTCGTTCAGGCATAGTCCCTTAAGAGCCCTGAGACAAAAAAATCATTCAACTTCGGCGGGTGACTACACGGACTCCATGGAACCTAAAGATGTCTTGTTCAATCCTACACCCTGACGTAGGGACCCTCTCGCAATATCATGTTTCAGCTTTTTTCCTTCTCTAATCGGTGCTCTCACTTTGCCCTATTGTTTGCAAACGCATACGAAATAGTGTAGTTTGAGACATCATAAGGATGTCAAATGGTATATTTTTAATTGGTGGGTTATGGCACCAAATCGACTATATTGGCACATCGGGTGGCTAGGATAATGCTAGAGGAGATGTCATTTTGGTGCGCGATAATGTCGTTGCTTCCAAGCTACCTCATTCGGGCATAGTCCCTTAATATCCTTGAGACCAAAAAATCGTTCAACTTCGACGGGTGACTACGTGAACTCCATGACACCTAAGGATGTCTCATTTGATTCTACACCTCAACCTAGGGACTCTCTCGCAATAGCCTATCTCGGTATTTTTCTTCTCCAATTGGTGTTCTCGCTCCCATATTGTTTGCAAATGCAAAATAGTGTAGTTTGAGACAGTGTAAGGCTATCAAACGGTATATTTTGTAAACGGTGGGTCGTGGCACCAAACTTACTATATCGACACATCCACGTGGCAAGTTGAATGCTAGAGGAGGTATCGTTTGGTGTGTAACAACATCATTACTTACGGGCTACCTTGTTCGGGCATAGTCCCTTAAGAGCCACGAGACCAAAAATCATTTAACTTTGATAGGTGACTATGCAAAATTCGTGGCACCTAAGGATGTATCATTTGATCCTAAACCTTGGCATAGGGACCTCTCAGTAATATCATGTATAAGTTTTTTCCTTCTCTTATCGGTGCTCTCACTACCCTATTATTTGCAAACACGTAAAATAGTGTAGTTTGAGATAGTGGAAGGCTATCAAATGGTATATTTTGAAAACGGTGGGTCATGGCACCGAACCGACTGTGCCAACACATCTGAGTAGATAAGTGAACGCTAGAGGAGGCATCATTTTGGTGCACGACAAATCATTACTTCCGGGCTACCTCATTCGGGCGTAGTCCCTTAAGAGCCCTGAGACCAAAAAATCATTCAACTTCAAGGGGTGACTATGCAGACTCCATGGAACCTAGAGATGTCTCGTTTGATCCTACACCTTAGCGTAGAGACCCTATAAAATATCCTTTATCAGTTTTTTCCTTCTCCAATCGGTGCTCTTGATGCCCTATTTTTTGTAAATGCGCGAATAGTGCAGTTTGAGATAGTGTAAGGATGTCAAAACGATATATTTTACAAACGATGGGTCGTGGCACTGAACCGACTACGGAAACACATCTAGGTTTCTAGGTGAATGCTATAGGAGGTGTTGTTTTGGTGTGTGAAAACGTCATTGCTTCCAGGCTACTTCGTTTAGGCATAGTCCCTTAAGAGCCTTGAGACCAAAAATCATTTAACTTTGATGGGTGACTACACAGACTCTGTGGCACCTAAGGACTTCTCATTTAATACTACACGTTGGCATGGGAACCTCTACAATATTTTGTCTCTATTTTTTCCTTCTCCAATCTGTGCTCTCGCTGCCCTATTGTTTGAAAATGCACGAAATAGTGTAGTTTGAGACAATGTAAGGATGTCAAACAATATATTTTTCAAACGATGGGTTTTAGCACCGAACCGAATGCACCGACACGTTCGGGTGGCCAAGAGAATGCTAGAGGATGTGTCATTTTGGTGTGCGACAATTTCGTTGCTTCAGGCTACTTCGTTCGGGCATAGTCCCCGAAGATCCCCGAGACCAAAAATCATTCAACTTTGACGAGTGACTACGCGCACTCCGTGGAACCTAAGGACATCTTGTTTGATCCCCGCACCTCGGTGTACGGATCCTCCGCAATATATTGTATCAGTTTTTTCCTTCTCAATCAGTGCTCTCTTTGCCCTATTATTTGTAAATGCGTGAAATAGTGTAGCTTGAGACAGTGTAAGGATGTCAAGCGGTATATTTTTCAAATGGTGGGTCGTGGCACCTAATCGACTACGCCGACACATCTGGGTGGTCAGGTGAATGCTAGAGGAGGATTCATTATGGTGCACGAAAACATCGTTGCTTAGGGCTATCTCATTCAGGCGTAGTCCCTTAAGAGCCCGAGAGACCAAAAATCATTCAACTTTGATAGGTGACTACGCGGAATCCGTGGCACCTAAGGATGTATCGTTAGATCCTACACCGCAGTGTAGGGACCCTCTATAATATTGTGTCTCGGTTTTTTCCTTCTCCAATCGCTTCTCTCGCTGCCCTATTATTTGAAAATGCGCAAAATAGTGTAGTATTAGAAAATGTAAGACTATCAAATGATATATTTTGCAAACGATGGGTCGTGGCACGAGGCCCGACTACTCGACACATCCGGGTGGCGGTGAACACTAGAGGAGGTGTCATTTTTGTGTGTGAAAGTGTCATTGCTTAGGGCTACCTTGTTCGGGCGTAGTCCTTGAGAGCCCAAAGACCAACAAATTGTCCAACTTTGATAGGTCACTACGTAGACTCCACATGACACCTAAGGAAATCTTGTTTAATCCTAAACTTTGGCGTAGGGACCCTCTGCTGCAATAGCCTATCTTGGTTTTTTCCTTCTCCAATCGGTGCTCTCACTACCCTATTATTTGTAAACACACAAGATAGTGTAGTTTGAGGCAGTGTAAAAGGTCACAAACCATATATTTTGCAAACGGTGGGTCGTGGCACCAAACCGGATGTGCCAACATGTTTGGGTGGCTAGGTGAATACTAAAGGAGGTGTCGTTTCGGTGTGTGACAATGTCGTTGCCTCCGGCTACCTCGTTCAGTGTAGTCCCTTAAGAGCCCTGAGACCAAAAATCATTCAACTTTGATGGGTGACTATGCGGACTCCGTGGCACTTAAGGATGTCTTGTTTGATCCTTAACCTCGGCCTTTAGGGACCCTCTACAATAGGCTATATCAGTATTTTCCTTCTCCAATCAATGCTCTTGCTACCCTATTGTTTGCAAATGCATAAAATAGTACTGATTTGAGACAATGTAAGGCTATCAAACGGCATATTTTACAAATGATGGGTCGTGGCACCAAAATTACTACGTCAACACGTCTAAGTGTCCAGGTGAATGCTAGATGAGGCATTTTTTTGGTGCACGACAATGTCATTGCTTCTGGGCTACCTCATTCGGGTGTAGTCCCTCAAGTGCTTTGAGAGCAAAAATTCATCAAACTTTGACGGGTGACTATGTAGACTCGTGACACCTAAGGATGTCTCTTTTGATCCTACACCATGGCGTAGGGACCCTCTGTAATAGTTTGTCTCAATTTTTTTCCTTCTCTAATCAAGTGCTCTTTCTGCCCTATTGTTTGTAAACGCGTGAAATAGTGTAGTTTGAGACAGGTGGAAGGTGTCAAACGGTATATTTTCAAAACGATGGGTTATGGCACTAAACCGAGTGGGCCAAAACATGTTAATAGACACGTGAACACTAGAGGAGTTATCATGTTAAGAGCCCTAAGATCGAAAAATCATTCAACTTGGAGGGGTGACTACGCGGACTCCGTGGCACCTAGATATGTCTCATTTGATCCTACACCTCGGTGTACAAACCCTATACAATATACTGTATCGGTTATTTCCTTCTCCAATTGGTGCTCTCACTGCCCTATTGTTTGCAAATGCTCAAAATAGTGCAGTTTGAGACAGTGTAAGGATGTCAAACGGTATATTTTGCAAACAAGTGGGTGTGGCACTTTGAACTAACTACACCAACACATCCAAGTGGCTAGGTGAATGCTATATGAGGCATCATTTTGGTGTGTGACAATGTCATTGCTTCCGGGCTACTTCGTTCAAGCATAGTCCCTTAAGAGCCCTGAGACCAAAATATCGTTCAACTAAGGACATGTTGTTTAATCCTACATGTCAGCATGAGGACCCTCTATAATATCCTGTCTTATTTTTTTCCTTCTCCAATCGATGCTCTCTTTTCCCTATTGTTTGCAAATGCACGAAATAGTGTACTTTGAGACAATGTAAGGATGTCAAACGATATATTTTGCAAACGGTGGGTCATAGCACCAAACCAAATGTACCAACATGTCCAGGTGGCGGGTGAATTCTAGAGGTGTCGTTTTGGTGTGTGACAACGTCGTTACTTCCGAGCTACTTCATTTAGGCATAGTCCCTTAAGAGCCCTGAGACAAAAAATAAGGTCAACTTCGAAGGGTGACTACGTGAACTCCATGACACCTAAAGACATCTCGTTTGATCCTACAACTTGGCGTAGGGATCCTATACAATATCCTATCTTGGGTTTTTTATTCTCTAATCGGTCCTCTCGCTGCCCTATTGTTTTGCAACATAACGAAATAGTATAGCTTGAGACAATGTAAGGATGTTAAGCGGTATATTTTACAAATGGTGGGTCGTGGCACCTAACCAACTACGCCAACATGTTCGGGTGGCTGGTTAATGTTGGTGGAGGCATCATTTTGGTGCGCGACAACGTTGTTGCTTCCAGGATACCTCATTCGAACTTTGAACTTGATGTCATTCGTACCTTTTTAGCTTGCCGATTTATAATTTTGACCCACTAAGTTCAAAATTTCTACAACTTCAACTCGCAGCTCGGGCCCAACATGCAAGCTCCCATGATTGAATAATTCCCTCTATTTTCTTTGTGTGTAAGGTCATGTTTGTCTAATTTCACTTGAGGGGAAAATTGGATAACAATTTGGTGACTCACGGGGTTACCTGCTAGCTAGGTGAAAGATCAATTTCCTTAAAGTATCAATTGGGCATGGAGTCACAAATGATAGCTTGAGACTGATATTGTACTTGAAACTTGCTCATGATTTGCTTATGCAACTTGCTAATCCTAAAATTGCTCCACTTGCCCGCACTCTTAATTTTTATAAGGAGATCTTGAAGTTAATATTTTTGAGAGTGGAAAATTGTCTTGACATGGAGTTTTCACCTTTTCTTGAAATGGACAATCCTGAAACCTGATTTTTGTTGCTCTGCATTTTTTTCCTTTAAAATCAGCATCTATTCCACATAATTACGTTCTTCTTCTTGTTACAACACTCATATTGGGAGGCACAATGAATTACAAAATGATACAACTTGGGAGCAACAAAACTTGTGCCAAAGCACTTAGGGAATTGAAACCTAAACTACAACAAGACAATGTGCATACACACTTAGAGGAATTAAAATCCTAGGCTAATATTTACAAGGGTGGAACTTTTCCTTTTCAGTAGCAATGTTATAGATAGATTTCATTTCTTGGAATCAGAATTTCTTCTTATTGGTTTGAAAATATGTCGGGTGGACAGATCTATGGACAGACGAGCCAACAGTGTGCAGGGCATAGCCCCTCTTTGAGTCAGCAAAGTGAAACTAGTTTATTGCTATTCTACTAGCAGGAATCTTGTGCAAATCTCATAATATTCTGCCTTCGGGGTTGGGATCTCATCCCAAGATAGGTGTTTCAAGCGTAAAAGAAGGGAAATAAATGAGGTGGTGAGATAGGAAAGATCGAAGGGAGAAAAGAAATGAATTCCAAAGCAGAAAGGTCGAGAAGATCTATGATTTGGGTTTGTAGTAAAATGAGCTAAACCTACTTGCATAGACGAATAAAGCAATACTGATGAATAAATGACAACAAATTAGAAGTAGATTCAATAGAACAATCATACAGATCTAACATAAGAAAGGTCTTATGCAAAACACATGTATTCAGCACAAAGTCTAAATATTGTATTAATATTTGTTTCTGTTACAAAAAGCTCAAAGTCTTTTCTTCTTACTTCTATTTCTCATCTGAAAAGTATCCACCCTTGAATACAACAAGTATTCTAGTATTTATAGAAGAAGAGAAGAAAAGAAGGTAAAAACAAACCAACAATTAATTAATTACAAAATATCTTAAAGTCATTTGTTGACTTTTGACAACATCCCATGGTGCAAAATGGATGATGTCATAATTTGTGTCAACATACTTTAGATGTTTACAAAGAGAAGGTTGAGAAGAATGAAACTATTCATCGTCGTCCCGCATGGTGAAAGGGGATATCCTACTTTTGCTGCTGCTCGAGAGACGTGATGTGGAATCAGGCATGATATTCCATGAACTTGCTGATCATGGGCTGAAGTTGATCCTGGGAAGGATCCTTATGGCGATCACTGATAGCCTCACAATTCTCCCACTCGTCTGTGAGATTTTCTAGGAGCTTGGAATATTCATTTTTCGTGGTCATCGGATACCCTATGAAGTCACGACAGGCCAGTAGGTTGTTGATGGATTCGGCGTCAAAAGTGACTTCTGGTCCCAGCCCTTGCGAAACGATCTCCTTGAAGATCCAAATAGTTTCATCAACCTTTCTTAAGGTGAAAGAAGGAGTGAGCAAGCCCGGAGATATTCTCAGGACAATTTTCTCCATTTGATGCATTGCATCCATGGCTTCTTCCTTGATTTTGTCAATCTTTTCTAGGACGAACTCTAACTGATCGACCCGGTAATCCAGAGTAGAAAGGATTTTGTTGAGGGCCTGGGTGACCAAAGACGCCGAACTTGACCAGATCTTTCGACTGAACAGTCGAGCATTTTCTGAAAGGTCTCATGTTGCATCCTGGCATGGTCCATCTCTTCGGAGATGGGTCCTGCTATCGCCTGGAGCTCTTTGTTCACCCGATTGATGTTCTGATACAAACTGGTGAACTTGGTGATTACTCCCTCACTTTCCTTGAGGATTTGGCTCCTCCAGGTGGAAACTGCCATACCCTTCTTGCCAATTTTAGCGTATTCATTTATCGTATCCTGGCTCAGAGGCTTAGGAGTTTCGGCGGCAGTTGTAGGAGGTGCACTGCCCATTTTCTGCAAGGCGCAGAGAAGATGTTTATTTTGCTCCTTTAACAGCCTCTTTTCTTCCTTTGCTTCCTGGAGTTTCTTGTAAAGGGCGTCAACTATAGATAGGGCCTCTCCCTAAAGGCTTTCTGAAGACGTCCCCATTGTGACTTGGGTCACTGTATAATCTGTCGAAGACAGATCCTTTTATCCTTTAAAGGATTGGGATACGCTATCTCCATTACTCTCTCTCCTGATGCACTCTGAGAGAAGCGGGTTACAGGCTTTTGCTTCTTGGCCCCCTTTGATGGGATGATAGAGAAGTCCATCGGTGCGATGGGAACTTTCCTCTTTTGTTGGCTCAAGTGCTGAGAGATCCATGCTGGACTTATGGGAGAGGGGCCGGAAGTAGAAAAGGGAGTAGCTGCAGCAGTAGAGGGAAAGTGCATTGAGACACTTGGAGGCGGCATTGAGAGGGAGGCGAGAAAGTGCTCACGGGAGGAAGAGATACTACAGGGGAGGAAGACATGGAAATGGAAGGGAGCTGAGAGATGAGGGAAGAAATGGTGGGGGACAGCTCCGCGAGAGAAGAGAAGATGGATGACGAGGAAGGGGGAACAATAGAAGATGGGGGAGAGGATACGACCAAAGGAATGGTCACTTGGGTCACGCAAGGAGGGGAAGGAGGAGAGGGAGAAGGGACCTCAATAGTTGCAGTGGTGGCAACATCCTGAGTGGATGTGCCCATCGGAACATCTTCGACCACTTCTTTCTCTAGAGAAGCCAGAGTTACAACTTGTTCTTGCGCGGCGAAGGGGACTCTCAGGGGCCTCTTCTTGGGCAGAGCTTGACTCGCCCTCCTTGTCTTTACCTCTGCTCTTTGGCAGATGTTTTGGTCTAGAAGGTGCGTTGCCCAATGGAGATGTGGTGAAATCAACTCCGAGGTAGATGAGACCATTCATCCTGCACCAGTGCTCTGTTCTCCATGAGTTTCTTTGACCCTTTCTTCTATCGTTTGAGGCACTTTAGTTCTGTCGATCATAGCAAATGGCCAGTTGTCCCCATCCATGTCAAGATATACCTGATCAACTTCTTGATCAGTAGTTTGATAACCTTTTGGGACGATGGCTATGCCGTACTGAATGATTTCGGCCAAAGCCAAGTGGGAGTGATCTTTCCTTCTGAGCTCGACCTCATGATACAGGTCGATATAAATATCCTCGATCTGTGGAATGTGGATTGGATCGAGTTTGGCCCTAGGAAGGAAATTCCTTGGGTCGAAAGTGGGCCTTGCCGGGAAGTTGTGCTTTAGATTGAGCAGTTCCAGCTCTGCAAACATCTCCCGGGCTTTGTGGTGGGAAAGACAAGTGTACCTGCCCACTGTGAGGGGGAAAGGAGTTCCACCCTTCTTTCTCTTCAAGCACTTTTCATGGTAGGTTATGAGCTGCTTGGATAACTCCAACAGGATCAGCTTGGGGCCGGCATATCTTGGCAATTTGGTGGGTTCCCCCAAGAAGTTGGCTGCCCTTAGATAGGTGAAGGTGGGAAATTGCGTGAATACGGCCCCCCACTTCTCCGTTGCTGCAACAATGCTCTTGGTCGTTCGACCGTGAGTCATGTTTGGCCTCAAAAGGCTAGATGATGCCATAGAAGAAGGCGTCGTTAATCTTTGTAAACTGAGAAATACTATTTTCCAGCTTCAGCTCTGGATAGTATTCATATATTTTCACTTGGGGCCAAACCCCGCATCGCATTAATGCTGGATAATCCCTCTCTGAGGCTGTAGCATAAACTACGTAGGAGTTCATGTAGAACCTCCCCGTTGTGGTGAGTTGTTGGAGCTGCTTGGATATAGTGCTGCTTATGATCTCCGCCCACTCAAAGCGTTGATCTGGCACATTTTTGTTCATTGTCTCCAGGTACCTAAGCATCCATTTATGAAAGTAGTGGGTGTCAGAAATCCCAAATACTCTGCTTAGGAACGTGATGGTGTCACTTAGTTCCTCGGAGAAATCACTGCGATGAATGACTTGTGGCCATCTAGTTACCACCTTCTTGTTTTTCAAGTATACCTCATTCATCAATTGCATACACTGGTCTTCATTGTCCTCCCAAGCCTTGTTGCAATCTTCTTGGCTTACGGCCACAAAGTTCGGTGGTGAGGGATGCCAAGCATAATTTCAAAGTGTCGGGCAGTGAGGTTGATCACGACCTCGCCCTTCTCATTCTGGACACACCTGGTGTCTTTGTTGTAGCAGCGGGCCACTACCATCATGAATTCGTTGTTTATCGCACTGACCGCCCAGGATCCCCCCAAAGCAAAATGTAGGCCACCGCACTACCGGTTTGTCCATCTAGGTGCTTCTGTGACCCTCACGGCCCCGGCCGAAATCCTCCATATCAATGTGCCCGAGCTCGAGTCTCTTATATCTAGGTCGCATTATGTATGGGATTCGGGCATCCTGACCCTCTGATATTTATACTTCATCTCTTCTTCTGTAAGCTTGGCTTTGCCCTTAGACTTGGTTGGTCTCTTGCTTGATGTAGACATATGTAGTTCTGAACTCAGTTGCTGATCTGCAAGAAGAAGAAGTGAAACCCAACGCAGAAGAGTCATGTTAGTTGTTTGATCTCCCATTAAAGCATTGACAGAAGGAAGAGTTAGTAATTTTAAGGCATCAGGGCGCAGGGCGCATGAACACTACAGACTGCAGGGTTAAATAGTATGGTGCACAGAAAAATGGTGTTACAAGGGAAAAATCAGTGCCAAAGGGTGCAAGGTGCATGGATACTGCAGATGACATTTTTGTTGTTGCAAGTGGAAGTGTGCCTGCACCATTTACATGTATTTTATAACGAGTGCAGATATTTTTAGTTTACACGGGTACAGGATGTGCCAAAGGGTGCAGGTTTAGTGCGTGTAACATCATCTTTTCGTGTGCAATAGGGGAACTTGGCACGGTGCATGAAAGGTTTGCATGGCAATGTGTTACTGTAATAGGGGATGCACTGCGCCGTTAACAGTTTTATACTTGGCACAAGTAAGGTTGGTGTTGCATGGATGCAAGGTGCGCCAATGGCACAAGTTTTTGTAATGTTACACATGAGTTTGGTGCGCCAAGAGGGCGCATGATTAGTGGGTGTTGCAAGTAAGGAAAGTGTGCTTTGAGGGCACAACTTTTTTTATGCAGCAAGAATGGTGGATGCACCGTTAGCGTGACTGTGCTTCATGTTGTAAGGGTGGCGATTGCGCCAAAGGGTAAAAACGTAGTTTTGGAAACATTTGAAGTCTTGGTTCCTTCTCTGGAGGGGTTTGCATGAGTTTTAAGCCTCTTCTGTAGGGTTTCTTGGATAGTGGAGAGGACACAATGGAAAGAGCCAAGTGATTTTCGAGGTAGAGTCCTCCTTACCAGCAGATCTGGAAAGAGGAGGAAGAGAGAAGGACAGCAAGAACAGCAGGAGGGGTTCGACAAATCTATGCCACCTACTACACAAACAAACAACAACCAGCAAAAATACAGGAGGAAAAAGACCACCTACCCGGAATATATAACGTGAGAAACGAAGCGGGGTCCACGAATGTGATACGAGGACAACAAACACGCGACAAGTGCGAGAGGGATAAAAACTATCACGTGTGATTTTAACTATGAAAGTGACGGGGTGGATGCGCTATATATAGCAAGGGTGCAATAAATGCGCATGACCACTTTTGAAGAGGCGCATCAAAACACCTGTCGACACTTCAAACCTTGCGCCCTTTGGCGCACCAAAACGCGTGTTAACACGTTGTTATGTGCACCTTTGGCGCAGCAAGAATACTATCAACATGGAAATATGTGTGCCTTTGGCACACCAAAACGCGGCGCAACAAAAATGTTGTTGACACGAAGGCGCATGCACCTTGGCGCGTGTATACAAGAAAGGCGCAACACGGGGAGGCACACCAAAATGTGTGTCGACACTTCAAAGGGTGTGCCAAAGGAAATGAAGGGGGCACAAAGATACTCTATGTTGCACAGACATAAGGTGCGCCCAACTAAAAAAGACCAAAAATGGCTAAGTTCGGAAAACTAGATTTCTCGGAAAGGGATTTTGCGGCGTTAGAGCAGAAGGAGTCCTTGACGAGGGACCGAACAAAATTTCATTGGGTTACCCGAAAAATTGCCCTTTTCAATTTCACGGGATAACACTTCTCCATCCAAAGTAGATAGTTGGAAAGCATTGTTGTTCTTACATCCTGTGACCATGTAGGGCCACTCCAAATGGCATTAAACTTAGAATTCCTTCCTGGTTTTGCTCAATCTGCATCCCATTTCAAAACTAATTTCGTTTCTTGGAAGGTTCTTTCCTTGTCCTTCTTTTCAAATGAATTTTTTATCATGGCTTGATCCTTTTCCATGGTTTGCATGACATACCCCCTTATCTCCTCCAATTCCATCAATTCCGCATAACTGGATTCCATAGGCTAAAACTCGGAAATATCCAGTTGTTTAATGAGGTCCAATGTGGGAAAATAAAGTGATATAGGTAACACTTCCTCTTTCACATAGACTAACTTATAGGGAGAGTTTTCCATTGAAACCTTTGGTGTGATCCTGTCAGCCCACAAGGCTAAATTTAGCTTGGTATGCCATGTCCTTTGGTTTTCATTTAGAGTCCTTATGATAATTCTAACAAAAAATTTGTTAGTAATATTTTGAAGAGGAGCTTAAGTAGATCCCATTCTTAACATTCCATTATGTGATCTTGGAACCCGGGAATGCCAATGCATTGTATCGATATGTGTTGAGTTGTAGATGTCAATTACTTCAAATTAGCATATAATATCAAACTTGCAGGAAATACAGTAACCAACATCGGTTAGCGAGGACCGACATCGGTCAGGCAAGGAGGAACCAACATCGGTTAGGGCTAACTAGTGTTGGTTACCTGTGTGTGAGTGTTTTAATTAACTCATGGGAATTAGATCTAATTTTAGCATAAAAGCATATCTATTGATTGTAATTGCATGGCTAAGTGCCCTAAGTTTGTATATGCCTATATAAGCATGAAATCTAGGGTTTAGAAGTAGAGAATTGAATGAGTTGATGATTATTGTGAGAATAATTGTGAGAGAGAGAATTCTTGGAGAAGAAGCAAAATCTTGAGTGAAAGAAAGTATTGTACATCTGAGAGGTGTGGAAGATTGTAGATATTCAATTGTATATCTTTTCAAAGCTTTGGATAATAGATTGGCTTGTTTCTTGGTGGATGTAGCCCACCTTTGGGTGAACCACATTAAATCAGTGTTGATTTATATCTCTTTTTTTGGTATAATTCTTCTGGTACAATATTTTCTTTCATTGCATGTATATATAGATCTGATAAATTATATGTACAACCTTTTCCTAACCCAAAAATCCAGTAGAAAATCTTTGTTTGTGTAGTTCCCGTTTCAACAACCACTTGAGACCTAAGAAACAACCTAGGGTTAGCTAGAAAAATTATGGAATAATTTTTTTGTTTAGGAGTGAACAAAACCGAGTTGCCAGACAATAGTTTGACACTGGTAGGTTCCATAAAAAACACATTTACTAAAGAAAAAGTTTCCTTTATTAACTAATATCAAGTTCACAATGTTTAAATTTTAGGGTTAGATGTTCTAGTTAGCTTCAGGGAGAAATCTACCCCCATACCCACTCTCTAACAGGCTCAGAGTTTCAACTGGATTTTTATCATACTTAACATTTAGAAAAAAATTGTAAAATATTCCCATTGGATAGGAAATTTTCTCACCTTTTCGGTGATATAAATAAGTCCTCCTAACTCCTTCGGGAACTCAAGATATGGTCCGACAGAGTTTTGGGATCAAATTTTCCCCAAGGGGACACGTGTCAAGAGGAGGGAAAACTCCTTTGCGGGTTGGTAGGTCATGGGGCGGATTTTGAAAATTTTCCCATGCAGCGCAAAAGAAAATTTCTCCCAAACCTCCGCTACCACCCCAAGGTGCCACGTGGCACCCTCTGATTGGCTATGGGTCGACGGGGAGAAATGGAAATTTTTTCCAAAATTTTCAAAAAAACTCAAAGGGCAAAAAGTTGCCACGCCTCCGCCGCTGCCTTGTGAGGACACGTGGCAGCCTCTGATTGGTTGTGGGCCGGCAGAGCGAAATGGAAAATTTTTCCCAAGCCAAATTTTTGAAAATTTTCTAAGGGCAATTCGATGGGAAATTTTTGGGTTACGGGCCCCAGGAAAATTTTCCCAAATTTTCCCGCCAAGGCACAAAAACTTCAAAGTGCCATAACTTGAGCTAGAAAGCTCAGTTTTGGGAAAACAAGGACTTTTTGGAAAGCTATTGATGCCCTCTTTACAAAACAAAGTAAAAATTCTACTTTTTGGTAAATTTTAAGGGGTAAATTTAGCAAAAAGGATCTGCAGGATTTTAATTAGCAAACTGGTAATTTCTAACTTCCAAATTTGATTGAATTGGATCTCCTCCTTCACTCAACATGCCAAAAAGACATGGAGAATTGATCTGGGAAGGGTTTAAAGTGTTTTAGGAGGGTGAATTTGTTCAATTGATTTGAATTGAATTTTTCCAACAAATGACAACAAACGGTTGATTAAGAGATTGAGCTCAATTTTGCAATGGTTCAAGTTATTCTATTAAATCTTCTTTGTCCATTGAGTTCATTACTATTATATCATGTTGAATTTTAAGGTTTCCAAGTTGATTTAAATGTGCAGGTCTAAACTATGCATTTTATTTGAATTTACCAGTTTTAAAAGTCACAATGCCAGTGATCAAATTTTAAAGGATCCATTTATCAATTTTATCATTTAAGTGTGATTTATAGTTTCTAGACAAATCAAATGCAATTAAATGACTTAAATCAACTATTCTAAACTTGAGGCAATTCTGATTTCAATTTCATTTTTTTTCTCTAAAAGAAATAAGCAACATTCTTCCTTCATACGCATTTTCTTTCCTTTGCAAATAACAGAACTTCAAATCACAATTTGATATTCTCATTTCATCACAACAATGCAATATAAGAGATGAACTTGCAAATCTTTATTGACTTCATTTATAAACTTTTACATCTTCACATTCCTCCATTTCTTGAAAGCAATAACAAAATTCCATTTCTTTCCAATGAACAGAACAAAAATTAAATGTCTTTTACAATTCGAATACCTAACTCCATAATCAAATTATATACATCTTTCTTTCACAAATACATGATACAATCTCATCCACAACAAGTGGGAAAGGGATTACAATGAATGTGTTTCCACAAGGGACTGTCAAACTGTATCTTTTTCTTTGCTCCAGGACAGCAACATGCACATTTTCTTCTTATCCAAATGATCACAACAAAGAGGGGGAAAGGCAACGCTCTCCACCCAACCAAGACATCCAATGAAAGGAGAATCCTTCCTTCATCATTGGCCCCCAAGCCCCAACCAAAATACAATAGAAGGTGCAATTCAACCATGGAAACAACTGGCTTCCACATACACATTTCCTTTTTAAAACACAATGCAACACCAAAAGCAAACAACAGTTCACAACTGCATTTAAAACATATCAAAACAAGAACTCAGGCTTGATCTTACAAGCCAAAGGAGCAAGGTCTATGGGGGAAGCTACTTATGCCTCCCAATTGGGAATTGGGCATCCACCAAATACAAACCGCCAAGTAATTCATCACACACATTTCCTTATGCCCCCATAGAATCCCTCCTTATGCCCCCATAGATTCTCTCCTTATGCCCCCCACAGATTTCCTTATGCCCCCACAAAGTAAGAAATGCAAGCTATTTCTTTTCCATGGTGGATCCCAAACCCAAAACTCCCTCCACAAAATTTTGATGCCAATGGCATTCCCTTATGCCCCCCAAAGAATTCCCCATAGCCTTCTCCTACACCTTCCCTAAGGCAGTCTACCCAACCAAGCAACAATTAAAACAAAGCATGCATTTTCCACACAACACAACAAGAAGATAACAAAAATAAAAGAGAGTTAAATTCCTACCTCTCCATGGTGAATTTTCTTCCCAACAACAAGCTTTCCAAGACAAAAACAACTCCAAATAGAAAGCTTTCCAAGACCATAACACAGCTCCAAAACTTCCTTCAAAAGCAAGAGCTCTCCCAAGAAAATGCACCCCAAGGAAGAATGCAAAATGATTCAACAACCCAAAACAAGAAGAGAGTTTCAAATATATAGAAGAGGGAAAGAAGAGGATGATGTGGATCCATGTAGGATGCCACATCACACACCCTCAAATCAAACACAAAAGACAAAGTTCCATTCTCCCAAGCACAATAAAGAGGTGGGTGAAAATATGACAAGTTACTTGCACACTCAAAAACAGCCCACACCTCAAGGGACAACCATTAATTAAAAATGTAAGAAAGTGCAATTAAAAACATGCACAAAAGAATAAAAATGCATTATAAAGGTCACAAATCACATCCTCAACCATAAATATGGTTGGTAACATAAATTTAGAGGCATGGGACAAGTTTTACTTGTCCCACAAGCTTCCAAAAACAGCCCCCAAGGTCAAATTCGAATTTCCATGGAGGTAGAGTATTTCTTACTCTAAAATCTGACTTACACAAACTCTTACACCTCTTACACATTAAGTATAAACAGCCAACAACTCTAATAATCACTTTCCAAATCCCAATTTAATTTAATTAAAGTTTAACTATATGATCTCTCATATTAATATTCCACAATTAATTAATTAAAAGAAGAGAACACATTACAAATAAAATACATACAACAATAAATAAACATTAATCATAAAAATAAAATACACAACCCATGGTCACATATAAAGATGATTCCCCCATGGGAATCTCTAACAAAACAACACACAACATAATAAAACGAGTTGCCATGGTGACCATGTTGAATTCACCTAGAATTCCATTTTGGTTGGTCTCCGATCCCCTGATGTTTTGTTGTGATATTTTTAACCTGCAAAATGCAAATACCTCCTTGACCTCGTGGCCATATCAGAACATCCAATATGATACAAAAATCACAAAAATCAACTACACAATAAATCACAACAACATCGAAGTCACTATTACATCATTTGCATTTTCAATCAACAAATATATCCGCATCATAAAATATTCATTTTCCAGATCAAATCACAATATCCAACAATCACATATCCGACAACATCCATAAATATCCATGTCCACAAAGTATATCATCATTCACATGTCAGGTGTCTCTAATAATCATCATGCATCATAATCAGATCAAAATCCAGAATAATCCATAATCCAATGTCTAGCAGTATACTAAATCAAAATATAGTAATGTCTATAATGAAATCCATAGTATCGGCATAAGCATCAAGCGGTGTCGAAGGAAGTGGGCACTCTTGTTTGAGGGTTTTGTGTGTTGAAAAATTTAATCACAAAGGGTTTTTAATTGAGTGGGAGCTACAACAATGGAAGAAGAAAACAAATACAAGGTAGAGAAGTTTGACGACCGAAATTATCAATTATGGAAGATGCAGATTGAGGATTATATGTATCAAAGATATTTATAGTTCTTAGTTGGATGAAAATTCTAGACGAGCGAAGATAATTGATTAAGAACGGAAGATTCTTAATAGAAAGGATTTGGGATCTATAAGATTGAGCCTAGAAGCATTTGTGGCTTCCAATATTACGAGCGGCTTCTATGGTAGATTTAATGAAATATCTTGCTAATTTATGTGAAAACCCTAGTGCTTCAAATAAAGTTTATTTGATGAAGAAACTATCTAGTTCTAAGATGCATGAAGGTGGATCTGCATCTAGTCATTTAGATGATTTTTGATCTATTGTAAATCGAGTTAAAATTGGTTGATATTCCATTTGATGATGAAGTAAAAGAATTTGTATTCTTATGTTCGTTACGATAGTTAGGATATCTTGGTAATGGTTGTTAGTAATACATCATCGCTAATAATATTTTGAATTTTGATTATGTGGTTAAAATAATATTGAATGAATAATTTCGGAGGAATCATCGGGAATTCTTTGAATGTAGAAAGCAGAGGTAGACAAAAGGAGAGATCTAAGAGTAAGAATAATGGGAAATCAAAGTCAAGGGATGGCAGATCTAAATCCGAGAGATAAGGGAATTACATACAAATGTGGAAATAAAGGACATGCAAAGAAATATTGTTGGTCAAAGGATAAAGAGTACCAACATCCATACAAATGTAAAGAGTCAAGTAAAGAGTAAAATATTGCAACAAAGGTAATACAAGATGCTCTTATTCTTTTGTAGGAAGTGATGAATGTGCCAAGCCTCAAGAGGAATATTATTTTACAGGGAAACTAGGTGAAGTTGGTTGCATGGTTACATTCACAGTAGACTCTTGGAAAGTCACCAACGGTGATTTTTTTGTGGCAAGAGGTAAGAAGGTAGGAACATTATATTTATCTACCTGTGCTACTGATTCCTTTTCTGCATTATCTACTTTAGATTCAGATGCATGCATGTGGCATAATTGGTTGGGCCATATGAGTCAAAAAGGAATTTAGATCTTAATGGCTAAGGTAAGTTATCCGATTTGAAATATTTAGATCTTGATTTCTGTGAGCATTGTATCTTTGGAAAGCAAAAGAGAGTGAGATTTCTCAAAGTTGGTCCAACTAAGAAGGAGCAGAAATTAGAGCTTGTGCACTCGGATGTGTCGGGATTAACTCAAGTAGCTTCTCATGGAGCATCCCAATATTATGTTACTTTCATTGATGATGCTACAAGAAAGGTATGTGTTTATTGTATTAAACAAAAAGCTGATTTTTTGATACTTTTAAAAGATTGAAAGCTCTTGTTGAGAATGAATCAAATTTAAAGTTAAAGTGCCTTAGATACGAAAATGGTGGTGAATATTGTAGTAAGTATTTAAATGATTATTGTTAAGTGAATGGAATATGAAGACAAAGGATGGTTCCGGGAACAACGAGGAGATAATGGTGTTGTAGAAATAATGAATATGACAATCATGGAACATGCTATAAGTATGAGGATACATTTTTGATTGCCCTTGCATTTTGGGTAGAATAAATTGATACAACGATTTATTTGATTAAGCGTGGGGTCTTAAAGTTCATTAGATGGAGGAAGACAAGAGGAATCTTGGACGGGAAAATAGGTACATCTTTATTTTCTTAAAGTTTTTGGTTAAGAAGCTTTTGTGCATATTGATAAGGAAAATAGGAAAAAAGTTGGATGCAAAATATAGGAGATGCAATTTCATTGGTTAGGGATCTAGTGATTTTGGATTCCATTTTTGGGATTTATAGAATTCTAAAATTATTAGTAGTTGTGATATTGAATGGAATGAAAAGAGAATTACTGCTAGCATTCTATTTTGGCTTTTGAGGTTGCTTCTTCATTTACTTCTCTAGTTTTCCCTTGCAAGCCTTCTAACTCTTCTTCTACCTAAAGATCAATCCTTTGTCCTCAAAATATTCTTACACTAACTTAATGGCTTCTTCTTGGTACAAAAATTTCACCAGTTTGGAAAATATCACCTCCTTTTATGTGATGGTCAATGTCTTTGATGAATTTTCTTAAGCGGGACAAAATATCTCACAATGTTAGTGGGACAAGAAAATTATCTTGAACACTTCTCCAATTACACTCAACTATGCTCGTATTTCTACCACTCGACATAGGAATTCTTCCACTTTATCGCTTTCTTGCATACCCATTGTATGAAGCTTTGATTTGGAGATGCACATTTTTGTCAAATTATTTTCTTAAGTAGATCATGGAAATATTGTCCTAGGTCACCTTTGATGTTGTTGCATTTTGAATGTGTGGGCGCACCTCATCGAGATATGGTTAGTGTGATCAACATCAAGTCTTTTACATTAGTATTTTCATACTTCATTCCATCATCTTCGTCGTGGGTCAAGAGAGTGTGCAAGTGATGATCTCTCGAAGATGTTTAAAGAGTATAATGGTCTTCATATTTGTCATCTATGCAATATAATTTTTCCCTTTCAAGGGCTAGGAATCAAAGAGAAATATTTTTGGAGAAGGAATGATCTCACAAACAAAATTTAATTATTATTATTTATTCAAAGATACAATGTCTTACTAATGAACAAGAGAGTGAAGGTGGGCTCGGTATGCTCATGTAGTGAGACACACATGCTTGTGTGGGCATTCTATCTCACATTCATTATCTGCTTCTTAGCCTTCAAGGTTTGCACAAACCTTCTTGGCTTGGCACCGTACATTGAACTAGAACCATTCCAGTAGTCCTTGACACTCAAGATCCTTAAATTGTAGATTTCCACTAATACAAAGGCGTCAAGAAATGTGAAATAAAATCCAATGTTTTTTTCTTGGCCTCTTAATGTCCATTCACCTTGACAATTGTTGGCGTGCTGCTTTCTATATCAAGAATGGTGACTTTTCTCCTTCACGCGTTTTATAACAACAATCGATTAATCCTCATTTGTAAGTATATGAAGATATGTTGCTTTTTTAAGATAAATCATCAAAATATTGTAATAAAACCAAGTTTTAGAAAGGTCTATATAGTCAATGTTCAAAATGCATTCTCTTTTGTCAAAAAAATAACTTATCTCTAGGTGGGTATAGATTTCAGGTGCAAATATTTGTTTCTCACTTTTCTTATTCAACGCATCCTTTACACATCCACATTCCCTTTAAATAATTTCCACACATGAATCCTTTTAATGGTTTCTACCAATTAAAAAAACAAGAAAATCCAAAAAATGAAAACTACGGCGACATCTCGATCACTCCAACCACCTTTACATTACTTCGTTGGTTTTGATGCTCCACACGAAAATCTATAGGTCCATTTCACACCTTTGCTATGTATAGGAAGAATTCCATGCGAGCTAAGGAATAAAAATCTCTATTACCAATAATATAAAGAAAGATCAAAAGAGATAATTCAATTATTTATTCACAAGATCAAAATCGGTTTTATACATGCGCGAGAAAATAGTTTTTCACCTGCCTCATCCGAAAAGGAATAACAAGAGATGGGAGGTGGAAAACGCACATGGAGAGATAAAATATCCCCAAAAATAATGTATTAATTATTTTCTAACAAGATCCGAAACTAAACTTCATAGGACCGGGAGGTCGTTTGAAACCCTCACTTTGTATATCACATCGGTTTGCTTCCCTATACCGGATCTCTTGATAATGTAAGATGATGAAAAGACTTGTAAAAAGACTAAAAGAAATATCAAAACCCGAAAAAATGAAAAATGTAAATGAATGTGTCAGATGGACCTCAACTACCACAATAGTGGACTTACTAACTAAGCATTACACTACATTTAATATCAAATGTAGTTCGGTGAGTGTGTGGATAATGTGCCCTAGGTGTTATTGTGTCGGAGTCACACTTTGTGAATTATCAAGAAATAATTAAATATATTAAATGTAATAGAATGTGTGCATGGAATAGAAAACAATCCCTCCCCTATGAAGTGTGATGAAGATGAACCAATGTTGTCCTATTTGATGGAGCTAATGGATGCAAGTGATCTTTAAGTGGATGCAACTCTAGATGGATTATAGTAAAAGTAGTGCTTGGTACCTCATTATGGTCTCATAACTTTATATTTATATGGTTTTCTTGATCCAATTTCATAATAAACCCTGAAATGGCTGACTAACAAAAAGATAAGAAGCTAAAACGGTTAGAAAGAGCCCAAAAAGTGGTTGTAAAGTTTGAAAAGGATCGGGGCGCCCATGGTGGGACCAAGGCACCCATGGGTGCCCTAGTACTAGCCTGGGTGCCTCAATCGAGGCTAAAATAATGGGAAGTTATGGAATATTAATGGGCATGTAGCAATAATAGGTCGGGAATGAAGAAATAAAATAAAACAAGATGGAAAAAATATAGGGGTTACTTAGTACTCTCTTCACTCAAGAACCTTCTAAATAGTAGTATGATACCAGGATTAAATAATATCTAAAGTGTGTGATTTTCTGAATACATTTTTCTACCACTTTATGTTGGTGATTGGAAAGATCGGTAACATAAAGTAGATAGATATGCGTACATGATGTCCATGAATATTGTAGTAGAAAATGCACCAAAGGACTAGACAAAGTGTGGAATGACAAAAAGATGATGGAGTGTGGAAACTAAAGATGAAAAGGAGCAAAAACTTGATGAAAGTTGTGTTAGGAAATATATCTTAGTGCTCCATTTGTATGGGTGAATAATAATTACATGTGTAATTATTATTATGGTAAATTAGTGAAAGTACATTTACTATGTAAATGTAAAATGTGGTTAGTATGTGGTAAGTTAGTAAGTTAGAATAATAAAACAATTAGTGTTGTTTTATTATTATATTGGTGAGAGGTTGAAACCATATGGGTGTATAGTTGTATATGAAGACAAAGGTTGTTGTGAGGATTGTTATTATACATCTCCTATATAATGGAGTGTATTGAAATAGTGAATTAATAAAAATATAATATAGAGTTGTTGATTTCAATTATTGTTTGTGTAGCTATTTCATGGATTCTTTGTATTAGATCAGAGTAATTTCTACAAGTTTTGGGTTTCAAAATGGAATATGGGTTGAAACCACATTTAGGGGACAAAAATTCCATCCTCTTTAATGGGAGAGGTTCCCTTATTGAAAGCAGGAAAAACAAATGTATAGATATACAACTCTCAATGTTTGGACCCTGATATACATGAATGTTTTCATACTTCAAAGATTATCAATCAGAAGGAATAGAAGAATATGGAGATGGGAGAAGGAATAAAACAACAATGCTTTTGGGAAATATAGATAGCAGAGTATCTCCCTACTTACATTGAACCAAGAAAATATAGAAAAGGATCAATTACTTCACCACCGGCGTAAATCTGCAGACACAAAGTTATAAAGATTCACATAGACCAGAACACAAAGTTTCTATTGAATGCAAAACAAAATATCCATTGAATTGAGCAAGGAGAGAGAAAGATATAACAAAGGAAATAAGAAAAGAAAGAAATAACTTATGTATTGAATTAATTCAGAATTTACAACCTTCCCAGAAAACCCAAAATCCCTTTTCCATGGCCAAAACCATGTTCTTATAACAATTCATGTACATACATACTTTTTCCCCAAGACAAGAATATCCAAAAGGAAAATTTTTGTTGCAGATCCGCTTTTGGAAAGTGACATGAAAAAACGCACTCATGAAAAACCGGAGGTTCAAAAAGGTGAATATTTCATCGGTTTGAACACGATTACTTTAGAGGGCATCTCATGATTTTATTCTTCATGTGGTCCTACCATTTCTACCTTTTTAACCACTTTCATAACACTCGAGTGCTTACTAGTAAGTTTTCTCCCTTTTTATCGTGTATTCTGATAAACTCCGTTTTCGATGATCAAACTTTACATCCTTTAAACTTATCGATTTCACTCCACAATAAACCAAAAATTCATCTCATGGAGAAATGACAAGGATACGGAGAAAAATAATGAAGAATGATCCATTTTACATTTTTCAAAGCTTTGGTTCGTTAATGGCGTCAAAAATCGAGATGAGTGCATTTGGCTATTTTTTCCTTCTTTTATCTTCAAATTTGGACCCTACACATGGCAAGATCCAAGCGATGCCCAGGGGATAAATCTACATTTCCTAACATTTGGGGTAAAAAGTGTGATTTCTCATTTTGTTCCACCCCAACGTAGCTCGCCAAAGGTTGAACACTTGGCGCCATATGAGTGGTTGAGGAAATGGGGTTTAAATCGGCCATTTAAACTCTTTTTAACAAAAAGCTCAAATTCTCAAAAACCTCTGCCAGCCCGCTTTGAATTTTCAAGGTGAACACGTGGCACACCACGATTGGAAAAAGGGGTCACGACTCAATTTGGAACATTTTAACCCTTTGGTGAAAAAAGCACAACTTAATAATTTCCCTTGGAGGCCCGCTCGTTCGATTTCATTCTTTAACATGTGGCTTCATGTGACTGGTTTCGGGAATGCGCTTTAGTTTTATATTATATCCACTTTTGAAAAGTGGAAAAAATCCAACTTTTCCCCCAGAAGTCCATGCCTCCGCCATTGACTTTTCAACATAGGCTAGGTGTCACTTTCTAATTTGTTGGGCCTCAACTTAGAAATTTTTCCCTTCACATGAGTGGGGTCGTGGGTCATTTTATAACTTTTCACCCTTCTATTGTAATGCCTTAGAGAATAAAATGGATCCGCCTTGACCCGAACTTCTACCAAAACTAGTCTAGCCAATCGGGATCGGCGGGGATGTGGGGCAAATCGACATTTTTCCAAAATCACCAAAAGTGATAAGTTCTAAAAGAAACCCATCTGGCCACATCCAATGGGAAACAAATGTGTAGCTTCACCTTTCCAAGAAATAATTTAATGGGGAAAAGAATGTAAGAAGTTGTAGGAAACGGGAAAACACCTTTTTGCTCTCGATGAAGAATTTATTTCTCTACAAAAAGGTTAAAAATGAAAGATGCAAGGTCTTGCGCATTCCAAACGCATAAAATAATAACTAAAATCATTTCCCATCCATTGAAAATAGGTAAAAAAATGTAATGGCGGTAGTAGAGTGAGGGAATTTTTATCAAAAATGTAGTGGGAAATGAAACCGAGCATCGAAGAGTTTGAAACAAAAAATTCTTCTACGGTAGGGCCACAATTTTCACTAATTTAGATTCGAAAGGGAGGGGAAAATTGAGAGGACAATAAGAGTGAACCTAGGGTAGAAAGGCATGTGTAGATGCCAATGTGTGTGATGTACCTGCATGGTTAGTATGGTGTGTGCTACTATGAAATTTTTTTGTTGATTTGAAGTTATCATTGTTGTTTTTGTTTCCCACATTTGACTATTTTTTCTCATACAACCAGACTTGCAAGTATAAAATGATCAAGTAGTCAAATATGTATGTATGTACATGTAAAAATGCAATGTAAAAGACACATGCATATGTATGTAAATGTAAATACATAAGAGAAAAAGTGTAAATGGAACATGTGTACCGGATCCATGTTCAAAAAGAGAGTATAAAAGGATATCCCTGTCTTGTTGGAGTTTTTTGGGTGATCTGAGGCCATAGGCAGAAGAAGTGTAGGGAAGAATTCTTTTATATCCTCCAAGATATAACTTCTTCCCCTGAATGTTTGTGAAGAGATAACTTTATGTCCTAGTTTTTGGGTGATCCGAGCGCCACCGGCCGAAGAAGTGTAGGGAAGCATAACCACTGTAACCTCGGAGCATGTAACTACTTCCAAGAATGCTAAGGACACCATGTCCTATAAAAACCCCTTTTATGGGGTTCAATTACTTTTATGAACCCATTCGTTGTATGTAACACATAATGCCAAGGGCGGTATGTGCAGAGAATTGAACTAATGTAAATGTTTTGTGTTAGCATGTAAACCCCAAATGATGTAAATTATGATGATAGGGTAATATGGCCCCAAAAGAGGACCAACCGCACGAACTCAAACTCTTCCCTACAAGGGAAGGGAAGGCACTTAGTAGAAACCAAGGCATGCAAAAAATAGGAGGTTAGCAAAATATAAGTGTTACTACAAACAAACATGGACATAGAATACGGTGTGTAAGCTACGCAAACAATGTAAAAAAACAAGCAAAGTAGTGATGTAAATACACTATACGAAAATTAAGCTACACAAAGCGGGCTGAAAACATGGGACATCAATCATGATGTCATAATACATGTAAGGAAAACATGGCCATAAACAACAATGAAGTGTGCAAACCAAACATAGGGCAAGGCCCCAAACAATAGGAGACAATGTAGCAACCAAGTATGGAAAGAAATATCCTTGTATAACAAATGATGCACATGAAGCACCCATTAACATGTTAGAATGGTAACTAGTATGTCAAGAGCATGTAGAACCAGGTAATGTAAAATGATAAGTATGAAATGAAATGATAACACCTAAAAGAGATGAATGTGCATGCCCCAATGACTAGTGTAGGAAGGGTAGAAGGAGAGCATCCATGTTGTGTGCAAAAGAATTGTATCTTTGATCGCAACTAGGAAAAAGACATGAACACACATGTATGGATGGTATAGATAAATGACATACAAGTAATATAACTAGCATGTGTAATAAAGAGACCATTAAAAAACAAAAGTAAAGCAGGACTAAAAGAAACCATAATATGCGGTATGTTGTGAATGGATGGAAATGAATGCAAGATGGAATGATAGGAGCCGGATTGCCCCAAGTGAATGGAAATTTATGCGGTGAGGTTCATTTTATTTCCCCACTCAGCGATCAATAATTAATTCAGTAAACGAGAGTGCGTCATCGAGAAATGTTCAAATAATGTGTGTTGTGTCTAGCGTGTTATGATGAGTATGTATGTATAGTAATGATGATATGCGATGAATAGAAGAGATGTACCTGAAACTTATAGCCTAAGAATATATCATGAAAAAATGAATGTAAGAGTGATGATTTAGCCTAAAGTGTATATCAATACAAAATGAAAAGTAGGGAGTGGTGATGTAGCCTAAAGCGTATACCACCACAAGATTAAGAGATAGGTGACCATTTATCCTAAAGCATATGTCACTAGCCTAATAATGTCACATGATGGAAGGTTAAATGATAAGCGTGTGATAAATGTAAGGTCCACTTGATTTGTAAACCCTCGAAGTTTATTATGGACCAAGGAACTAAAGTGTGTCATCGGGTAGTGAGTGCAGCGTGTAGAGGATGATATACTATATGTAATGAAGATGATAAACGACTATGTGATAAGTAGAAATGTGTAAATACGTGTAATGCGGGATGTGTAGAATGCATAAGGTGTAATGTATAGAGTATCATGTAATGCATGTAAATAGACTAGTGTTTTAGTATGTAGGATGAGTAATGTATGAGTCTAAATGCATAGATAATATAAGTATGATGTATTCATAACGATGAAAAATATTATGTATGATGTATGAAGTGCAATATGTGAATAGATGCAGTGTGTAAGACCTATTGTGTAGTGTGTGGGGTTCATGTGTAGTAAGCCCTCAATAGTCAAGTGTGAACTGAAGCAAAAGAGTGTGTCATTAGGTAATGACAATGCTAAAGTATGAATGAATATTTGTATGTTAGGAAATTGATGTATGAGAATGCAAAGATGAGATATGAGTAGATGCTAAGATGATGTATGCGTAAATGTTAAGAGTGTGATGTAGTATTATGTAAGGATGTTAATGAGTGACAATGCAAAAATGAGAGATGTACCTATGTGGATATGATGATGAAAGTGGGAGGAGGAGTGAATACTATGCCCCCAAAGTGTGTGTGATGAAAAATTTTGTCATCTAATGTCAAATATAATATCATCACTCTCAGGATCGTAGTCAAATAGATAAATATTGGTGAGTTGATAAGTAATAATGTCTAGTTGATAGCATAATGAGCCATATAGGAATAAGTTAAACATGCCCAAAACATACTCCTCTTCGGTGAATGGAGGAAGTACACAACCGTGTGCATACCAACGAGTAAGATTTTGTGAACAACAAAGAAAGGAATAATTACGAGATAAATATACAACCTAAGGGCACGTGGAAAGATATGTTTGTATGATAAGGATCAATAGTTCCTCCGATGTAATCAAGCCATGATTTCCCTAATGTGAGGGAAGAAGAGTGAGGAATGTGCGATAGATATATCGTAAGATAAAAGACATGCAAACCATAAGGAACAATAATATGAACAAAGCCATAATAAAGATTAGGAACGTGTGGGGCGGGATATAAATCTTCAAAAGATGAACGTGGATGGGAAAAACCCTCATAGTTACATATGGTGTCATCACATGTAGGATAAAATGAAATATGTTCCCAATAGGAGTCATTCATGAAGAGTGTGCAAATAAATGGTGGGTGTGCTAAAGTAAGCGGTACATGTGAAGATGTATGCGATAAAGTGATGGCCATGGATTGGACAAGCCCACGATAAGGAATCATAGCAAGAAAGTAGTGATTAACTAAAATTGGAAACTTCTATCTAATACTATGAGAATTATAACCACTAGTTAATCTAAATAAGATGACATAAAAATTCTATAAATGCATTAAAATAGTATGGAATAATTATAAATAATTATACTAAGTGAAATGAAACCATAAATATGCAAGTAAGAAGGGATAAATGACTTAGTTGATTAAAGAACACTATTGTAGGTTGTCATAGGTTTGATAATAAAATCCGGGAGTAGGAACAAACACTTGAAGTCCCAAAATGGTCATATATGGAGGAGCTGAGCATATTGAGGCACACAGGGTGTCTGGGGGCACCCAGGGTGCCCAGTCAGTAGATTAGGTGCCTTGGTTTCTATGAAAGCTCCAAATCTGGTTTTCATAGTGTCACAAGGTATCTCGAAGTGTTCTCTATTTGTCACATCAGATCTGTTGGGTTCATTTGAATGTCTGAATAGTGAAGTGATGACGTACAAGAAAGAAGTATCAAAACCCTAAGAAAAATAAAATATGCAGAATGAATGGGTTGGAATAACCTCATTTGTCAAATAAGTGGTCTTATCTTTGAGCACTACACTACATTTCGGACCCGTATATAGTTCTGGTGTGTGTGTGTGTGTCGTGCCCTATGTTATCTTGTGTCAGTCACACATTTTGAAATAATGAGCAATAAATACTATAGAAAATGTAATGGCATGTGTGCATGGAATAGAATAGAATCCCTCCCCCTATGATGTGTGTGTTGATTCAGATCTCTTAGCCTTGATGCATGACACTATGTGGATGCAAGTGATGGAATGGATGCAACTCTAGATGGAGTGATAGAAGTATGTGATGTTAGGACCCTTATCATGGTCTCATAACTTTGTATATATATGGTTTTGTTTCTCTAATTGTTTAATTAACCCCGACATAGCTGACTAAGAAAAGGATAAGCATGAAAAATAGCTAGAAAGAACCCAAAAATAAATGATAAATTTTAACATAGATCATGGCACCTTAGGTGAGACCAAGGCGCCTGAGTACAGCCTATGGGCACCCAAGTTTAGGATAAAATGTCGGGATATTTGCAAAATAGGTGGATATGTATAAGAAAATATGCGGGAATGACGAAATAAAATATAAAATAAATGTGGCCAAAAGGTGGGATTAATTAGTACTTTATTCACTTGAGAACCCTTTAAATAGTAATATATGATTGGGTTAAATAATTCCTATAGTGCATGATTTTGTGTCTATAATTTTCCCCACTTTATGTTGGTGTGAGGAATGCATAGTAACATAAAGTAGATAGAAATGTTTACTGTTGTCATATAGAATGTAGAAGAAGACATGACGAAGGACTAGACTCAAGAATGGAATGAAAAAAAAGAAAAATGTGGAGGAACGTGGTTTCTAAAGATGAAAAATGCACATAAAACATGATGAGAGTGAACCTAGGGTGGAACAGCGTGTATTTGTTGTTGTATGTAATATACCTACATGGTTAGTAAAGGAAAGTGCTTATCGTGGTGTGTTTTGCTATCACTATCATTGTTGTTGCTCTTAATTTGTTGTTTGTTTCTCATACAAGTGGGCTGCAAGGAGACGATGATCAAGTAGTCAAATATGTATGTATTTAAAAAACACTATGTAAAATACACATGTGTACATAGAAATGTGTAAAGTACACAAATTTAAAATACATGAATATAAAAGTGTAAATGGAACAAGTGCACCTGATCCATGTCGAGAAAAAAAGGGGTAGAAGGACATCCTATCTTTGTTGTGAGTTGTTTGGGAGATCTCTCACCACCCCTGGTGAAGAAGTATAGGGAGGAAATGCTCTATGTCCTCCAATTTTTAAGTGCTTCTACTCAAATGTGTGAAGAGATCTCTATACTATCTTGTTTTTTGGCGATCCAATGCCACTAGATGAAGTAGTGTAGATAGGAACACCCACTATAACCTCCAAGTGATCTAATCTATCATAAGTACATATGGTTTCAGGAAAAGTAGGATGGAATAGAATGTACTCCCAGACGATCCATGTATGAAAAGTGTACATGTAAAGGGTGCATGAGTTGAAAATGAAGAGGGAGATGAGAGAATATTTTTCATGGAAGGAATAGGTGGCTAATATGGAATAATAGTTGTAGTAGGAGGTGATGTATAAGGGACAACATCTAATAAACAAATAGCGCCCTTAAGTGGTGGTAAATGAGGTGGATCATCCATAGGCTGAGGCTCATATGTAGTATCAATACTAGGGAAAGGAAAACTAGTGTTAGGGTCATGAACGCAATATTGGAATGGATCGTGATCTCGAAAGATAGTATACTCAACACATTCATGTAAGAACTTGATGTAATGGTGGATTGTAGAAGTAATAACTTTCATGGCATGAAGCCATGACCTTTCTTGCAAACAAGTATATGAGATTGGAAAATCAATGATAAAGAAAAGCGGCGTGGAGAGTTTTAGGACCAAAAGTGAAAGGTAAGGTAACATGATCAAGACACGAGAGACAATACCACGGTAAGCATGAAGTGAGATAGAAGAAGATATAATGTCATGAGAAGACAAACCTAAGCCCTGAAGAAAGAACATAGGGCACAAATTAAGCTAAGATCCATTATCAATAAGAGTGATTTTGATGGTAACATTGTAAATGTGAGACATAATATAGAGTGGTGGGTCATTTTTAAAGGGATGAATGTCAGCAGGAGGATTGGATTTGAACGCTATATGTTGTGAAAAGGCATAAGAAAATTTTGTATACATAGAATCCGGATGCATGTGAACATAAACATTGGTAGTAGCAAAAAGGGTTTGAACATGATGAAGTAAATAACGATAAACATGGGGTTCACCAAAATGATTAACTAAAAATGGAAACTACTCTCTAATACTATGAGAAGTATAGCCACTAGTTAATCTAAATAGGAGGACTAAAATGTTGTATAAATGCACTAAAACAATATGGAATAATTGTAAATAATTATACTAAGTGAAATGAAACCCTAAATATGTAAGGAAGGAAGGAGAAATGACTTAGTTGATTAAAGAATACTATTATAGGTTGTCATAGGTTTCATAATAAAATACATGAGTAGGAACAAACACTCAGAAGTCCCAATAAGGTCAGATCTTGAGGATGCGAGAAGATTCGAGCACTTGGAAATGTCTTGGGGCACCCGGGGGTGCCTAGTTTGCGAATTGGGCATCATGGTTTTTGTAAAAGCTCGAATCTAGTTTTCATAATGTCGCAAAGTATCCCAAAGTGTTCTCTTCTGTCGCATAATATCTTCTAGGTTGCTTATTTGAATGTGATGAATAGTGAAATGATGACCTCCAAGAAAGAAGGAAATATCAAAACCCTAGGAAAAATAAAATATACAAAATGAATGGGTCGGATTGACCTCAACCGTAAAATTCGTGGTCTTATCATTGAGTGCTACATTACATTTTAGAATTGGATGTAGTTCTGTGTGTGTGTGTGTGTGTGCATGTCGTGCCCTAGGTGATCTTGTGTTAGTCACACTTTGTGAAGTAGTGCACAATAATACCTATAGAAACTATAATAACATGTGTGCATGGAATAGAATAGAATCCCTTCCCCTATGTTATGTGTATTGATTTATATATCCTAGCCATTATGTGGATGTAAGTGATCCAATGGATGTAACTCTAGATGGAGTGATAGTAGTATATGACGTTAGGACCCTTATTATGGTCTCATAACTTTGTATTTATAGGGTTATCTTGCTCTAATTTCATAAGTAACCCGACATGGTTGTGAAGAAAATGATAAGGATGAAAAATGAATAGAAAGACCCCAAAAAGAAGTGGGAAAGTGGGACATAGATAAGGGTGCCCAAAGATAAGCTTTGGGTTTTGGACCTTTGTGTTTTCAGGCATTTTAGGTTTCGGGGTTCGGGTTTAAGGATTTCGGGTGTTCGAGTTTTTGGATTCGGGGTTGAGGATTTCATGGGTTCAAGTTTTGTGATTTTGAGGTTCGGGTTTGGGGTTGTTCATCCATCCGGGTGGCACATCTCTCCAAAATCCCAAAATCCCAAAGTCTAAATTACGAACTTCTAGTTTTGTAATTTTTTCCTCCCCATGTGGCACTATTCATTGCTCAACCCTGCTTGCAACCCAGAACTTTGATTGTCCAAAGTCTAAATTTTAGAATTCAAACTTGATGTCCGTCAAACTGTTTAGCTAACTAAATTAGATTTTTGACTGCCGAGTCTAAAATATTTTCCACTTCAACTCACTTATCTCAGGCCCAACATGCAAGCTCCCATGACTTGAATCAATCCCTCTATTTTCTCTCTATGTAAGGTCATGTTTTTCTAATTTTTCCTGAGGGTAAAATTTTGATAACAATTTCGCGACTCATGGGTTTACCTATTTTCTAGGTGAAAGATTTGTTTCCTTGAAGTATCCATTGGGCACAAAGTCACAAATGATAGCCTGATATTGATCTTGTACTTGAAACTTGCTACCGACAACTTGTAATCCGTTGATCTTGAACTTGCTCCTCCTTTATCACTCTTAATTTTTATAAGGAGATCTTGAAGTTAATATTTTATGAGAGTGGAAAATTATCTTGACTTGGATTTTCACTGTTCACGAAATGGACTATCCCGAAACCTGATTTTAGTTGCTCTGCATTTTTCCCCTTTGAATTTAGCAACTATTCCATACAAGTACGTGCTTCTTCTGTTACAACACTCATCTTGGGAGGCTCAATGAATCAAAAATGATACAACTTGGGAGCAACAAAACTCTGTGCCGAAAAACTTAGGGGAATGAAACCTAAACTACTACAAGAAAATGTGCATACACACTAAGAGAAATTAAAATCCTAGGCTAATATTTAGAAGGTAAAACCTTTCCTTTTCATTAGCAATGTTATAGATCGATTACATTTACCGGAATCGAAGTTCTTCTCTGTCCAAAGTAGATAGTTGGAAGGCATTGTTGTTCTTACATATTTTGACCATGTAGGGGCCACTCCAAATGGCATTAAACTTAGAATGCCTTCTTATTTTTTTCTCAATTTGCATCCCATTTCAAAACTAAGTCCCCTTCCTAGAAGGTTCTTTCCTTGGCCTTCTTATCAAATGTCTTCTTGATAATGGCCTGATCCTTTTCCATGGTTTACGGCATGCGCACTTATCTCCTCCAATTCCATCAATTCTGCATAACTAAATTCCATAGGCTCAACTAGAACAACTCTAGTTGTTTCACGAGTTCTAATGTGGGAAACTATAGTGATATAAGCAACACTACCTCTTCTAGTAGAATAACTTATAGGAGATTTTCTGATGACACCTTTGGTGTGTCAATCGATAAGGCTAACTCTAACTTGGTATGCCATGTCCTTTGGTTTTCATTTTGATTCCTCCTTATAATTCATAACAAAAAAATTTTGTGGACTATGCTTGTTCGTTACCCTATGGGTAATAATTTGAAGAGATTCTCAAGTAGATCCATTCTTCATAATCCATTATGTGATCTTGGAACCTAGGAATGCCAATGTATTGTTTTATATGTGTTGAGTTATGGATCTTAATTACTTAAGATTAGCATGCAATATCAAACTTGTAGGAAATACAATAAGCCGACATCGGTCACTTATGACCGACATCGATTAGGCAAGGATGAACCGACATCGGTTATGGCTAACCAATGTCGGTTACCTGTGTGTGATTGTTTTAATTAAATCACGGGAATTAGATCTAATTTTAGCATAAAATCATATCTATTGATTGTAATTACATGGCTAAGTGCCCTAAGTTTGTATATACCGTATAAGCATAAACGCTACAACATAGAAGTAGATAATTGAATGAGTTGATGGTTATTGTGAGAATAATTGTGAGAGAGAGAATTCTTGGAGAAGAAGCAAAATCTTGAGTTAAAGAAAGTACATTACATTTGAGAGGTGTGGGAGATTGTAGATCTTCAATTGTATATCTTTTCAAAGCTTTAGATAATAGATTGGCTTGTTTCTTGGCGGATGTACCCGCATTAGGTGAACCATGTTAAATGTGGTGTTGATTTATATCTCTTGTTTTGGTATAATTATTATGGTAGAATATCCACTTTAATTACATGTATGTTTAGATCTGATATATTATCTATACAACTTTGTGCTAACCCCAACAACCGGTATCAAAGCTTTGTTTGAGGGTTTTGTGTGTTGAAAAATTTACTCACAAAGGGTTTTCTGATTGAGTGGGAGCTACATTAATGGAAGAAAAAAAAATACAAGGTAGAAGTATGATGACCAAAATGATCAATTATGGAATATGCATATTGAGGATTATATGAATCAAAGTGATTTATAGTTACCGTTGGATGAAAATTCTAGACCTATGAAGATGAATGATGAAGAATGGAAGATTCTTGACATAAAGGCTTTGGGATCTATAAGATTGAGCCTGACAGCATCTGTGGCTTCCAATATTACAGAAGCAACTTCTATGGTAGAGTTAATGAAATATCTTGATAATTTATATGAAAAACTTAGTGCTTCAAATAAATTTTATTTGATGAAGAAACTATTTAGTTCTAAGATGCATGAAGGTGGATCTACATCTAGTCATTTGAGTGATTTTTGATCTATTGTAAATCAGTTAAAATCACTTAATATTCCCTTTAATGATGAAGTAAAAGAACTTTTATTCTTATGTTATTTTCTAATATTTGGGATAACTTGGTAATGGATGTTAGTAATACATCATCTGCTAATAATATTTCGAATTTTGATGATGTGTTTAGTATAATATTAAATGAAGAAATTCGTAGGAAAAGTACGAGAAGAATCATCTCGGGAATTCTTTGAATGTAGAAAGCATAGGCAAGCGAAGGAGAGATCCAAGAGAAAGAATAATGGGAAATCAAATTAAAGGGATGGAAGATCTAAATCCAAAGGTAAGGGAATTACTTGTTGGAAATTTGGAAAGAAAGGAGATGCAAAGAAAGATTTTTGGTCAAAGGATAAAGAGAACCAACATCTAGAGAAAGGTAAAGAGTCAAATAAAGAGGAAAATATTGTAGAAGAGGTAATGCAAGATGCTCTTATTCTTTCTTTGGATAATAGAATAGAATCATGGGTTTTAGATTTTGGAGTTTCTTCCCATGCTGACCCCTAATAAGGGATATTTTAAAATTTATGTCTAGGAAATTTTGGGCTTGTTTATTTGGGTGATTATGAACCTTGCAATATTACTTGGTAAAGGGGAATTTCATCTAAAATTATAGAATGAAAATACATGGGTATTAAAAGATGTGAGGCATGTGACAAGCCTCAAGAGGAATATTATTTCTGTAGGGCAACTAGGTGAAGTTGGTTGCATGGTTACATTCATATGAGACTCTTGGAAAGTCACCAATGGTTCTTCTTTTGTGGTAAGAGGTAAGAAGGTAGGAAAATTATATTTATCTACATGTGTTATCGATTCCTTTCTCGCATTATCTACTTTAGATTCATATGTATGCATGTGGCATAATCGGTTGGGCCATATGAGTCAAAACAGAATGTAGATTTTAAAGGATAAGGGTAACTTATCATATTTGAAAGATTTAGATATTTATTTATATGAGTATTGTATCTTTGGAAAGCAAAAGAGTGAGATTTCTCAAAGTTGGGGCAACTAAGAAGAAGCGAAATTGGAGCTTGTGCACTTATATGTGTGGGGACCAACTCGGGTAGCTTCTCATGGATGATCCCATTATTATGTTACTTTAATTGATGATGCTACAAGAAAGATATGTGTTTATTGTATTAAACAAAAATCTAATGTTTTTATACTTATAAGATATGGGAAGCTCTTGTTGAGAATTAATCAAATTCAAACTTAAAGTGCCTTAGATATGAAAATGGTGGTAAATACTATAACAAGGATTTCAATGATTATTGTTCAGTGAATGGAATACGAAGAGAAATGACATTTCCAAGAACACCACAAGAGAATGGTGTTATAGAAAGAAAGAACATGACAATCATGGAATTTGCTAGAAGTATGAGGATACATTCTAGATTGCCCTTGCAATTTTGGAAGAAGCAGTTGACACAATGGTTTATTTGATTAACTATGGGCCTTCAAGTTCACTAGATGGAGGAATACTAGAGGAAGCTTGGACCAAAAAAGAGGTAGATATTTCTTTTCTTAAAGTTTTTGGTTCAGAAGCTTTTGTGCATATTGATAAGGAAAATAGGAAAAGTTGGATGTAAAATCCAAGAGATGCACTTTCATTGGTTATGGATCTGGTGATTTCGGATTTTGTTTTTGGGATTTAGAGAATTCTAAAATTATTAGGAGTCGGATATTGAATGGAATTAAAATAGAATGTATCTGCTATGCAATAAGTTTTGTTTTGGCATTTAAGGTTGCTTCTTTTCTTGCTTCTCTAGTTTTTCCTTGTGACCCTTCTGACTCTTCTTTTGCCGAGAGATCAATGCTTTGTCCTTAAAATATTTTTACACGATTGGATGGATTCTTCTTGTTACAAAAATTCACTAGTTTGGAAAATCTCACCTCCTTTTGTGTGATTGTCAATGTGGTGATGAATGTCTTGAATTGTGATAGCCGATCTCATAGTGTGAGTGGGACAAGCAATTTATCTCTGACCACTTCTGTAATTATGGTCAGATCTGCTCCTAGTTATACCACTAAACATAGAAATTCTTCCACTTTATCACCTTCTTGCATACTCATTGTATGAAGGTTTGACTAGAGATGCACAAGTTTTGTCAAATTATTTTCTTCGTAGATCGTGGAAATATTATACGAGGTCACCTTTGATCTTTGTTGCATTTTGAATGTGTGGCCACACCTCATCAAATATTCCTAGTGTGATCAAAATCAAGTATTTTACATTAGGGATGTCATACTTTGTTCCTTCATATTTTTCGGTGGGTCGACGCGTGTATGAGTGATGATCTCTTGAAGATCTTGAAAGAGGAGAATGATCTTCATCTTTGTCATCTATGAAACATAATTTGGCCCTTTCAAGAGTTGGGAATTAGAGAGAAATATTATTGGAGCATGCATGATCTGAAAAATAAAATTATATTCTTATTATTTGTTCAAAGATACAATGTCTTACTAATGAACAAAAAAGCGAAGGTGGGATCGGTACGCTCATGTAGTGAGACACATATGCTTGTGTGGGAATTCTATCTCGCATTCATCATCTTCTTCGTAGCCTTCTTCAAGGTTTGGACAAACCTTCTTGGCTTGGCACCGTACATCAAACTAGAACCATTCCAGTAGTCCTTGATGCACAAGATCCTTAAATTGTATATTTCCACTATTATGAAGGGCGTCAAGAAATATGAAATAAAATCCAATGCTTTTTCTTAGCCTCTTAATGGCCATTCACCTTGATGATTGCTAGCAGCATTACATCCTATATTAGGAATGGGTGACATGTGCTCTTATGATCACTTTTCTCCTTCACGTTTTATAACAACAATCGATTAATCCTCCTTTGCAAGTCTATAAATATATATTGCTTTTATATAAGAGAAAATGTCAAAATACTTTGTAAGAAAACCAAGTTTTAGAAAGGTCTATGGAGTCAATGTTCAAAATGCATTCGATTTTGTGAAAAAAATAACTTATCTCCGGTTGGGTATAGATTTCTAGGTGCAAATATTTATTTCTCACTTTTCTTATTCAATGCATCCTTTTCACATCCACATTCCCTTTAACTAATTTCCACACGAAATCCTTTCACCAGTCACCTTGCCAATTAAAAACAAGAACATACTAAAAAGGAAAACTACGACATCCCGATTGCTTCAACCATGTTTACATTACTTTGTTGGTTTTGATGCTCCACACTAAACTCTGTAGGTCCTGTTATCTATCAAAAATTCACCATGTAGAGAGATGAGCGTAGGGTTCTAATCTTTCTCTAGATCTCTCTCTTTTGTAGATACAATGGAAACACCTCAGGTCTTTGGGTATACCTATTGTTGAGGTGAGTCTTTGGTATTAAGGCAGTTCCTTTTTGATGTATCCTAAACTATTTTTTTCGGGTTTTGAGGGTAAAAGATGACTGTAAATGAATTGGAAAACTAGGGTGATACACCAAACTTATTAAGGGCTTTGACTGAGTACATGCACAAATATTTGAGAATGGATTCTGGATGCACAAACCAATAGTTTTCAGCATGATATTAAGGCAAAACACTTGATGTATTGAGGGAATAATTCACAACAATATTGTTAAGATAAACATGCACACTAATATTATGTAGAAATTAAAAATAATCTACAAGCTAAGATGATTAATCAAGGAATTTGACATTCACAAGAAATAATAAGGTATACACAACACTACAAATAATTGGAAAGGCAAAAATCAATTCTCATTCAAAGGAAAAACTTGAAAAATGCAGCAAAGCACTCCTGTGTCCATAAAGTCCTCCTTGTGCTTTGCCGATGCACAAAATATATAGAAAAATTATTCATCCCACCTATCCTAAAGTAGACTAAAATTTGTACTCACCCATGCATCCTATTTTTATCCATTATTTATGAATAAATAAAGGAATAAAATAAACACGTTAATACAATGAGGCATTAATAGCCTTGGTTACAAAAATACAACTTAGTCAAACTGCAGTTGATAGTTCTATTTTTAATAAAGTTGGATGAATAATTTGGCTAATAATAAGCTTTTCTTGATGAGAAAGTTTTTATCCAATGCATGAAATCTTTGTCTTCTAGCTAATGATGTGACATCTCACGTAACTTGATCCACTTGTAATTATAATATTAGCATTTTTAATCCTGCCTCTTGGGTGCACATGCAAAAATAAATCTCTCTGTGTGAGAAAAAATAAATCCTTTATTTGCAATACTTGGCAAGATATTCACCCATGTATCCATCTTGATGGGGACCACCTTTAGTGCTAAAGTCGACTTTTCCTTTGTCTTCTTGTGATAACATGTAAAATTAAACCTTGTACACATAATGCTATTGTTTGCTTTCTAAACCTCCCACTGTGGGGACCACATGTGATGTGAACACTTTGTCTTCATTCTGGATTTGACCTCCTTTTTAATAATCATTGGATGATATAAATTTTTCATTCTTCCACTTGGTTGGAAAACATAGTTCTTTAATGGCATAGCTTGATTGCTTTTGATGAAAGGCTCGTAGAAAATAATATGAGGTCTACCTTTTGGTTGTTGGCACATGGACTATGGTTTTTTCTTGAATTTAATCATTAGCGACTCATTTGATTACACTACGACCATGGGCATGTATTATTACATTGGCCCCTTTTTTCTCATATGAATATAAGGTAATGCTTGCCCTTTTTTCCAATCATTGTGGTCAGCTTTCAATCATCATATTTGTGAGTATAGTTTGGAACCCCTTTTGATAAGTCAATGCGAATAATTTATAAAAACATGGGGCCAACCTCCTTGTGACGATGACTCACTCTTTTGAAATTTTGGTGATAATTAGACTAACTTGGGTTAATCTATATTGAAAACCTGGATTTGCATTGATAATATAATTCAAACGCTGGTTGTTTATTTTGGTACTTACTCTATCTCGATCGTTGATCCATCCCCTCGGTTAGGGTTATGGCCCTATAATTAATATGGTCGGTGCCCTTTGATCCATTGATTTGTGTACATCTTTTATCTCCTTCCTCGATATCTATGGGTTTGCATTGATCTTGATGACTCCTCTGTGGTCATTGATCTTGTGTACTATGATCATCTTTACCGTGGATCCCTTAACCCCGTCTGGCATAGTGGTTTTGCAACCCTGGTTGTTTGATTTTGTACTTCAAGATTTGATTTGTTAATCTTAAGTGATGAATAAATTACGTTTATCTATGGTTGGTTGGGTGAATAAACTATTTTGAAACTTAAAAGTTTTTCATTTCATCTTCTCTCTTGAGTAGCGAAGCCACTGGTGGAATTTTTGTGACCTCTATTGTTGATCCTCCACGAGCTCAAATATGTGCCTTTATAGTTCTTGTGATGCTCGTGAGGTTGGATATTCGGTCTTTGTGGAGTCTTTTACTCTTAATTTGAGCTCGAGCAAGATTTGAAAGATGTTCACCATTTTTGAGCTTTGATTTGAGCTAGTTACGTATTTTCGATGTTGGCTCCTTTAATGTTATGTATTTCTATGAGCTTCTAAGATATTTAGTGTTGTCGGATGCCATTGATTTCTAGTTTGATCTCGAGTTGGGTATGGGCATTCATTTGAAGATCACTATGTAAATTTCGTGTTATATTTATCTTTGAAAGTGGTTCTCTGCGAACTCCTAAAAAATATGTTTCTGCGATTACTTGCACATTTTGTCATTCTTTCTCTTTATTTGAGCTCTGTAAAAGGAGACCACCATTTTGAAATATGTCAAGCTCGTTTCTTCTAAGATCCATGGCCGTAATCACATTGTGTGGGTGATTGATTTACTTTGTAGCTGTAACCTTGATGATTTCTCAACTCTATTTAGAAAAACTCTTTAAATAGTTGAAGTATTGGTCTTCAACGCCTGCACTGATACCTGTGTTTCCTAGTTTCTTTGTATTTTCATGCTTGGCCATTGATAAAATGAGCTCGAAGAGCCTCTTTGGTTATTGTGTTTGCTTCGCATTCTACTCAAAATGAGGATTTTTGGCAATATTGTTCTATATACGGTGAGTTTCTTACTATGTTTATTGAATTCTACAGTCATGGTCATAGAAGTGTAAATTTTCCTGAGTGTGTGAAATTTATCCTTTCAAACTTGTGGATTTAAAATATTTACTTGAACCCCTTTGTTTTGTTTTTTTAGAAATTTGGATTGCTCTTCCCTTTTACTTGGGTTTGAAGACTTCATTCTCCTCTATATTATTTATTAAACTCGGATGTAGCTCACTTTTCTCTTGCACAAGTCGGTTGTATTTGTATCGCTTGACAATTAAGTGGACATAAAAACCCAAAAATTAGGTACCATGATCATGGTTTATAAATCGCGCTTTGCTTATTATTTTTATAGGTTCGGTGATTTCCGAACCTAAAACCACAAGCGTGGTTTAAAACCGCACTCGCGGACCTCGAGACAAAAAAATAGACTGCTGACTCCTCATTTTCCCCATTTTTCCTTTCAATTGTGATTTATCCTAGACCTTTGGCACTCACGCTTTGAATACCCCCTAAAAATTACTCTTCAGACTTTTGGATCATGATAGTTTCAACCATGCCGCCAAGACAAAGAGGTAAGCCCTCAATTTTGATCAATTTGTTTGCATTTTAGGTTATTTTTTGTGATTTTCATGGGTTTTTCAATTTTTGTTTATGTATAATTTTTTTTTGTTTTGTCAGTTGCTCGGAAAGCTCGTAATCTTGTAAACCATCAAAATATTCCTCAAAACCCTCCAAAAAATCTTCAAAAGCCTCCAAATATTCCTCAAAACCCTCCTCCAAACATAGATCCACCTCTTGTGGCTCCTTATGTCCCCACGGAACCAGCAAGAACACAAGCTGATATCGTTGGAAGAATCGACAAAATAAAATTTTCATTGAGAACCTTATTCAGAATATAAGACAAAATCATGCCACAAATCCATCCCGCATGACTTTAGCCAACACATTACAAACATTGATTGGAGAAGTTGACTCCATGCAACCAACAAAATAGACAGATGGAATACCTTTAGAGGTGATTGTAGGTAGTGGTATGTAGATAAATTATCCCATGTGGCCGTAAAAGATAAAAAATTTTTAAAAGACCGCATTTTTGCATTATTTACTGACCCAAGAACCAATGCCCCCCACACTACTTGCAAATGGTTCCTAATCCATTGGTGCCATGATGATCGAATCAAGAACAATTTTTGGGACCGATGGTGGATGGTTTTTATTATCCACCATGCAAAAACAATGAGGTTCCTCTCTATTTTTAAAGAAATTATATTGCGAGTTCGTGCTTAATGAGGTCCCAAATTATTTTGGCTTTTCTTATTTTTATGGGTGACGAGGTGGCTCTACAGAGTAGACTGGTGCATGCATAGGTCAACCAAGAATCCCCCTTGCCCCAAAACCCCCACTTCCTTCAGTTATCCCTCCTACAGTGAAGGAGGTTATGGAGATTGACACACTACATGCATTGAGGAGCTCACCGACACTCTTACCTAGTTATAGCGCACCACACCTTTGTGGATCATGTGGTGCCATATGCAAGTAGGTGAAAAATCATTTTTGGATCACATGATTTCTTTTTTCTAGATGAGATGATGGCGGATGTTTTTGGAACTAGTGCACGGGATCTTGGTCTTTCACGGGTAATGTCAAATAAATATTTAATATATATACAATAGTTTAATTCATGTTTGATATTTTAATATATATGTATTTGATTGTACGTCATGTACATACATGTAAAAACAATTTTTTTATATTTTAAATAGCAAGAGCGGTGAAGGAAACATCCGACGTCAACATGCTATTTCTACTATAGCTAGGCATGTTACAAACGTAAGTTTCAAGTTGTACTTAAATTTCAAATTTCATTTGATTGTGTAATTTTATTATTATAATGTTTCACTGTACATGTACATATTAATATATGTTTTTATTTTATACGTAGGATCCTGGTGGGTCATCATCTGCTCTGGGAGGCCGAGGCTCTTGGCATGCCTCACATGAATTTTACGTAGGTTAGTTTCTTTTACACTTTATTTCTAATTGTGGAAATTCACGTGGATTTTACTTTGGGTCTGTTATGTGGCAGTCATGTAGATTAATATTGATTTGTACATGTTTTTTGTATAGCTTATGACTTCCAGAGAGACTCCTCCATATATGCAGACTGTGGAGGCTGCTGTAGATACTACCATAACATCTGCAGATCCACTAACTGAGGTATAATTTTTCAAATTTGTTAAATTTTGGAGGAATTATTTCTTATTACTTAAATCTACAATATCAAATTTTGTACATGAAATATTTAATTTAAAATTTAATTATTTGTATGTAGCTTACCCCTCGTGAGTCTACTGTTGTCCCTGTGACGTGTCAATGAAAAATTGATAGGGATCATGACATTGTGGTAAGATTTCACATGCATTTTAACTAAATTCTAAGTTTCTAAATTTTGAATGTATTTTAAAAATTTGGGTGTTAAAAACTTGTTGTTTATGAATGTGCAGGTTAGGTTGCAAGCCTGCTTAGAGACGCCTAGGACCACATGGATGAAATCCGTAGTGGCATCTCCCTCCACTACATCCCTAGGTCGTGGACATGCTACTTCTAGCAAGGCGAAGAGAGGGAAGATGTTTCATGATTAGATTCATAGGACTGGATGTACATAGATATATATATGGGCAGTTGGTCCTAGTTCATGATTCTTCATAAGACATTGTATATATAGTCTTATGTGATTACATGTGGTCCTATATGTATGACACACTTAGTTCGAGATGTACACATGTTATGAACTTATATTTTCAGAGATGTGCATCTAGCACACTTAGTTTGATACATTATATATCCATGTGTTGGTTTTCATAACAATATTACTTCTATGTTTGATTCGATTTCATTACACATGATATCCTTCTATGTATGTATGTTTGATTTAAATTAAAAACTATGGTGCAACATATATGAATATAACGTTACTATGGTGCAACATTGCATGGTACAATTGTTAAGAAATTAAGGGAAGCATTTAAATATGTATTGTTTTAGAGATTATCCCATTAATAGGGCTTATCCCATTGATCAATAGATACACCTTAATATCTCTTTATAATTTGGTGTTATGCCAATCAACTAAGAAGTTACACATGATTTGATTATCATAAGTAGATTCACTTCCCTATTAAGTCCTATATGTTTTTGTATTTAAGCACACACTTTAAAAACCCCATTTTTTGTATACCCTACAATCCTTCTAGTCCAAAATACACATTTTTGTGAGGGGGTTTGTCAAATAATTCACATCCTTACCATTCCAAGGTATTTGAAAAAATTTCAAGGTTCTTCAATGAATTTTAAAACAATGTATCAATTGGAATTTGTGAACATTCTTTACATATTTATTTAGGATGTTTGTACATATGCTACGACATATCAATCTAGATAACAACACATAAATATGTATGTAATGTATATTGTAAAATAATTCACATCATAGTGGGATCTAGGGAGGCCTAGATTGGTGTCAGACCACCTGATCCAGAGCCTTCCTGACATTCCTAGGGAGACCGGATTGGTATCAAACCACATCATGGTGGGCTCTAGGGAGCCTCGGATTTGATTATCCTATGAAATGAACGGAGGCGGGTAGTGAGAACTCATGCCTTGGGATGTCGTGGCACCAAAAACACCGTGCCGATAAGTTCGGGTGGCAGTGAACACTATAAGAGGATTCATTTTAGTGTGTGAAAACTTCGTTGCTTACGGGTTACTTCGTTCGGGCATAGTTCCTTAAGAGCCCTGAGTCCAAAAAATTGTTCAACTTTGATGGGTGACTACGTAGACTTCGTGACACCTAAGGAAGTCTCGTTTGATCCTACACCTTAGCGTAGGGACCCTCTGCAATATCCTATCTCGGTTTTTTCCTTCTCCAATCGGTGCTCTCACTGCCCTATTGTTTATAAACGCATGAAATAGTGTAGTTTGAGACAGTGTAAGGATGTCAAATGGTATATTTTGCAAACGGTGGGTCATAGCAAGCACCAAACCAAATGTGCCGACACATCGGGTGGCGAGGTGAACACTAAAGGAGGTGTGATTTTTTTGTGACAATGTCATTGCTTCCGGCTACTTCGTTGAGCATAGTCCCTTAAGAGCCCTGAGACCAAAAAATCATTCAACTTCGATGGGTGACTACGCACACTTCGTGGCACCTAAAAAGGATGTCTCATTTGATCTTACACCTCGGTGTAGGGACCCTCTACAATATCCTATCTCATTTTTTTCCTTCTCCAATCGGTGCTCTTGCTGCCCTATTGTTTGTAAACGTGTCAAATAGTGTAGTTTGAGATAGTGTAAGGATGTTAAGCGGTATATTTTTCAAATGGTGGGTCGTGGCACCTAACCGACTAGACTGACACATTCGGGTGGCTAGGTGAATGCTATAGGAGGCTTCATTTTGGTGCACGACAATGTCGTTGCTTCTGGGTTACCTCGTTCGGGCGTAGTCCCTTAAAATCCCTGAGACCAAAAATCGTTCAACTTTGACGGGTGACTACGCGGACTCTGTGGCACCTAAGCATGTATCGTTAGGTCCTACACCGTAGCATATGGACCCTCTACAATATCCTATCTTAGTTTTTTCCTTCTCCAATCAATGCCCTCACTGTCTTATTATCCGAAAACGCATGAAATAGTGCAAAGTATCAAAAATGTAAGGTTGTCAAACAATATATTTTGTAAATGGTGGGTCGTGGCACCAAACTAACTGCTCCGACACATTCAGGTGGCAGTGAATGCTAGAGGAGGTTTCATTTTGGTGCACGAAAACGTCGTTGCTTTGGGCTACCTCATTTGGGCGTAGTCCTCAAGAGCCCCGAGACCAAAAAATTGTTCAACTTTGACAGTCACTATGTACACTCCATGGCACCTAAGGACATATTTTTAATCCTAAACTTTTACGTAGGGACCCTCGTAATAGCATGTCTTAGTTTTTTTCCATCTCCAATCGGTGCTCTCATTGCCCTATTATTTGTAAACGTGTCAAATAGTGTAATCTGAGACAATGTAAGGTGTCAAACTATGTATTTTGCAAACGGTGGATCGTGGCACCGAACCGGGCGTGCTAAAATATCTTGAGAGCCGGTGAATGCTAGAGGAGGCATTGTTTTGGTGCGTGAAAATGTCGTTGCTTCCGGGCTACCTCATTCGGGTGTAGTCCCTTAAGAGCCCTGAGACAAAAAAATCGTTCAAATTTGACGGGTGATTATGCAGACTCCGTGGCACCTAAGGACATCTCATTTGATCCTAAACCTCATCCTAGGGACCCTCATGTAATAGCTTTGTCTCAGTATTTTCCTTCTCCAATCGGTGCTATTGCTGCCCTATTGTTTTGTAAACTTGCGCGTAAAATAGTACGAGTTTGAGATAGTGTAAGGCTATCAAACGGTATATTTTACAAATGGTGGGTCGTGGCACCGAACTTACTATGTTGACACTTTTAGGTGGCTAGGTGAATGCTAGATGAGGTGTCATTTTGGTGCGTGACAACGTCGTTGCTTTACGGGTCTACCTCATTGGGTGAAGTCCCTCAAGATCCCTGAGACAAAAAATCGTTCAACTTCGACGGGTGACTACGCAGACTCCATGGCACCTAAGGATGTCTCGTTTGATCCTACACCTTGTTGTAGGTACCCTCTGTAATATCCTGTCTCAGATTTTTCCTTCTCCAATCGGTGCTCTCACTACCCTATTGTTTGCAAAACACTGAAATAGTGTAGTTTGAGACAGTGGAAGGTTGTCAAACGGTATATTTTTAAAATGGTGGGTCATGGCACTAAATCGACTATGAACCAACACATTTGATTGGACATGTGAATGCTAGAAGAGTTATCGTTTCGGTTCTCGACAACGTCGATGCTTCTGGGCTACCTCGTTCGGGCGTAGTCCCTTAAGAGCCATGAGACCAAAAAATCGTTCAACTTTCACGGGTGACTACGCAGACTCTGTGGAACCTAGAGATGTCTCGTTTGATCTTACACCTCAGTATAGAGACCCTATACAATATAATTTCTTAGTTTTTTCCTTCTCCAATCGGTGCTCTCGCTGCCCTATTGTTTGCAAATGCGTGAAATAGTGCAGTTTGAGATAGTGTAAGGATGTTAAACGATATATTTTGCAAACGGTGGGTCATGGCACTAAACCGACTACGCCAACACATCTAGGTGGCTAGGTGAAAGCTATAAGAGGCATCATTTTAGTGGGTTACAACGTTTTCGCTTCTTCAGGGCTACTTCATTCAGGCATAGTCCCTTAAGAGCTCAGAGACCAAAAATCATTCAACTTCGACGGGTGACTACGCAGACTCACGTGGCACCAAAGGAAATCTTGTTTAATCTTAAAAATCAGAATAGGGACCCTCTATAATATCATGTCTTGGTTTTTTCCTTCTCCAACCGGTGCTCTCGTTACCTTATTGTTTGCAAATGCACGAAATAGTGTACTTTGAGACAATGTAAGGATTTCAAACGATATATTTTGCAAACGGTGGGTCATAAAGATGAACCGAATGCACCAACACATACGGGTGGCCAAGTGAACGCTAGAGGAGGTGTCGTTTTGGTGTGCAAAACGCGTCGTTACTTCCGGGCTACTTCGTTCGAGGCATAGTCCTTTAAGAGCCCCGAGACCAAAAAATCATTCAACATCCAAAAGTGACTACGCGGACTCGCGTGGCACCTAATGACGTCTCGTTTGATCCTCTGACTTGGTGTAGGGATCCTCTGAAATATCCTATCTTGGGTTTTTCCTTATTCAATCGGTGCTCTCGCTGCCCTATTGCTTGCAACGATGTGAAATAGTGTAGCTTGAGACAATGTAAGGATGTCAAGCGGTATATTTTGTAAACGGTGGGTCATGGCACCTAACCGAATACGCCGACACGTTTTGGTGGCCAAGTGAATGTTGGAGGAGGTTTCATTTTAGTGCACGAAACGTTGTTGCTTCGAGCTACCTTGTTCGGGTGTAGTCCCTTAAAATCCCTGAGACCAAAAAATCATTCAACTTTGATGGGTGACTACGTGGACTCCATGACACCTAAGGATGTCTTGTTAGATCCTAAACCTCTACGTAGGGACCCTCTGCAATATAATTTATTTGTTTTTTCCTTCTCCATTGGTGCCCTCGATGCCCTATTGTTTGTAAACGCGCAAAATAGTGCGGTATCGGACAATATAAGCATGCCAAATGGTATATTTTGCAAACGGTGGGTTGTGGCACCAAATCAATTGCTCCAACACATCTAGGTGGTCGGGTGAACACTAGAGGAGTGTCATCATTTTGTGTGTGACAACGTCGTTACTTCCAGTGCTACCTCATTCGGGTGTAGTCCATTAAGAGCCACGAGACCAAAAAAATGTTCAACTTCGATAGGTCACTATGTGAACTTTATGGCACCTAAGGATGTCTTGTTTGATCCTAAACTTTGAGATAGGGACCCTCTGCAATACCCTATCTCAATTATTTCCTTCTCCAATCGGTGCTCTTGCTGCCCTATTGTTTGCAAACGTGTGAAATAGTGTAGTTTGAGACAATGTAAGGTTGTCAAACAGTATATTTTGTAAACGGTGGGTCGTGGCACCGAATCGATCAGTATCTTGCCGACATGTCCGGGTGGCTAGGTGAATGCTAGAGGAGGCATAGTTTATGTGCGCGACAACGTCATTGCTTCCGGGCTATCTCATTCGGGCGTAGTCCCTTAAGATCCCCGAGACCAAAAATTGTTCAAATTCGACGAGTGACTATGTGGACTTTGTGGCACCTAAGGATGTCTCATTTTATCCTACACCTTAGCCTAAGGACCCTCTGCAATAGCTTGTCTTGGTATTTTATTTCTCCAATCGGTGATCTTGCTGCCCTATTATTTGTAAACACGCGAAATAATGCAGTTTGAGACAGTGTAAGGCTATCAAATGCTATATTTTACAAACGATGGGTCGTGGCACCAAACTGAATACGTTGAAATGTCCGGGTGGCGGTGAATGCTAGAGGAGGGTCATTTCGGTGCATGATAACGTAGTTGCTTCCGAGCTACCTTGTTCAAGTGTAGTCCCTCAAGAGCCCACGAGACCAAAAAATTGTTCAACTTCAACGAGTGACTACACGGACTCCATGGCACTTAAGGATGTCTCGTTTCATCCTACACCTTTGCGTAGGGAACCTCTATAATATCCTTTCTCAGTTTTTTCCTTCTCCAATTGGTGCTCTCGCTGCCCTATTGTTTGCAAACCCGTGAAATAGTTTAGTTTAAGACAGGTGGAACACTGTCAAATGGTATATTTTGAAAATGGTAGGTCGTGGCACCGAACCGTCTACACTAAAAAAATAAGAGTGAATAAGTGAATGCTAGAGAAGGTATAGTTTTGGTGCACAACAACGTCGTTGCTTCGGGCTACCTCGTTCGGGCATAGTCCCTTAAGAGTCCCGAGACCAAAAAATTATTCAACTTTGAGGGGTGACTACGTGGACTATGTGGCACCTAGAGATGTGTTGTTTAATCCTACAACTCGGTGTATGGACCTTATGCAATAGCATGCCTCGCTTTTTTCCTTCTCCAATCGATGCTCTCGTTGCCCTATTATTTGTAAACACACGAAATAGTGCAGTTTGAGATGATATAAGGATGTCAAATGGTATATTTTCCAAACGGTGGGTCATGGTACTGAATCAACTATACCAATGCATCCGGGTGTCTAGGTGAATGCTATAGTAGGCATCGTTTTGTGTGTGCAAAAATGTTGTTTCTTCTAGGCTACTTCGTTCGGGCATAGTCCCTTAAGAGCCCTAAGACCAAAAAATTGTTCAACTTTGATGGGTGACTAATTAGACTCCATGGCACCTAAGGACATCTCATTTAATCCTACGCCTCTATGTAGGGACCTTTTGCAATATCCTATCTCAGCTTTTTTCCTTCTCCAATCGGTCCTCTCATTGTTGTATTATTTGCAAACGCACGAAATAGTGTACTTTGAGACAATGTAAGGATGTCAAATGGTATATTTTGCAAATGGTGGGTCATAGCATTGAAATGACTATGCTGACATGTTTGGCTGGCTAGGTGAACACTAGAGGAGGTGTCGTTTCGGTGTGCGACAATGTCGTTGCTTTCTGTGCTACTCTGCTCGAGTGCAAAGTCCCTCAAGAGCCCTGAGACCAAAAAATCATTCAACTTCGACGGGTGACTACGCAGACTCCATTACACCTAAGGACATCTCATTTGATCCTACATCTTATCATAGGGACCCTCTGTAATATCCTGTCTCAGTTTTTTCCTTTTCCAATTGGTGCTCTTGTTGCCCTATTGTTTGTAAACGCGCGAAATAGTGTAGTTTTGAGACAGTGTAAGGATGTCAAACAATATATTTTACAAATAGTGGATCGTGGCACCTAACTGACTACGCTGACACATCCAAGTGGCTAGGTAAATGTTGGATGAGGCATCATTTTGGTGCATGATAATGTCTTTGCTTCCGGGCTACCTCGTTCGAGTGTAGTCCCTTAAGAGCCATGAGACAAAAAAATTATTCAACTTCGACGGGTGACTACATGGACTCCATAGCACCTAAGGATGTCTCATTTTATCCTACACCTTAGCGTAGGGACCCTTTGCAATATCCTATCTCAATTTTTTTCCTTCTTAAATCATACTCTCACTTTGCCCTATTGTTTGCAAATGCGTGAAATAGAGGAGTTTCGACAATGTAAAGGTCAAACGATATATTTTAGAAACGGTGGGTCATGGCACCAAACTATCTTGACACATATGAGTGGTTAGGTGAATGCTAGAGGAGACATCATTTTTGTGCATGATAACGTCATTGCTTCTAGGCTACCTCGTTCGGGCATAGTCCCTTAAGAGCCCTAAGACCAAAAATTGTTCAACTTCGACGGTGACTACATGAACTTCGTGGCACCTAAGGACATCTTGTTTGATCCTAAACTTTGGTGTCTAGACCCTCTGTAATAGCATATCTCAATTTTTTTCCTTCGCTAATTGGTGTTGTCTCGCTGCCCTATTATTTTGTAAACGAGTGAAATATTGTAGTTTGAGACAGTGTAAGGTTGTCAAACCGTATATTTTACAAACGGTGGTTCGTGGCACCGAACTGATTGTTTTGAAATGTCCGGGTGGCCAAGTGAATGCTAGAGGAGGCTTCGTTTTGGTGCGCAAAAATATTTTTGCTTCCGGGCTACCTCGTTGGTGTAGTCCCTTAAGAGCCCTAAGACCAAAAAATTATTCAACTTCGATGGGTGACTATGCCAACTCCATGGATCCTAGAGACGTCTCATTTGATCCTACACCTCGGCGTAAGGACCCTCTATAATATTCTATCTTAGTTTTTTCCTTATCCAATCGGTGCTCTCGCTGCCCTATTGTTTGCAAACGCGTAAAATAGTGTAGTTTTAGGCACAAAGTGTAAGGATGTCAAACGGTATATTTTACAAATGGTGGGTCATGGCACCGAACCGACTACGCTTGAGACATGTCCTGGGTGGCAGTAAATGCTAGAGGAGGTGTCATTTTGGTGCACGACAACCTCGTTTCTTCGGGATACCTTGTTGGGTGTAGTCCTTGAGCCATGAGACCAAAAAAATATTCAACTTCGATGGGTGACTACAAAGACTCAAGTGGCACCTAAGGACATATCATTTGATCCTACACCTTAGCATAGGGACCCTTTAAAATATCCTATCTTTGTTTTTTCCTTCTCAATTGGTGCTCTCACTACCTTATTGTTTGTAAATGTGTGAAATAGTGCAGTTTGAGCTAGTGTAAGGTTGTCAAACGGTATATTTTGCAAACGGTGGGTCGTGGCACCAAACCGAATGTGCACATGCATAGGGATGATATTGTAAACACTTGGGGAGGTGTTTTTTTAGTTCTCTAAGCTCCATGTCCTTTTGAGCTACCTCCTCCAGAGCCAAGAACCCCCTCCACATGTACATAAATCGTTGTTAATTGCTTCTCTTTTCTTGTAAAATAATGAAAGCTTCTCTTAGGTTCCGAAATTATAATTCTCTACTAACAGTGCTAACCACGTGAAGGTGGAAACTTTTCTAGCACCACTAACCTACACATTAAAGTGTTAGTCAAAGAAATTTAATTTTCAAATCAAAACCATACTAGATATATACAAAATACAAAAATTTAATAAAATATATGAACTTAAATTTATCTAACTAACAAATTTATATATACCAAAGAAATTATATCAAAGAAATTATATATACCAGACATGAGCATTGTAAATTCATTCCAATGAACCATCAAGATTGGATCTACTCTGAATAGCAGACAGGATTGCTTCATGATCTGACTCTCGAACCTTCCAAAGAATCTTGTTATTAGGCCTTCCTCGATATATATACAACTGAATATTTGTCGCTTGAACTAGATGTGAATATAAGAGTATTTTCTGTGTGTCTCAAAGTCTTCAAACACCCAAACAGAGGAGTTTTTTAATGGATACCATTGAATCCAAGTTCCAGTAACTACCACTTGACCCTATAGGGTACATAATACCTTCACCATCTATAATAGGAGAAGTCAACTTCTTTCTTTCCTCGATGTAATGACATAACAAATATTTTGTTCCTTCTTCATTGTCTTCTATCGCAATAACTCAAACACATGTTCTATAAAAAAAAATTTCAACTCAAATTTAAATTATACATATTAAAATTTCAATGGACATAACTCAATAGAAAAATTGTAAATAACCATAAATACCTTGTCACGCCAAAATAAAAATTTCGTCAAAGTCCTTGGATGTTGAAAATTCATCTACAGAAACAAGTTGTAATGCTTGTGGAGGTTGATAACTAGGAAGCAGAGTTAGAGTCCTACAAATCCATCCATCCACCCATTCTTGTGAATCACACGGTCAACATGCACAAAAACATGTCAACTTTCTTTTCCATGTGGCCTACGAAGTAGGGTCTGAGCTACAAAATGAGTTCATATCACTAGACCCAGTGAGAGTCATATAATCCTCGTAGTTAGCAATTTTTTGTTCCTCTATCAACCAGAAATATCTACGAACTATAGAATTTTCTTGAGAACCTCATGCCATGTTGTCAATACACCATTCCACTATGCTCTTTGCATATTTCAATTTAGCACCATCTTTGTACTTCAACTCTTCTCTTACAAGAGCTCTTCTCACACATGTCCGTGCACCATCATTCTCTCCTTTTCCATGTCCAACCTCAGTGAAACTCCAAATATGTTACACACCCATCTTGACGTGCATCCTGCTCATCAATAAAAAATTTGTGCATTCTTAAATTGAGACGTGTAATTATCTGACCATATATAATGTTGTTTGAAGTGGATGTCCCTATCAAACAAGTTTCCATAAAATAACTGGAAACACCCTTGCACAAATTTAGTAGAATGAGTACGATCATCACTGATATAAAAGTGGTACTCTCTTAAAAAAATTGATCATTCTCTATATTGTTAGGAGAATGTATAAATTCTATATGCACAAAAATGAAAACTTATATTGAGTTGTAATATTGTGATTGAACCTCCATTTATGGTTGAAATGTGTAATTATTTACAAAATTGACCACTGAAACAAAAGTACCAATAGGAAATGTGTCTTTACATTTCTTGAACTATTCATCCAACCATCGAGCTTTGTGTGTATGCCTAGAATACTCATAAACAATTTCATCCTTAAATTTTCTCATAAATTGAAAAACAGGCATATGTTCTGTAACTAGCTCACATCGTTTAGACTCTTTTCCATCTTTAAACTAGTATGCAACCGATTTATATTTATCAAACTCAACTAAATTATGTCATATTGCACCTTCAATTTGCTCATGGATGCAACTTTCCAATTTAGGTAATCGCCACATGTACCATAACTTCCATCTAAACAATCCCGTGTATAAAAATTGTCCAACTTATTTTTCACAAAATATCATAGGAATGAAATCCCTAGAAGATATTGGTGGAACTTAAACACCACATTCCGATAACATAGTTTCAGAAGGAAAATTAGAATGAATACGTAAAAATTTAGAATAATGCATCACAAATTCAACATGTTGCCTACAACAAGAAGTGGTGCGAGCGTGGTTGATTTTCATATAGAATGGTTTCAACATTTCAAAAAAACTTTGACTAATTTTAATTTCCAGATGCTCTTGTTCAAACTTACGAAAAAATTGAGTTTGAGTCATATCTAAGAAATGCTTTGGATGTGGTTCGTGATTAGTAGAACCAACTCTCTGTTTTACAACATCTCTTGTATTAGGTGAAACTCTAGTGTTATCATGGCAAAATTGAATAACTTCTCTTATAGCATCATAGTTATATTTGTCTTAAGCGGTGTTCTAGCAAAAATTTCCCAAAATCGGTGTTATTGAGTGGGGTGAGTGCACCAAGTTGGGGCCAAAAGGAGGTCTTAAGTGGACACATTTTTCGAAAAAAAAACTTCAACTTGTATGAGTTTTTCAAAATAGTTACACTCAAAATTGGAAGATGTTGTAGAAATATGAATCGTATCATTTTGAGTCTAGTTTCTAAGCTACTAAATTTTATTGAAAACAAATAAGTTTAAGTGGGTCAAACAACTAAAATACCAACAGATGCTCCTGTTTTTGTTAAAAAACATAATAGAGTGACTTTTGTTCCCCCACCATTTTTGAGCACCATTTAGTATTTTTGAAAACCCTTTGGTAGAAAGATAGCTAGGAGCATCTAGTTTGGGCTCCATTTTTTTAGATTTTTTTAGAGAATATTTTTTTATTTATGATTTTTCTAGTACAAAAATTTTATGTTTTGAAAAATAATGGAGCTCCGACCGTGCCCCCTAACTACCTCAAAAAATATCAAAAATTAGATTTTTTGTTTTGAATATGTATAGAATTATGCCTAGTTTGGGCTAGTATATATTTTTTTTAAATTTTGATCACCCAAAAAAAAGATACACCATGAAAGATAGACATATTTACACTTCAAAAAATAGCTATAAAAAGGCATAGAAAATAAATAATATGGAAACCTTATATTAGTCAGAAAAATTGAAAAACTATATTTTTAGAAGAAAGAAGAGACTTTGCTCTAAGTCGTGGTATAATTTTTTTAAATGAATTGATTGTTTTATTTTGATTTATCATAGAGGAAGTGGAATTTTTACATTTTCTTGTAAAAATACATTGTTTGTTGTGTTTGTGTAGGTCCATGCCTCAGGCTTGGGGATCCAAACCGGATCCCAAGCCTTGAGGCATGGCTTGGGAAAAGAGAAAACACAAACGCGCGTTGCGTTCCAAAACATGTACATGTTGGAACATGTTTTCATTTATTATTATTTATATTTTATTATTTCTTATACTTTAAATTTATTTATGTAAATATAAGAAATTAGGGTCACTCTGCACCTTATGGAATTAGTCTCACAACTCCATGAGTCATGGTTTAGGAGATAGTTTTTAAAGTATAATCTGGTCAGTACATAGGTAATTTTTAGGATTTTAGCATTTAGCCTAAATATTTTAGCATTTAACTTCTACAATTGAAACCCTAAACCATAGGCCATAAACCTAAACACTAGACTATAAAGCTTGAGCCCTAAACCCTAAACCCTAAACCTGTAAACATTCAGCCCTTACCCGTGATCCCTAAACCCCGATCCTTAAGCCCTAAACCCTAAGCCCTAAGCCCTAAGCCCTAAGCCCTAAACCCTAAACCAAACCGTAAACCGTAAAAACTAAATCCTAAACCCTAAACCCTGACCCCTAAAACCTAAACCTTAAACACCAAATCCTAAACCCTAAATCCTAATCCTTAAACTCTACACCCGTATCCCTGAGCCCTAAAATCTAAACCCTAAACCCTAGACCATATACCCTAAGCCCTAATCTCTAAAACCTAAACCCTAAACCCTAAACCCGATCCCTAAACCATAAACCCTAAACCTTGATCCCTAAACATTAAATCCTAAACCCTAAACCCTGAACCCTAAACCATAAACCATAAAACCTGAACCGTAAACCATAAACCCTTATCCCTAAACACTAAATCCTTAACCCGAAACCCTAAACCCTAAATCCTTAACCTTGATCTATAAACCCTAACCATAAACACTAAACCCTAAACCTAAAATTTAAATCGTAAACCATAACCCTAAACCTTAAACCCTAAACCCTGAACCCTAAACCTTAAACCCTGAACCATGAGCCCTAAACCCTCAACCCCAAACCATATTTCATCGATATTTTCTAGTCCCATGCCTAGAACCATCATTGAGTTTGCTTATAGAACTACATTTTTTATGAGAGGTGGGACAAGTAACTAGATGGATATGACATCTACATTGTGCCTTATAATGCATATATTACACATCTCTTCCAAACTTGTTTCTCCCCACATATACTTGTACTCTTGAATGTAAATTTATTCAAACTCTAAAACAAATTTCACATTTCTCATATTTTCATGTATGGTATTATGCAAGTCAGGATGACCCATTGGAAGCTGGAAAAATAACCATCACAACAAAAAAATTAATCTTAAAGGAAACAAAAGAAACATAGAGAATATATCAATGCAGAGGTGTAGGATCATAATTGAATTTCCTGTAGTATCCTCTCCTCCGGAGAAAGATAAAGTTCAAGTGTTCTATTGGAATGGATAGTAAATTTGACAGAACTTCCTAAAGTGTTCAAAATAAGCATAGAAACAGGGGAATGGCTAAGAACACTAAGGGGTTATCAATCACCTAGTAAATCTTTCTTGTTTAGTTCTAAATGGGAGTTACCTGGCCTACGACTTAGTGACCTTCCATTCATTGATAATTCCTTATATGATAAACCCATGGATGTTTTCAAAATCCCCTGAACAAAAATATAGGGGTAGTCATCAATCCTAGTGAAGGGTGTGATGTGATTTCCAAGAAACTTGAAATTCATATAGATTTAGAGGTCATAACACAAATTTTCAAATATCTCTATCATTATAAATGGAAGCCAAGTAAAAGTGTCTCCTTGTACATCTAAGGATTGAGGACTACTGGGGTCTTTGGAAGGATTGGATAATCAGGAATATGACATTTCCCTCCTTCAAAATATCAACAAATGAAAAACATCAATTTTTTTATGACTCTTTGAATGTTCTACCTACAAATTCGATGAACCCCGAACTCGTGTGACCTAAACCCTAAAACCAAAATAATAAATCCTAAACCCTAAACACTAAATACTAAACCCTAAAACATAAACCCTAAACCCTTGACCCTATACCCTAAACCTTAAATACTAAATCCAAAGCCCCAAGCTCTAACCCCCAAACCTTAAACCAGTAACTCTGAACCCCAAACCTTAAGCCATAAACCATGAACCATGAACCCTAAACCCTAATCCCTAAACCATAAACCCTAAACCTTAAGCCTTGAACCCTACACCCTAATCCTTGATCCCTAAACCCTAAACCTTAAACCCTGATCCCTAAACCCTAAATCTAGAGCCCTGATCTCTAACCCCTAAACCTTAAACCTATAACTAACCCCTAAACCTTAAACTCGTAACTCTAAACCCCGAACCCTGAGTCGTAAACCTTAAACCATGCACCATAACCCCTAAACCCTAAACCCTGAGCCATGAGCCCTAAACCATAAACCCTAAACCTTAAGGCCTAAATGTTAAATCCTAAAGGTCCCTAAACCCTAAACCCTAAAAACTAAATCATAAATAAACCCTAAACCCCTAAACCCTAAACCCTAAACCCTAAGCCCTAAATCCTAAACCCTAAGCCCTAAAGACTAAACCCTAAACCCTAAACTCTAAACCCAAACCCTTAACCCTAAAACCTAAACCATAAACCTCGAGCCTTAAACATTGAACCCTGACCTTTAAACCTTAAACCCTAACTCCTTAAAACCTAAACCATAAACCCTAAATCCTCAACCCTAAACCTTAAACCCTAAGCCCTAAACCCTATACCCTATACCATAAACCCTAAAGCCCTAAACCATAAACTCTAAGCCCTAAACCCTAAACCCTGACCCCTAAACCCTAAACCTTGAGCCCTAAATCCTAAACCCTAAGCCCTGAACCCTAGGCCCTAAGCCATAAGCTAAGCCAAAACCCTAAACCTTGAACCCTTAAACATAAACCCTCAACCCTAAACCCTAAAAACTAAACCCTGAGCCCTAAACCCTAAACCCTCAACTCTCAACCCTAAACCCTCCTCAACCATGATCCCTAAACCCTAAACCCTAAACCATTAGCCCTAAACCCTGAACCCCGACCTTTAAACCTTAAACACTAACTCCTAAACCCTAAACCGTAAACCCTAAATCCTTAACCCTAAACCTTAAACCTGAGCCCTAAACCCTAAACCCTAAACCCTATACCATAAACCCTAAGCCCTAAACCCTAAACCCTAAGCCTAAACCCTAAACCCTAAAACCCTAAACCTAAACCCTAAACCCTAAACCCTAAACCTAAAACCCTAAACCCCTAAACCCCTAAACCCTAAACCTTAAGCCCTAAACCCTAAACCCTAAGCCCGAACCCTAGGCCCTAAGCCATAAGCCCTAAGACAAAACCATAAACCTTGAACCCTCAAACATAAACCCTCAACCCTAAACCCTAAAAACTAAACCCTGAACCCTAAAACCTAAACCCTCAACTCTCAACCCTAAACCCTCAACCCTGATCCCTAAACCCTAAACCTGAACCTTGAGCCATAAACCCTAAACCCTCAACCTTGACCCCTAAACCCTAAACCTTGAACCTTGAGCCCTAAACCCTTAACCATAAACCCTAAACCATAACCCTAAACCCCATAAACCCTAAACCCTAAGCCCTGAGCCCTAAACCCTAAACCCTAAACCCTAAAATCTAAACTATGAGCCTTAAACACTAAACCTTAAACCCTAAACTCTAAACCTTGAGTCCTAAACCCTTAGCCCTAAAGCCCTAAACCCTAAACCCTAAATCATAAACCCTCACCCAAAGGAAAGTCCTAAAAATATCATTTAGCATGTTTTAGTGTGTAGGGAATAGTGTTTAAGGTGATCGATCGACTCATTTAGTTTTAATGAGAGACTACTTCCTTTTAAGGCCTAAAAGGCATTTTTGGCCATTTTGTAGTTAATTGAACTCCCTTCTTGTAACAAGCTAAAATGAGCTAATCATGTCACCGAGTTATAAAGGACCATTATTTTTTAAGTATTAAGGCATTGTTTGTCTCCATACGAGACATATGAGCAAAATCATGTATGATAATAATGAATTTGATTCCATGAAAGGATGTTTTTAGAGCTAGGAAAGGTGAGAGGATGATCTTTATATGGAGCACCATGTTTCTAAGAATGAGCAATCATCCGAGTTCACTTGATGAGACTCACTTGGTATTATTCGTAACAACTCATTCAACGCCTAGTAGTGTTATCACACCTTAAGGAGGAGGCACATTACAATCACCTCATTTTGGCCATAAGATAGGAATCCCATTCAGGAACAATCCTCTATCTACAAAGTGAGGATCTCTTTTAGTAAGAAATAGAAAAAAACATCATAGAGTTAATTCATGGTCACTAAAGTGAATTATGGACCAAATTTAAAAATTAGTACCAATTCAAGTAGTGGTAGGGCCAAAATCTATTTTAGAAGGTCAAAAACCTAAAAAAATGACTATATGCTTTCCCAAAACAAAGACCAACTACAATATATGTGCCCTGAAAGTTTTAGGTCGTTTGCTAAAATCCTGAAAATGAGTAAGTACTGACCATATTAGATTTTGAAAAACTATCTTCTAGATTATAACTGTTGGAGCTATAAGACCACTTCCATAAGGTGCAGAGTGACCCTAATTTCTTATATTTACTAAAATAAATTTAAAGTATAAGATTTTTATTATTTCTTATACTTAAACATTTATTTTTGTAAGTATAAACCACCAAAACACATATGCATGGTCCATACTAAAAAAAAACGCATACATGTTTTGTGTTGTTTGAAACTTGTATGTATTTTGTGTAGTTTGAAATGAAACGCGTGCACATTTTTTTTTGTAGGTTGAAACGCAACGCGTATTATGCTTCGGTGATTCTCGAGCCAAACAAATTAAAACGCGAGCGCGTTTTAGCAAAATGTGTACGCGTTTTGATTTTTTTGGATTCTTGTCCACTTTTGGCCCCCAACTTCGTGCACTTACCCAATGATTGAAGGATATTATGTCTTTCAATTGCTTTCATTAGATTTTTTTGATTAACTTGCAACATTTGACTTGTTTTTGTAATCAAATGTTGTTTTTTTATTGATTCACTTAAAACACTAGTAGCAAAGTACACGACACACAATATTACTATCCCTAGTGCATCTCTTGACACCAACATTGTGATATGCATCATAAAGATTTTCAGCAATTGTAGAGGTTTAAGCACGTATATTAGATGTTGTCAATCCTAAGGTGTTTAATGTAAGACTCATTTTAATCAATTTCATCAAACTAACCAACAACTGACATCTTTAGGAATCATTTAAAATTTCAAAATGATTATCCCAAATTTCAGTGGCTTTTCTTCTGATTTTCCATTTAGAAAGTTTGTCAGACATTGGTTTCAAAAAAATTCATCAATTTCAATAAAATAATTAGGTTTCTTACGGAAAATCCTAGGAGGTGTTTTTGTCAAATTTAACTTGTCTACAATTTCAACCTGAATTTCCTTATTCACATTTTCATTGTCTCCTTCAATTTCAACATTTGCTACATCACAAGTATTGAATTCTTCTTCAACACATGACAAGTAAAATAATCTTCATCACGAGTATTTAATTCAACTTCAACATCGACAAGTAGAAACATTACTTGGTTCCTCATATCTTACAATAGTAGGGGTTGAAGATGAACATATTGTTGATTCATGAAGATTTTGCATTCGCTTAGCATTTTGAAATATGTTTGCCTCTAATTCGTTTAGTGTTTTTTTACTTAATGACTTCCTTTTTTGACTTCGTTTCTTATCTCCCATGATGTTTTACTTCCGGTGATAAGAAAAACGTGTAGAAAATGACAAAATTTCACAGTAATTCATATGGTAAATTCAAACAGTAAAAATCACATGGTAATTAGAACATTGGGATGTGTGTAAATATGATTTACAAACCACGATTGTGCTTTAAAAACTGCACTCGCGGTTTATAAAGTGCGATCATGGTTCTTGTTTTAAAACTCACGATCGTGGGTTATAAACCACGATCGCGGGTTATAAATCACGATCATGGTTCTATCTGTATCATCAAATCTGACCCTAAGGCTCGGGAAATATTTGTTTTTCCCCAACCAAAGATATGGAAGGTCATTATGAAGTGTAAAAGGTCAAAAAACTTCAATTTTCTCTTCCAAAGACTTGAACCATGCTTAAAATTGAAAACATTGCACAAAAATGGTGCCATCGCATAGGGAGAATATCACTTCATAGAAATATTGATTTTAAAGTGAATAGAATAAGATAAATATCATTTTATAATTTTTACTAACAATAGGTCTTTAAGACATGTTTCCGTGAATGTTTATGTCTATGTTTAAGACTGCAACTTTTGTTTCGCTTATCAAAATGTGATAAAACTTATACCATCCCAAGCGTGGAGAAATTCTATACGTGTTAATATATATATATATATATATATATATATATATATATATATATATGATTTCGATCTTTTTGATATAGTTATGGTGGGAAAACGGAAAGCACTCCGTTTTCTAAATCTTTTCAGACCACTTTCATGGAAAAATTCATTAAAAAAATATTGCTTGAAAAATACAAAATAAAATCCATCCCAAGATAGACAACTATATCTAACTTTTCACCAAATGAAAAAAAACAAGATTTGGTCATCCAAATCTTGGGCAAATGGACTACAATCTTATAGGTTTTTAAAAAAACCAAGTCATATAATTTTAAGAGTTTAATATAGCTAAAATTGTTTGTTTTTACAAAAATTTAGTAGTTTAGAAACTAGATTCGGATGCTACGATTCATATTTAGATAATTTTTTCTAATTTTGACCGCACGTATTGCTAATTATCCCTACAAGTTGAGATTTCATTGTTTTTTACAATATGACGTCCACTTATGACCCCTTTTTTGTCCACCAAATTGCTTCACTTACCCGTATCTGATTTGAATTTCAATGCTCACTCGAATGGCCTCTTATGTACTTTTTATCTGATTGTGAAACTTGCATAAAATCTGATTTAGAATCTTCATTGAGGAATGGTAACATGCATTTTTGATCATCGATAGAGGATGAAAATCATGTTATAGATGTTTTTCTCTTCTTCTTTAAAATTGGCATATGTACCCCTCCATTGTTAATGTTTGAACCTGCATTTTGTGCTATCATTTATCTGTCCTACCATCTTTGGGTTATAGTCTTCTCTTGATAGAATATGTGCTCATAATGTAATGTCGAAGACAATTCCATCCATCTTGATTGCTAGTTCATGAAAGGTAATGCTCTTTTCAAAGACTTTACTTTTAATTGGAACCTGAAAGTGATAGATTTTCTACGCATTCAAATGACTCTTGCTTTTCGCTATGAGCTCCTTATACCTTTGATTTTGTTCATTTGATTGACAATGGAAACTAAATGCTTCAAACAAGGGTAGAAAATTGATTCTCGTAACTCTTTTCGAGCATTATGAGATTTGATTTACTATTTTTTAAGCATCTTTTACTCCTGGACATGTTGGACCAAACTTAACTTTTCCAAAGTATTCAAAAATGTACCTTACAATGCAATTTAATTCATATTTGAAGAGCAATGACATACATATCTATCCTTTTTCTTATGATAACTTTATGGAAGTTAATGATACTAGGAGCTTCCTTTGTTAGTATAACATGTATGATGAATTCAACATCTGACTCTTTTGCTAATGAACTTTTGATTCGATCTTCAACAGTTCTATGAGATTTTTGGGTTTATTTTCAAATTTGAAACAAGTATTGCAATCGTTGTATTTGTTCCTCGTGAACAACTATTTCAACAAATTCATTCTAGGACATGTTATTTCTCTGTTTCATTTTCTAAACTTGACATCGATAAATTTTAGTCATTGAAAATATACTTTGATTCGAGCTTCAAAACATTCTACCTCATCTTGAAATATTTAATGCATCCAAAGTGATCATTTTTCGAACATAAACATGATTGTTCTAGCTCCTTTTGCTATACTTGATAATAATATTCTTTAATTTCGTGAAATTGATATGTTCATTCCTTCTAATGCATTTGTACTTAGATGTTGAAGTGGAACTAGTCACTCTTTTGAAATTCATTTGATTGAACATTCTGATGTGACATTTGTTCCTTCACTTGGTGATTGTAATTGAGTTTTGTAAAAATTTTTATTTGATCATCTAGAGCTCTTATAACTACCACTGTTGTATTTCATATATGTTCCTTTAATTGTTAGACTTGAATTTCCATCTTTGCATAGATTTTTTCTATATATTTGATAACTGGGCACTTTCTTTATTTGTTGATAGTACACTTATTTCTTGATGTATGAGCTTGTATCTGTTTTGATCATTTGCAATATCAATTGCATGCTTGGAAAATTTATTTTATGCTTCATAGTAATGCTTTCAATAGCTCATTCTTTGATCACTTGTAAGATGATACTGGACTTGTAAGATCAGAAAAATGTAAATTCATCCTTATGGGAAAAGTTGTTCTTGTTCACCTCGAGTTGTAACTATTCTTTACTTGATACAAGTATGTCTTGAATTTGCACTTTATCTCATTCCATTTGTTAGAATCTGCAAAACTTAAACTTGCATTTATTTTATAGATTAGTACAGGTACATCTTTGTATATTCATCCTTTAGTCTGAACTGAAATAAATGTACTTTTCTTATTCAAATTGCATAATGTAATACTTCTGATATATAAACACAATAGTTAGTGTTTATTTCCTTCTTCTTACGTATACCTACACATTTAGACAAACTTGTTATAAAATATTTAGGATATTTGGCCTCTCTTGTATTCCATAGTTTTTCTTCTTTCATCTTTCTTCTCTTTCTTCAATGATTATGAGGACCACATGTGTTGTTTATGGAATAATATTCTTTATCTACTATGCATTTATCTTTTCTGTAATCATACCTCATGATATCAAGAGATTCATTTGCATGAAGATAGACAGTATAAGAACATGATTTAATCATAAGCTCGTGACTAATAGTCTCTTCTCTGTTTGTCTTTCAGGTATAGTGCAGTGTTGAATAGTAAGGATGAATATGGAGCAAAAGTTGGAGTGAAGATGGAGCAACAGACCAAAAAAACAAGGCAATGATGGATTCCTTCATATTCTTTTGCTTTTATTTTCATGCACATGCACCTTCTATTTCAGTTATGAAGTTCACTTGAGTTACATCCCATGGCTTGTGTGGGAAACATTTGAAATTACTTATGAATAAAGCATTGAGTTCTGAAACTGAGTTGTGTACTTCCTTCTAAATTTCAGCTTTGTATATGGATTGCATAATGAATTAAACAACTCAATAACATAATTGAATGTATTTAATCATGAAGGAAAAACTTTAAAATACATGTAACCTTAGTAATGAACTTTGATTGTTATAATCTACAACCTTGGTTGTTCCAAAACTTAACACTTCATCTATTCTATATTTTCTGTCTTCATCAAGATAACACATATGTCCTTCGAGGCCTTTGTGTTCTTTTTCTGGAGACAAACATGAAATTGTAGACTATGTGATTTGTTACATTTTGTAATAGCACACAACTAAAAATTACATGTATTCATTAATTAATCCAACAGAACAAATATTAAACTGAAAGAACCTCCCCTAGCTTAGGTTCACTTCACCAATGCCATCCATCATAACGAAGTTTCGAGTTTCCCATTTTTGTACAAGTGCAAAAATTGTCAACATTTCTGGTGATCCTACAGGGAAAGCTTCTTGTTAGCTTATAGACCAATGCCTTGTTCTTGTCCATTGGGCATGGAGTCCAAATCATGTAATCAAAATCTTCCTTTCTAAAGGTCCAACCCTTCCAAAATGAACTAAAACCGGAAAGGATATGGTAAACTAGACCACATGCATGAATGCACTTTATTGAATTTAAAAACATTACAATGTGCATAAACTACACTTATTGAAAGGGAAATCCTACTCTAAATAAACATTGTAGGATTTTCAATAATAGTGTTTGAGAAACATACCATTCACAAGAATGGGAAGTTCCTCTCCATTCATCCTTGAAAGTTGAAAAGCATTGTGTTCCTTGCAAGCTGAAATCATATAAGGACCACTCCAAAGTGTGTCAAATTTCGTGTGGTTTCCTAGCTTTGCACGATCAACATCCCATTTCAACACAATGTCTCCTTCATTGAAGACTCTAAACTTAGCCTTCTTATCAAAAGTTTTCTTCATTTGTTTTTTATTCTTTTCCATGTTCAAATGAGCTTGATCTCTTAGTTCCTGTAACTCCATTAACTCTACATAATGAACTCTGCAATGGTTCATTTTCAAGTAATTCCATCTAATGTAGCAAATCTAAAGTAGGTAGGTCAACTGAAATAGGCATTCTTTCCTCTCTTTCATTAACAAGATTCTATGGTGAATTGCTAACTGATATTTTAGGAGTCACTTTGTCAGCCCAAAGTGTTGAATTCAACATTAGATGCCAAGCTCTCTGGTTATCTTTGAGTGTTCTTCTGATGATCCTTAAAATATTCTTATTAGTAATTTCAACTAACCCATTACCTTGTGGGTAATAATTAGATGACGTACTTAAATAAATTCCGTGCTTAATAGCCCAATTTTTACCTTTGCACCAAGAAACGCTAAGGCATTATCTGAAATGATAGTTGTTGGAACACCAAATCTATAAACTATACCTTCATAAAAGGATAGTATCGAAGTTTCGTTAGCATATTTGAAGTTATTACTTCAGTCCAACGTGTAAAGTAATATGTAGTAGTCAAAATCCACTTATGTCCTTATGATGAAGGTGGATTTATCATGCCAATAAAGTCAAGACCCCACTATATGAATGGATGATCCATTAAAACAGTGTAGGGGTAGTGAAACTAAACATTATTTCCTAACAAAGAAAGAATATTCTTACAAAATTTGATCCATTCAAGTAGTATTAAAATATGTTAGGCCAATAGTAACCAGATTTCATAATTTTTAAAGATGTAGTACGTGCTAAAAAGTGACCTCCTGCAGGTCCTTCATGGAATTCGGATAATAATTGTTGAATTCTATCATAATCAATACATCGCAGAAATATTTCATTTATATCTCTTTAAATAACATGCCATCAATAAAAACATAAGGTACAACTTGTAACTCGAAGTACCTTCGTTTTTTTCTTTTCCATACCTTTGGGATAAGTGTCATGTTGTAGATAATTAACTAAATCAGTCATCTATCTTGATTCTTGAACTTCTTCATTGACTTCTGGATGTTTATTATCTAATTCCTGAAGCAAATCTGATTGCTGATACGAAAATTCAGCATTTTGTTATGAATTTTTTTAGTTCATTAGTTTGTTGTTTTTTCATATAATCGATTAGATGTTCACATAAACATTTTCCTCATACTGTCTTTGCACCACAAATATTGACATCATCTCCCATAACCTCCCTTATCCAACTTTCTCTCTTCTCATTCAATTCTTTATTTAACAAGAAATCTTTTACACTTGGATGAGAAACAAGAACATGTATCTTATTGTTTGAAAGCATGTACTTAAAATTCTTTAGTCCTATGACTACTGAAAGTACTTGTTTTTCAAGAAAAATGTACCTTGTTTCGTAGTCATGCAAACTTTGTCCAAAGAAAGCAATTGGCTGCTCAATATTTTCATCATTAACCTAAGTTAATATGGTTGAAATTGTTTCAGCTCATGCAAGTGCATACATTGTAAAATCTTTATAAAAATTTGGATTTGCAAGAGTAGGGGCCTATGAAATGGCTGTTTTAATTGCTTCGAATCCTTTTCTCCCTTCGCTGGTCCAAGAGAAATTCTTCTCTTTCTTTAACATGGTTGTCAAAGGTTTAACCAATGTTGTAAAATCTGGAACAAATCTTCTAACAAAGTTAATTTTTCCCAGAAAGCTCTGTAATGCCTTCTTGTGATGAGGCAATGATAGTTGTGATATGGATTCAATTCTGAAAGGGTCAATTTCTAAACCTTGTTTAGAAACAATGTGGCCAAGAAATTTACCTTCGTGTACTAAAAAGATAGACTTAATGGAATTCAATGATATTCTAAATTGTTTGCATAATGAAAAGTCTCATTTAAATATATTAGATGTTCATTGGCATTTTTGAAAATACGGTAACATCATCCAAATAAATAAAAATCCATGTCCATTTCACATTGAAACATTGCACCAACATTTGAAAGGCCAAAAGGCATTCTTTTGTCAGAGGCATAAGTACCCCACTTGGTGGTAAAAGTTGTTTTGTATCTATCTTCTTCTCAAACTAGAATCGATCGTATCCACTATAACCATCCAAAAGAGATAGCCTATCAAAACTAGAATTGTTCTCAAAATCTAGTCCATGTTAGGTATTGGATAATGGTCTTTCAATGAATCCTTGTTAAGATCTTTCATTTGATTTTTAAACCCTCGGAATTCGATTATGGACCAAGGAACTAAAGTGTGTCATCAGGTAGTGAGTGCAACATGTAGAGAATGATATAATGTATGTAATGCAGATGATAAATGACCATGTGGTAAGTAGAAATGTGTAAATACGTGTAATGCAAGATGTGTAGAATGCATAAGGTGTAATGTATAGACTAGCACATAATGTATGTAAATAGACTAGTGTTTTAATATGTAGGATGAATAATGTATGAGTCTAGATTCATAGATAATATAAGTATGATGTATTCATAGTGACGACAAATATAGGTAGGATATATGAAATGCAATATGTGAATAGATGCAAAGTGTGTAAGATCTATTATGCAATGTGAGGGGTTCATGTGTAGTAAGTTATACATGCCCATAGCATACTCCTCATCGTTGAATGGAGGAAGTAGACAACCATGCGCATACCAATGAGTAATATTTTGTGAATATCCAAGAAAGGAACTATTACAGATAAAGATATAACCTAAGGGCATGGGGAAAGATATATTTGTATGATCGGGATCAATAGTTCCTCCGATGTAATCAATCCATGATTTCCCTAATGTGAGGGAAGAAGAGTGAGGAATGCGTGATAGATATATCATAAGATGAAAGACACGCAAACCATAAGCAACAATAATATGACCAAAGCCATAATAAAGATTAGGAACATGTGGGGCATGCTATAAATCTTCAAAGGAGAAACGTAGATGGGAAAAACCATCATAGGTACATATGGTGTCATCACATGTAAGATCAAATGGAATATGTTCCCAATAGGAATAATTCATGAAGAGTGTATGAATAAATGGTGGGCATGCTAAAGTAGGTGGTACATGTGAAGATGTATGTGATGAAGTGATGGCTATGGATCGTATAGGCCCTTGATAAGGAATCATGGTAAAGTATTGATTAACTAAAATTGGAAACTACTCTCTAATACTATGAGAAGTATAACCACTAGTTAATCTAAATAGGAGGACTAAAACATTGTATAAATGCATTAAAAATTATGGAATAATTATAAATAATTATACTAAGTGAAATAAAACCCTAAATATGCAAGTAAGAAGGAGAAATGAATTAGTTGATTAAAGAAGACTTTCGTAGGTCGTCGTAGGTTTTATAATAAAATCCACGAGTAGTAAGAAACACTCGAGAAGTCCCAAAAAGGTCATATATGGAGGATCTGAGCAGATTGAGGCACCTGGGAGTGTACTGGGGCACCCCGAGGTGCCCTGGTCTGTAGATTAGGTGCCTTGGTTTCGTAAAATATCCAAATCTAGTTTTCATAATGTCACAAGGTATCCGAAGTGTTCTCTATCTATAGCATTAGATCTTCCAAGTTGAGATAAATGTCCTAAATAGTTAAGTGGTGACCTACAATAAAGAAGGAAGTATCAAAACCCTAAGAAAAATAAAATATGTAGAATGAATGGGTCAGAATAACCTCAATTGCCAAACAAGTGGTCTTATCACATTTTGAGCACTACACTATATTTCGGACTTGTATATAGTTATGGTGTGTGTGTGCATGTTGTGCCCTAGGTTCTCATGTGTCAGTTGAAACTTGTGAAGTAGTGAGAAATAATAACTACTAGAAAATGTAATGGCATGTGTGCATGGAATATAATAGAATCCCAACCCATATGATGTGTGTGTTGCTTCAAATCTACTAGCCTTGATGCATGACACTATGTGGATGTAAGTGATGGAATGGATGCAACTCCAGATGGAGTGATAGTAGTATGTGATGTTAGGACCCTTATCATGGTCTCATAACTTTTTATTTATAGGGTTATATTTCTCTAATTTCATAATTAACTCGACATGCCTGACTAAGAAAAGGATAAGGATGAAAACATGTAGAAATACCCCAAAAAAAATGAGAAAGTTGAACATATATCACAGCACCTAAGGTGGTGTTGGTGCTCAAAATTGCCTCGCCCCATTTGTGCCTTGAAAATTTATTGATTTGTGGCCTATGTCATTTTCTCCTTCCCAGTGTTGTGCTTGGTCAATCTTTGTTACTATTTTTAGTTAGCCCCTGGGTTGAAGATCATGTATGGGTCCATGTTTGTCTCCTTATTTATTTGTTCCTCCGGAGGGTCGTATTTTGAGTCTCCGTGCTCTCGTTCCTTAAAAACTCACGTTTTCCCATTCTCTCTATTTACGACAATTAGAATTTTTGTCCTTGACATTTCTATCCTAGATACTTGAAGAGGAATTAATTGATGTGTCATCAAGAACGTATTTGAGCCTTGTAACATTTCTAAAATGTCTCGTCCTTGAAGAAAATTTCATTCCCAAGATCAAAAGGTCATTTCTCGTATTTTACGGTTTAAGCGGTGTTTATCCCGGTCAAATTTCTATCCTTGCGCCTTTCTACAGGGACGTGGAACCTTTTGGTTGGATGTGGCTCAGCTGGGTACTTAGAAAAAATTCATGGAAAGCCTTAACTCAAAAATTTTCCACGTGGAGGCATGGAACTCATTTAAAGATCTACTTTTTTGTTTGGCCTTGGGGTAGTGCCGAGAACGGGACACGTGGAGGCATGGAACTCATTTAAATTTTTCCACGTGGAGGCATGGAACTCATTTAAAGGAGACTACCTTGGAGCATGACACATGGCACTTTCCACTAATCTTCAAGTCTTCAAGAAAACCGTTCCAAAACAGACACGTGGTGAGCTCGCGCTTGTTCAGTATCAAATTTTTGGGACCATCTCAAGGAACAAAATGATGACACATGGTAGTTTGAAAATTCAAAGAGGTGGGGAGGCAGACCATCAGAGGAAACTTGGATTTTTTCCCTTAAGGATTAAAATCTCAAAATGGCCCGCAAGCCCAATGAGGGAAATAGTCAATGCTTTACCCTGGTCAATGGTGGAGGTGCGGAATCTCGGGGGAAATTTGGAAAAATTCCCTTTGGGAGAAAAGAGTCAAAAGTAAAAAAGGAAGTACAACCCCACTCGAATCATATTTGGACATGTGTCAAGCTCATTTCTCGAGGGTAGAGTTGTGGGGAAAACTTGGAAAATTTTCCCTTTTCCAAAAGAGAGTAAAATGATAGAATTTGAGCACGGTTCCACTTGAATAACTTTTGGACGTGTGTCAGGATCGTTTCTTGAGCGCGAAGGTGTGGAGAAAAATGGATTTTTTTTTCATTTTTCCAAAGAATTGTAAAAATTCAAAGGAAGCCCCCGGTCTGTTCTTAAGTTCAAATCTTCCATGTGGACAACCCAAATTCAAAGTAAAGATCAACGACAACTAAGAGTGTGAAATATAATTTTCCCCCATTTTTCTAAAACACGTCTAGAAGTGTAAGTCTCCATGATTTCTTGGTATTTTCTACACACCAAATAGAGAGGGGAGTTAATTTTGATATCTAAGTTTGGTGGGAAGATCTAGAAAGATGTCTTTCTCCATTAAATTGGTTTAACTTTTGTGCTCGATCAGATTTTTTGTTTTTATTCTCCCAAGCATGAAAGGATCCAGATTTGATAGATTAGGGGCAGAAGTGGTTGGAAAATTGAATAAAAAGTGATCTACCAAAGGAAAGAGTTAAAAGTGGGAGATATTCGATGAAATTTTCCACCTCGAGCACCTGGTGAATTTTTGCAGATTTGATTATGAGAATCATGAAAGAATCATGGCAAGCATTGGTGCATTTAAGGTTTTTGTCTTTTGGGGAGAAAGGGGCTCTGTTGTAAAGGTTATAAATGGCAAAAAAAAAAATCATGCAAATGGGAGGAGGTTAGAAGTTAGAGTTTGAGTGTTAGAGGTTGAAGAAAATTCGAAGAGGAAAATTTGACTAAGCATGTATTTTGAGAATCCATTTGAGAAATTAGGTTATCTCCTTTTGTATTAAGTTTTATTGTGTCAAGGTGGTTGCTAGTGTACATCCATTGAAAAGCTATGAGATAGTTCTATGAAACTTTCCCCTACTAATAGATTTAATCAAATTCAATTTTTATGTGTTGTCTTGAGCAAAATGTGTTGGTTTTATTTCTAAATGTATGCTAGTTTCTCCTGTTTATGTTGCAATCTTGTATTAAAATCTGACCTAATCACATAGGCCTCAATCCTTGTGACAGTTTAGTGGCATCTGCAATTCCATTTCTCAGAAGAGCTTTCTTTTGGGATTGAAAGAAACAATTTAAAATCACTTTTCTTTCATCTTGTTGTGAGATTGTCTGTAAGCCTCTGGGTGTACCTTAGGCATGATTTTGCTTAGATCTTGATGCTTTGTTGTATTTTCTAACTCTAGCCTTCGTGATAGAATCTGAAAGATTGTGTGAAAGAGTGTTGATCTGGGCCTCCATTAAAGCACATATTCTAGTTAAAGAAACATTCTAGCTATTATGTGCCATTATGTTGGTTTAGCCTCCCATTGTGTAAGATTCCTCAAGGATCTGGTGAATCAAGTTCACCCTGCCCCACCTCCCACCAAAAATTCTTTCAAAAACAACTAATCCTACCTGTACCACCCTTGTTTGTCCTATGTGCACACAAATGCATAATCTCTGTTATTAAAACATGTAGAAGTAATTAGGGTCTCAAATGTCTTCAGTAACCTTTGCCTTGTGAAAATATCTCCTTGATCTAGAAGTGACAACTCATGAGAGTCAGATCTGGTGTGTTGATCATATTTTCCCAAGGTATTCTCTATAAAATCCATGCAAAAGAAGGATTTATCATTGTTCTTCAATAAATAGAGGTTACAAAATAGGTTCTCTTACCTTGGTTGAAAGGCACAACCTAAAATAGTGAGGATAGATATAATCCTCTTGAGTGTGTTATCCATCTCTCCACAAATCCAAGTAACAAAGGGACAGTTAGATTCCTCCCGGCTACAAAACAACATATATTCATGATCTAGCTGCCTCTAAGCTCCCTGTTGAACCTGTGATGCTGCTTGGCTTGAAAAGGAGAAAAAAATTGGATACCAACACTAGTGGCACTATTGTCGGGAATTCAGTTCAAAGTCAATACCCTAGTAAAACACTTCTTTTTGCTCCAAGTGTTGTGTGTAGTTCTTTCAGTTTTCACACCTAGTGCACTAGCTTTCATTCGATAAATCTGGGTAAATAAATTTTATAATCTTTCCATTTCTAGTTTCTAGCATTGACATGCATTTGGCAGATCATAATTAGTGCATTTACACAACTAAGGAGGAAATCCTTAGTGACGACTCCCTGTTGGTCTAATTTTTAATGAGTACCAGTGTCTTAGAACTCTGTCAAAGTCATATTTATTACTAATATTTGCAAAGCTGGAAGGAAGAAGATCTTTCTTTTCTAGGGATCCTGTTAGGACATTGTTTCCAGATCTAGGAAAAGCAAAATCAGAAGGAAAAAATCTGGAGAGTTGTGGGAGAACATCGACAAGAAGAGGGATCTCCATTGATGAAAGTGATCGGCCTATTATTGAGGATTGTAATTCAAGTGACTCTGAATCAAGTAGCCTCTTTGTGGAATTGAATTCTCCAACTAGAGAAGGGCCTTCATTTGATTTTGAAAGGTTTTATACACATTCGGCACCTGTCTTTTCCGAGGTTGATCAATATTTCCAAGAGACAAGGCCTTTGGGGGATCTTCACTTTGAAAATTATACTCCCGTGTTCCAAGGACTCTCGCCCCTCATCAATTTGTCACCCTCCAAGGTTACCTTCTCAAATCAACATGGCCCAGCCCCACCTAGACCCCCTTTTGTTGTAAACACCTTTGGACCTATAATTTTTGTGGGAATGGTGGATATATAAATGAAGTGCCTCAAGATGTAAGGAATAGAATGCCAAAGTTTCAGGGAAATAATGTTATAAATGGTGACCAGCATCTAAATCTCTTTCTTAATATGATGGAAGAATTTAAGATTGATCATGAGGATGTATACATCAAATTGTTTTTCCACACTTTAGAGGAGGATGCAAGGGACTGGTATAAAGCATTACCTAGATAACTCTATTGATTCTTGGGCTGAAATGAACAATGCATTTAGATTACAATATGGTGATAGGACTGACCCTAGGTTTCTTCTATCAGAGTTTGAAAACATCAAGAAGAACCCCAATGAGTCAGTACATGACTTCAATACAAGGTTTAATAAAACTTTGAGGAGATTTCCTATTAGGATAAGGCCATGTGATGAGTCATGTTTGATCAAATACACTGATGCATTTGATAAAAAGGCTGCATATTACTTAAGAGACAAGAACCCCACAAATTTGAGGCAAGCCTTCACCATGGCTCTGCAAATAGAGAACAACATCAAGGCAATTGGGAAGCCTCCAAAGAGGGAAGGTGTAAAGCTGGTTAACCCAGAAAAACCCCAAACAAGCAAGGCTACCTGTTGATTTGGAAGAAGTTGTGAAGACTTTGGTAGGGGCTATCAAGGAGATATCCTACAAGCTAGCTCCGAGCTGAGAAAGGAGTTGGGTAGAGTTCACAAGGACAACACAAGAAACAAGGCCAAGACAGTTTAAAAATCACCAAATAACTAATGACAGAGGCAAAGGACCTATTAGATTTGGAAATAGGCAGCCCCAAGGCAGAGAAAATAGAATGGTGCCTGATCCTTTGGCTGCTAGAGTTGTTGTGGTGGAGGAAACAAAGGTCATTGATTGGTGTGACAAATGTTTCATGCCTCATGCTCCTTGTGAAGAATATCAACAAGAAGAAGAGGAAGTTGATGATGACAATGATGATGATGCCTACATGATGGAGATCCCTACAAGTTCACCAAGGGAAGCAACTTCAACTGAGGTAATAAGTGCTAGAATTGCTGCTGCTTTTTGGGATTACATCCACTAGGTACCTTTTCTTCCTCCCTCTCATACTTTAGAAGTAGACACTGTACAAGCTTTTGAATTGCCCACTAATGATTTTGAATACTTGAGAGAATTAATGATTGAAAAGTATGATGGAGGAGTTCCTTCAGAAGAAGATAGACAACTATTAATGAATGTTGTAGTTTCCCAAGAAAATGAGCACAATACTAGAAGTAAAGCTGCCAAGGGGCCACAAGCCAAGTCAAAATTTCCATTGCTTGCCAAAGAAACCCCAAAGAAAAATGCATTTAGCAGAGAGCTTGTTTCCCCTAGCAAAACATGTGTTCCTCCCCATGCCCACCCTGAAAATAATCCCATTCCATCTGATGAATTTGCCAATCTTTCTCCTAGTGTTGCTTTACCCAAATTTGCTCCATATGACATAGCCCAAGTTTTGAGCCAAATCAAAATTCCTGTCCCAATTTTTGAGCTGCTTAGGATCCCTGAGCACAAGAAGAGGGCTTTTGAATATTTAGGATTCAAAGGGGAAGAGATCATACAAGGTAGAGATGTAAACAAGGTTGAGATTCCCCTTACTATTGCAGAGTTGGAAAGGCCACAAGTGTTGAAAGAACTGGGAGAACCACTAGAGGTTTATTTAGGAACTTATTTGATTAAATCCCAGCTGAATGTGGATCCATTTTTCACTACCCTGGTTATCAAAGACAAGTTGTTACATAACTATATGTTTGATTCTGGGGCATCATGCAATGTCATGCCTTTGGAGGTCATGAATGAGATAAACATCAAGGTGACAGCAGCATATGGGAAGTGCACTACCATGGACTCTAGAGAGGTTCCAGTGGTGGGATGTGTCAAATATCTAGTTGTGTAACTTGCATCTTATCCTGGAAGGAACTTAAAGCTTGATGTGGTGATTGTTGACTACCCTGCCAAGTGGGGGATGTTGTTGTCAAGAAAGTGGGCAGCAAGTGTTGGTGGTAGTGTGCAAATGGACATGTCTTATGCCACTATCCCCATTGAAGGCAACCTAGTGAAATTATATGGAGAGAAGAAGATGTTATACTTGATTGAAGACCTAAGCAATGCATCTTATGAGGTTTTGCAAGAAAATGTTGATCTTAACAACTTTGTAAGTTTTGTGGATTTCAGAGAGTATAAAAGTGTTGAAAAAGAGCTCCTAAGTATGCTATTTTTTTGGGAATTTGGTCTATGATTCAGCCTTGAAAAGTGTTATAGAATTTGACCTAAACACAATGGAGGAGATTAAGAGAAAATGGATGGTTTACAAACTAAATAGAGAAGAAAAAGAGATATATTCCCAGTTAATGAAAGCATACCAAAGCCTCTTGGCATGGTCATACCCAGGATGGTAGGCACTTGAAGATTTTCCTTGATTATTTTCTTTGAATCAAGGCAAAATCTTATGTAATTTGTGGTTTGTTCCCTATCTTTTGTGTTTTTTCTCGTTCTGGTCCTTGGTGACCTATTTTTGCTGGTTTCTCAGTTTGATTTCTAAAGGTGGCTCTGTTTCTTTGCCTTGCAAAGATGACTGCACTACCTAATGGATATTTTGGCACTTGGTCTACCTTTGTTCTTGTGGCACTCGCAGGGAGTGCCCATCCCCTGAGTCGGAGACAATGTTGGTGCTCAAAATTGCCTCGCCCCATTTGTGCCTTAAAAATTTATTGATTTGTAGCCTCTATCATTTTCTCCTTCCCTATGTTGTGCTTGGTCAGTATTTGTTACTTTTTTTAGTTAACCCCTGGGTCGAAGATCATGTATGGGTCCATGTTTGTCTCCTCATTTCTTTGTTCCTCCATAGGAAGGTCTGTATTTTGAGTCTCCCATGCTCTGTTCCTTCAAAAACTCATGTTTTCCCATTCTCTCTATTTCCCATAGTTAGGATTTGTTGTCCTTGATGTTTCTATCCTAGATACTTGAAGAAGAATGAATTGATGTGTCCCTAAAGAACGTATTTGAGCCTTGTAACATTTCTAAACTTTTTGTCCTTGAAGAAAATTTCATTCCCAAGCTCAAAAGGTCATTTTTCTATATTTTACGGTTTGATGGGTGTTTCTCCTGGTCAAATTTGCATCCTTGCATCTACAGGGGACATGGCACCTTTTGGTTGGATGCAGCTCAGCTGGGTACTTAGAAAAAATTCATGGAAAGCCTTAACTCAAAATCAGGCACATGGAGGCACGACGCTCATTTAAAGATCTACTTTTGGTTTGGCCTTGGAGTAGCACTGGGAGGACACGTGGAGGCTTCCGCTACTTTGCCTCGGACTTAGACAATTTTTTGTACAGTTGGTACAGTTTGGTGGAAAAGGACACGTGGTGAGCTCTCACTCATTCAGGGTCTCTACGTTGGGCACCATCTTCAAGTTGTGCCATGAAGACACGTGGAGGCCTTCGCTCACTTTTCAATTTTCTTGGACTTTTCAATGGCCAAAGGAGACTACCTCAAAGCATGACACGTGGTGCTTTTCACTAATCTCCAAGTTTTCGGGAAAACCTTTCGGAACAGGACTTGTGACGAGCTCGCGCTCGTTCAGGGTATCAAATTTTGGGACCATCTCAAGGAGCACCATGATGACACATGGTAGTTTGAAAAGTCAAAGAGGCGGGGAGGCGGACCATCGGAGGCAACTTGGATTTTTCCCCTTAAGGATTAAAATCTCAAAATGGCCCACAAGCCCGATGAGGGAAATAATCAATGCTTTATCCTGGTAAACGACGAAGATGCAGACTCTCGGGGAAATTTGGAAAATTTTCCTTTGGGAGAAAAGAGTCAAAAGTAAAAAAGGAAGCGCAGCCCCACTTGAATCATATTTGGACACGTGTTAGGCTCATTTCCTAAGGGCAGAGCTGTGGGGAAAACTTAGAAAATTTTCCCTTTTCTAAAAGAGATTAAAATGATAGAATTTGAGCACGGTTCCGCTTGAATCACATTTGGACGTGTGTTAGGCTTGTTTCCCAAGGGTGGAGGTGTGGAGCAAAATGGATTTTTTTCCATTTTTCCAAAAATTGTAAAAATTCAAAGGAAGCCCCGGGTCTATTCTTAAGTTTGAATCTTCCACGTGGACGACCCAAATTCAAAGTAAAGATCAACGACAACTGAGAGTCGAAATATGATTTTCCCCCAATTTTTCTAAAACACGTCTAGAAGTGCGAGTCTCCATGATTTCTTGGTCTTTTCTACATGCCAAACAAAGAGGGGAGTTAATTTTGATATCTAAGTTTGGTGGGAAGATTTAGAAAGATATCTTTCGCCATTAAAATGGTCTGACTTTCATGCTCGATCGGATTTTCCATTTTTCTTCTCCCAAGCATGCAAGGAGCTAGATTTGATAGATTAGGGGGAGTAAGTGGTTGGAAAATTGAAGAAAGAGTGATCTACTAGAGGAAAGAGTTGAAAGTGGGAGATATTCGATGAAATCTTCCCCTCGAGCACCTAGTGACTTTTTACATATTTGATTTTGAGAATCGTGAAAGAATCATGGCAAGCACTGGTGCATTTAAGGTTTTTGTCTTTTGGGGGAAAGGGATCTTTTCTAAAGGTTATAAATGGCACAATTTTTTTTTGCAAATGGAAGGAGGTTGGAAGTTGGAGGTCTAAGTGTTAGAGGTCAAAGAACATTCCGAAGAGGAAAATTTGACTAAACCTGTCTTTTGAGAATCCATCTGAGAAACTAGGTTATCTCTTTTTGTATTAAGTTTTATTTTGTCAAGGTGGTTGCAAGTATACATCCATTGACAACCTTTGAGATTGTTCTATGAAATTTTCTCCTGCTAATAGATTTAATCAAATTCGAGTTTTTCTATGTTGTCTTGAGCAAAATGTGTTGGTTTTATTTCTAAATGTATGCAAGTAGTTTCTCTTATTTCTGTTGCAATCTTGTATTAAAATCTGACCCAATCACATAGGCCTCAATCCTTGTGACAGTTTAGTGGCATCTACAATTCCATTTCTCAGAAGAGTTTTCTTTTAGGATTAAAATAAATGATTTAAAATCACTTTTCTTTCATTTGTTGACAAAGATTGTTTGTAAGCCTCTGGGTGTACCTTAGGCATGATTTGGCTTAGATCTTGATGCTTTGTTGGATTTTCTAACTTGAGCCTTCGTGATAGAATCTCAAATATTGTGTGAAAGAGTGTTGATCTGGGCCTCCATTGAAGCACATATTCTAGTTAAAGAAACATTCTAGCTATTCTGTGGCATTCTGTTGGTTTAGCCTCCCATTGTGTAAGATTCCTCAAGGATCTGGTGAATCAAGTTCACCCTACCCCACCTCCCACCAAAAATTCATTCAAAAACAACTAATCCTACCTGTACCACCCCTGTTTGTCTTGTGTGCACACAAATGCATAATCTCTATTACCAAAACATGTAGAAGTAATCAGGGTCTCAAATGTCTTCAGTAACCTTTTCCTTGTTGTGAAAATATCTCCTTGATCTGGAAGTGACAACTCGTGAGAGTCAGATCTGGTGTGTTGATCATATTTTCCCAAGGTATTCTCTATAAAATCCATGCAAAAGAAGGATTTATCATTGTTCTTCAATAAACAAAGGTTACAAAATAGGTTCTCTTACCTTGGTTGAAAAGAACAACCTAAAATAGTGAGGATAGATCAAATCCTCTTGAGGGTACTATCCATCTCTCCACAAATCCAAGTAATAAAGGGATAGATTCCTCCCCGGCAACAAAATGACATATATTCGTGATCTAGCTGCCTTTAAGCTCCCTATTGAATCTGTGTTGCTTCTTGGCTTGAAAAGGAGAACAAATTTGGATACTAGCTTGATTGGGACCAGGGCACCTGGTATAGGCATGGGCACCGAGTTTAGGCTAAAATGTCGAGACAGCTTACAAAATAGATGAATATGTATAATAAAATATGCAGGAATGATGAAATTAAATATTAAATAAATGTGGACAAAAGGTGGGATTAATGATCCCCCTGTTTGTGGGTGCATACGACGTCGTTGAAAGGAGAATACAACCCCAAAAGAGGACCAACCGCACTCTAACCTTAGAACTCTACCCTATAGGGGAAAGGGAAAATGCTTTGTAGTTACCAAGTGCACACAAAACGGGATGGATAGCCAAACAAGTGTTAGTCCGAAAACACATGCATGTAATAAGACAAGTGTAAAATATGTAGATAATGTAGAAACTACCAAACACAGTAGTATAAACACACAAGAAAACAAGTAGAACACAAAAAGTGGGTAACAAACATGGGAAATCACTCATGATGCCACAAGAAACACAAGGCGATCATGGCCAAAAACAATAGACAAGTGTGCACAAAATTAAAGGGAAAATCCTACATATAATGGCAAACAAAGTATAAAAGTAGAAACAAAGAAGCATCATAGAAACAACCGATCCTCCAAAACAATTATTGCACATGAAACATTTTTAGCCTATTAGAGTGATAACCAATATGTCAAACCATGTATGAGCAAGTAATATAAGATGCTAAGTAAAAATGAAACCATATGACCTAGATAAGATGAATGTGGATGACCCCGGTGACTAGTTTAGGAAGGGTAGAAGGAGAGCATCCATGCCACTTGTAGGATCCCGTATCTATGATAACACTAAAAAAGGCATGAATTTGCATGTGTGTATTATAATTACATATAAGAAAATAGTCTAACATGTGTAGTAAACTGGTCATGCAAAACACTAGTAGGAAAAAGTAAATGCCCCCAAGACAATGCAAAGTATGTTGTGAATGGATAGAATGGATGTATTATGGAATGATAGAAGCAACATGCCCCCGAGTGGATGGAATGTATGCAATGAGCTTCATTTTTTTTTCCCCATCCGTAGTCAAGAATGAACCATAAAGGAAAGTGTGTCACCAAGAAATGGTGGAGTAGTGTTGGTTGTTTCTAGCGTGGTGTGATAACTACATATATGTAATGGTGATGAAATATGACACGGGGAGAGATTTGTGTGAACCCTATAGATGATGTGTATATCATGAATTTTTGAATAGATGAGTGATGATTTAGCCCTAAGCGTATATCACTATATGATGAAAGAAGGAAGATGGGTGACGATTTAACCTAAAGCGTATGTCACTATATGATGAAATGGAGGAGATGGGTGATGATTTAGCCTAAAGCGTATGTCACTACAAGATGAAAGGAGGGAGTGGTGATGTAACCTAAGGTGTATACCACTAAAACATGATAGAATGGGTGACAATTTAACCTAAGGTGTATGTCACTAATGCTAGAAATGTCACATGAGGAAAATATTGGATGATGATTGTAAGGTCCATTTGATTGGCAAACCCTTGGTAGTTGAGTATGGATCAAGGAACTAAAATGAATCATAGGGGGTGGTGTTGACAATGCATGAAGACAAAATAATATAAATGACCAAGTGATAAATAGGATATGTAAATTCACGATGTGGGTAATGCGATATAAGACATGTAGTAGGTGTGGGATGTGTAATGTGTAATGATGTGTATATATAAATTATATATATATATATATATATATATATATAATGATATTTAGTTTAAATGGACCCATAGGTAATGGAATCTAGTGTAGTAGGTATAACATATATGATGTATGAATGTGCCATCCGAATCATGCAATGTAGGAAATGTAGGATGTGTAAGATGTAGTGATAGGTGAAGATATAATATGTAGTGATAACATGTAAAGCTAGACCCATATATAATGGAATTTAGCATAAATGTAGAATGTATGGAGGAAATGCAAAAATAGACTCATATGTCATGATGACTAGTATAGTATATGGTATATATGATATGAAAATGTAGTGTGTATAATGTGACTGGAGAAATAAATGTAGTATGAATGGTGTATCATGTGAAATGTAGGATGAACAATGGAATATGTAGTGTATATGGTGTAGTGTGTGGAGTTTAATATAATGGTAATCCCTCAACATTCAAGTGTGAACCAAAGCGCAAGAGTGCGTCATCGAGTAATGATGGTGTTATGATTCATGACATGCTACACCGATAGAATAATGAAGAAGTATGAAAGGTGAGACTAAGAAGCTATGTGGAGAAAAGAAAATGGGGGTGTGTGAGTCTTATGCCCCAAAGTGTATGTGGCCAAAAATCATGTAAAGTCATCGAAAGCAGATTGTCATCCTTAGGGTCAAAGTCATACAAATAATCATTGGTGACCCGAAAAGTAATAATATCTTTTTGATCTGGAAATGATCCCCTAAGGCATAGATTATACATGCCCATAACATACTCCTCATCGGTGAATGGGGGAAATGGGAAGTTGTGTGCAAACCAATGAGTAAGGTTTTTAGTATATACTAGGAAAGAGATATTACAAATGTTAACACATCCAAAAGGCATATGAAAGGATATTTTTGTATGATCCGGATTTAGGTACCTCCAATATAATCTATCTAGGATTGTCCTAATATAAGTGGCATAGTATTAGGAGTACGTGTAAGAAAGACATCAAGATGAAAACATGAAGGCCATAAGTAGTCTGTGACATGGACTAACCCATGGTATAAACAGTGTAAGGTATGATGGTGGATTAATATCAGTAACATAAAAACATAAGAAATTTAATCTATCATGTGTACATATGGTTTCAACAAAAGTAGTATCGAATAGAATGTGATCCTAAAGACGAGCCATGTATGAAAAGTGTACATGTAAAGGGTACATGAGATGATGATGAGGAGGGAGATGGGATAATATTTTTCATGGAGGGAATAGGTGGCTTATATGGAATAATAGCTATAGTAGGAGGTGATGTAGAAGGGACAACATCTAATAAACAAATAGTGCCCTCAAGCGATGGTAAATGAGGTGGATCATCCATAGGATGAGGCTCATATGTAGTATCAATGTGAGGGATAGGAAAACTAGTGTTAGGGTCATGAACACAATATTGGAATGGATCACGATATTGAAAGATAGTATACTCAACACGTTCATGTAAGAACTTGATGCAATGGTGGACTATAGAAGTAATAACTTACATAGCATGAAACCATGACCTTCCTAACAATAAATTATATGGGATTGGTAAATCAATGACAAAGAAAATGGTAGGGAGAGTCTTAGGACCAACAGTTAAAGGTAAGGTAACATGATCAAGACATAGGTGGATAGTACCACAGTAAGCATGAAGTGGGATAGAAGAAGGGATAATGTCATTAGAAGACAAACCTAAGCCCCGAGGAAAGAACATAGGGCCAAAATTAAACTAAGAGCCATTATCAATAAGATTTCATTTGACGGTAACACCGCAAATGCGAGACATAATATAGAGTGGTGGATCATTGTCAAAGGGATGAATGTTAGTAAGAGGATTGGATCGAATGTTGTATGTTTTAAAAATGCATAAGAAAATGTGGTATACATGGAATCCAGATGCATGTCAATAGAAACATTGGTAGTAGCAAAAAGGGTTTGAACATGATGAAGTAAATCAGGATGGGTAAGCAAATATTCATTGATGGAGATACTCATGATGGATAAATGCAAATGCAAAACCCTAGAAGGTGCTATGAAGAAATGCGGGGTTCACCAAAATGATTAACTAAAATTGGAAACTACTCTCTAATACTATGAGAAGTATAGCCACTAGTTAATCTAAATAGGAGGACTAAAATGTTGTATAAATGCACTAAAATAGTATGAAATAACTATAAATAATGACACTAAGTGAAATGAAACCCTATATATGTAAGAAAGAAGGGAGAAATGACTTAGCTGATTAAAGAATAATATCAAAGGTTATCATAGGTCTGATAATAATATATAGTAGTAGGAACAAATACTCGAAGTCCCAAAAAGGTCAGATTTGGAGGATCCGAGAAGACTAACTCACTGGGGAATGTACTGGGCACCCTAAGGCACCCTCGGTTTGCAAATTAGGCACCGTAGTTTTTGTAAAATCTCGGAATCTAGTTTTCACAATGTTGCAAAGTTTCCCAAAGTGTTATCTGTCTGTCACATCATCGATCTTCTAGGTTGCGCCGAATGTGATGAATAGTGAAGTGATGACTGTAAGAAAGAAGGAAGTATCAAAACCCGGGAAAAATAAAATATGCAAAATGAATGGGTTAGATTAACCTCAGCTGTAAAATTATTGGATTTATTATTGAGTTATACATTACATTTCAGACCCGAATGTAGTCTTGGTGTGTGTGTGGGTGTGTGTGTGTGTGTGTGCATTTTGTGCCCTAGGTGCTCTTGTGTCATCGCACTTTGTGAATTAGTCCATAATAATACCTATAGAAAATGTAATAACATGTATGCATAGAATCGAATAGAATCCCTTCCACTATGCTATGTGTGTTGATGTATATCTCCTAGCCTTGATGCATGGTAATATGTGGATACAAGTGATGCAATGGATACAACTCTAGATGAAGTGATAATAGTATGTGACGTTAGGACCCTTATTATGGTCTCATAGCTTTGTATTTATAGGGTTATCTTGCTCTAATTTTCTAAATAACCTTGACATGGTTGACTAAGAAAATGATAAGGATGAAAAATGAATAGAAAGACCCCAAAAAGAAGTGGGAAAGTGGGACATAGATAAGTGCACCCTAGGTGGGACCAGGGTGCCCCAAGGCACCCCAAGATAGGCCTGGGCACTCGTGTTTAGGCTAAAATACCGGGACAATTGTGAAATAGGTGGATATGTGTCATAAAATATGAGGTAATGATGAAATAAAATACAAAATAAAGGTGGCCAAATGTTAGTATTAATTATTACTTTATTCACTTGAGAATCCTCTAAATAGTAGTATAAGATCGGGGTAAATAATGCCTATAGTGTTTGATTTTTTTCCTACAAGTAGTAGCAAGTGACATAGAAGAAAATACATCTATTACAAAAATGGTGTCGTCAAGTGGTGGTAAATGAGGTGGATATTCCATGGGTTGGGGCTCCTCTTTAATATATGTGTGCGAGAATAGGTACACTAGTATTAGGAAGCCTGGTCGCAATACTAGAATGGATCGCAATCACGAAAAATAGTGTACTCAATACTTTATTGTAAGAATTTGACAAAAATATGGAGAGTAGAGGAGATCACTTGCATGGTATAAAGGCGTGGCCTACCAAGGAGACATTTTTAAGAGACATGAAAATCTACAACAAAAATATAATGTTGATGGCAGTCTTTAGACCAATACCATAGACAATGTAATCTGTTATGGCGAAATCACAACACCCCTGATTGCTCACAAGTGAATGGTTGAGGAATTTAGTGCTATTCATCAAACATGGAGTTATCCCAAAGTTTGGGAATTTGAAATCATGATGACCCTCTAGAGAAGGCTGACTTCCTATCCTAACCTAGTGCCAACTACTCCAAAGTGTAAAGAGTTGCAAATCTAGCACTAATCTATAGTTTTTCCAAGGAGACAGATTTAGATAAAATGCATGAAAATTAAAACCTACTCTAAGGTAATGTGTTACACCAAGAAGAATGTCGAAAAACCTACACAATAAACACAACACTACTATAACCTTGCAATGAAAACAACAACAATACACAAAAACTTTGCATGTAATGAAAGATTAGAAAGATGCAATATAACACATAAGAGAGTTTGAAATATCCACATATCTGATTATATTAATCTAAAATTTGATGCAATACATCACATTTAAGGCTAAAGGCACAAAATTATCATTACAATATTCAAATAGGGAGGTTTGGAATCTCCAAAAATTGATTTTAGACAAGAAGAAGGAAGGGGGATATATAAGGTGTCCAACTTTTTAAAATGAGTCTCTCCTTACAATATATAGGAAGAATGAGAGAAAGGGAGAGAGAAGGAATTCGAAATATTTTTTCAACCACCAAAAAATGCATTAAAATCACCTATAAAAATGATGAGTACAACTCCAAAACCCATACCTCCATGTACTTTTCCTTGTTTGGGAAAAAAGGAAGCCATACCTTCATAATTTTGTTAGGTGAGAAATCTTGAAACATTCCTCTAAAATGGAAGACTATATTTCCTCATTTTGAAGTACTTGAACTCACTAAAACAAGAAAAATAGTGGCTATTGTGTAGAGGACACAGAGCTTTCAAAAAATTCCTATATTGTGCAAATCTAATCTCCTGTAAAAGGTATGGCCATCCGAGGATGAGGTGCCATACCACGATAAATGTGAGTAGTTGATCTCCTTTTCGGACTCTAAACTTTCATCAAACCCTCTAAAATCTGGAAATTTAGACTTTGGGATTCAAAGATTTGGGTATTTTGAATTTGGAGGTCACAGTTACTATTCATCTTGTTGAGCTCATGAAACCTCCGAAATGAAACCCCAAAGTCTAAAATTTAGATGTCAGGTTTCAGACTTCAAGTTTTGATTTAAGTTCATGCGGGTATAATGATTTAAAATGTTAAAACCTCAAAGTCTGAAATTCAAACTTCGGGTTCGGACATTTGTGTTTTCAAGGGTTTAATGTTTTGAGGTTCAGGGGTTCTGGGTTTTGGGATTTCGGGGTTTGGGTTTGAGGATTTTATGGGTTCAAGTTTCAAGATTTCGAGGGTTCGGGTTTAAGGGTTGTTCATCCATCTTGGTTGAGCATCTCTCAAAAATCCTGAAATCACAAAGTCTAAATTTTAGACTTTAGGTTTTGGACTCTTTTCCTCCCCATGTGGAACTACCGATTGCTCGACCTGCTTGCCAACCCGTAACTTCCGAATGTCAATTTCGAATTTCATACTTCGAACTAGATGTCATTCGACCTTTATAGCTCGCCTATTTAGAATTTTGACACACCGAGTCCAAAATATTTGCCACTTCAACTCGCTTGGCTTGGGCCTAACATGAAAACTCCCATGAGTGAATCAATCCCTCTATTTTCTCTCTGTGTAAGGTCATGTTTGTCTAATTTCTCATGAGGGGAAAAATTGTATAACAATTTGGCGACTCACAGGGTTACCTACCTGCTAGGTGAAAGATCAGTTGCCTTGAAGTATCCATTGGGCACGAGTCATAAATGAAATCGATATTGATCTTGTACTTGAAACTTTCTCCGACTACTTGCAACATGTTGATCCCGAACCTACTCCGCTTCCTCGCACACTCAATTTTTATAAGGAAATCTTGAAGTTAATATTTTGTGAGAGTGGAAAATTTTCTTGACCTAGAGTTTTCACCTGTTCTTGAAATGGACTATCCCAAAACCTGATTTTAGTTGCTCTACATTTGTTTTCCTTTGAAATCGGAAATTATTCCATACAAGTACACGCTTCTTCCTATTACAACACTCATCTTGGGAGGCGCAATGAATTGTAAAATGATACAACTTGGGAGCAAAAAAACATGTGCCACAGCACTTAGGGAAATGAAACCTAAACTACAACAAGACAATGTGCATACGCACTTAGAGGAATTAAAATCCTAAGCTAATATTTATAAGGGTGAAACCTTTCCTTTTCAGTAGCAATGTTATAGATAGGTTTCTTTTACCGGAATAGGAAGTTATTCTCTCATCCAAAGTAGTAGATAGTTGGAAGGAATTGTTGTTCTTACATCCCGTGACCATGTAAGGGCCACTCCAAATGACATTAAACTTAGAATGCTAGTTTTTCTCGATCTCGCATCCCATTTCGTAACTAATTCCCCTTCCCGGAAGGTTCTTGCCTTCGCGTTCTTATCAAATATCTTTTTGATCATGGCCTGATCCTTTTCCATGGTTTGCATGACATGCCCCCTTATCTCCTCCAATTCCATCAATTCCACATATCTAGCTTCCAGGCTTAAACTCGGAATACTCCAATTTTACTGAGTTTTCAAGTGGGAAACACAAGTGATATAGGCAAAATTTCCTCTTTCTTGTAGACTAACTTATAGTGAGACTTTCCCATTGACACCTTTGGTGTGATCCTCTCCCACAAGGATGACTTTAGCCATGTCCATTGGTTTTCATTCAGATTCCTCTTGATAATTCGTAGAAAATTTTTGTTTGTGGACTCTACTTGTTCATTACCTTGTGGGTAATAGTTTGAAGTGGTGATCAAGTAGATTCCATTCTTAACCCCCATTCGTCATCTTGGAACCTAGGAACGCCAATGCATTATCTCGATATGTGTTGAGTTGTGGATATCAATTACTTGATTAACGTGCAATATCAAACTTGTAGGAAATACAATAACCGACATCGTTATGCAGGGACCGGCATCATCAGAAAGGAGGAACCGACATCGCTTAGGGATAATCGGTGTGTGAGTGTATTAATTAACTCATGAGAATTAGATCTAATTTTAGCATAAAAGCATATCTATTAATTGTAATTGCATGGCTAAGTTCCCTAAGTTTATACATGCCTTTATAAGCATGAAAGCTATGGTTTAGAAGTAAAGAATTGAATGAGTTGATTATTGTGAGAATAATTGTGAGAGAGAGAATTATTGGAGAAGAAGAAAAAGTTTGAGTGAAATGAATTATAGTACATCTAAGAGGTGTGGAATATTGTAGATCATCAATTGTATATCTTGTCAAAGCTTTAGATAATAGGTTGTCTTATTTCTTGGAGGACGCAGCCCACACCGGGTGAACCATGTTAAATCTAGTGTTGATTTATATCTCTTGTTTTGTATAATTCTTCTGGTAGAATATCCGCTTTCATTGCATGTATGTTTAGATCTAATATATTATATCTACAACCTTGTGCTAACCCCAACAACTGGTATCAAAGCTTTTTTAGGGTTTTGATGCATTATCTACTTCAGATTCATATGCATGCATGTGGCATAATCGAGTTGGGCCATATGAGTTAAAAAGGAATGTATATCCGAAAGGATAAGGGTAAGTAATTAGATTTGAAAGATTTAGATCTTGATTTCGTGAGCATTGTATCTTTGGAAAGGAAATGAGAGTGAAATTTCTCAAAGTTGGGGAAACTAAGAAGAATAAAAATTAGAGATTGTGCACTCGGATGTGTGGGGATCAGCTTGGGTAGCTTCTCATGGAGGATCCTAGTATTATGTTACTTTCATTGATGATGCTACAAAAAGGTATGTGTTTATTGTATTAAACGAAAATATGATGTTTTTGATACTTTAAAAAAATGGAAAGCTCTTGTTGAGAATGAATCAAATTTAAAATTAAACTACCTTAGATCTAAAAATGGTGGTAAATACTATAACAAGCATTTCAATGATTATTGTTCAGTGAATGGAATATGAAGAGAAAGCACGATTACAAGAACACCACAAGAGAATGGTGTTGCAGAAAGAATGAACATGACAATCATGGAACATGCTAGAAGTATGAGGATACATTATGGATTGCCCTTGTAGTTTTGGGAAGAAGAAGTTGACACAATGGTTTATTTGATTAACGGTGGGCCTTTAAGCTCACTAGATCGAGGAATGCCAAAGGAAGCTTGGACCGGAAATGAGGTATATCTTTCTTTTCTTAAATTTATTGGTTCAAAACTTTTATGCATATTGATAAGGAAAATAGGAAAAGTTGGATCCAAAATCCAAGAGATGAACTTTCATTGGTTATGGATCTGGTGATTTTGGATTCCACTTTTGGGATTTAGAGAATTCTAAAATTATTAGGAGTCGTGATATTGAATGGAATGAAAAGAGAATGTACCGCTAGCAATAAGTTCTGTTTTGGCTTTTGAGGTTGCTTCTTCATCTGTTTCTCTAGTTTTACTTTGCGACCCTTCCGACTCGCCTTCTACCTAGAGATCAATGCTTTGTCCTCAAAATCTTCTTACACTGATTGAATGGCTTCTTCCTATTACAAAAAAATCACCAATTTGGCAAATATCACCTCCTTTTATGTTATGGTCAATGTGGTGATGAATTTCCTAAACCGGGATAGAAGATCTCACAAAGTGTGATTGGAACAAACAACTTATCTCGACCACTTCTCCAATTGCACTCTCACCGCTTGTAGTTCTACCACTCGACATAGAAATTCTTCCACTTTATCACCTTCTTTCATACTCATTGTATGAATATTTGACTCGGAGAAGCACATTTTTTTGAAATTATTTTCTTCGCAGATCATGGAAATATTATCTCAGTCACCTTTGATGTTGTTGCATTCTAAATGTGTGGTCGCACCTCATCGAATATGCTCAAAGTGTGATCAATATCAAGTCTTTTACATCAGTTTTGTCATACTTTTTCCTTCATCTTTATCGGTGGGTTGAGTGAGTATGCAAGTGATTATCTCCCGAAGATCTTCAAAGGGGAGAATGTTATTCATCCTTGTCATTTATGAAACATAATTTGGCCCTTTTAAGAGTGGGAATTGAAGAGAAATATTTTTGGAGTAGGCATGATCTAAAAAACAAAATTTTATTCTTATTGTTTGTTCAAAGATACAATTTCTTACTAATGAACAAAAGAGTGAAGGTGGGACTAGTACACTCATGTAGTGAGACACATATACTTGTGTGGGCATTCTATCTCACATTCATCATCTGCTTTGTAGTCTTCTTTAAGGTTTTCCCAAACCTTCTTGGATTGACACCATACAATGAACCAAAACCATTCCAGTAGTCCTTGACACACAAGATCCTTAAATTGTAGATTTCCAATTTTATGAAGGGCATCAATAAATGTGAGATAAAATACAATGTTTTTCTTTTCCTCTTAATGGCCATTCACCTTGACGATTGTTGACAACGTTGCTTTCTATATCGGGAATAGGTGACATGTGCTCTTATGATCACTTTTCTCTTTCTTATTTTATAACAAAAATATGATTAATCCTCCTTTATAGGTCTATGAAGATTCCTTGCTTTGTTGCAAGAGAAAACATCAAAATACTATAAGAAAACCAAGTTTCGAAATGTCTATGGAGTCAATGTTCAAAATGCAGCCGCTTTTGTCAAAACAATAACTTGTCTCCATGTGGGTATAGATTTATAAGTGTAAATATTTGTTGCTCACTTTTCTTATTCAATGCATCCTTTGCACAACCACATTCCCTTTAACTAATTTCCACACAGAATCCTTTCACCGGTCACCGCTAATTAAAAAATAATAAAATCCAAAAAGGAAAAATACATCGACATCTTGATCGCTCCAACCACGTTTACATTACTTCATTGGTTTTGATGCTCCACACAAAAATCCATTTTTCCCCTTCACGTTGTTATGTAGAGGAAGACTTCCATGCAAGACAAGGAAACTTTATCCAAAATAAGCCCATGTTTGTTTTGGTTAACTTGCCTTCATTCTTCCTTCCTTTTGTTGCGAGTAGATTTTGCAACTTTAATGCACTCCAAATTTCCTCGGAGATGACTTCATCAAGATAGGATTTTTCTTCCCTTTCCAGAAAGGTAAAGAATTCCTCCTAACTCCTTGTATTTTTTGAGTTATGGCTCGGCGGAGTTTGGAGGGAAAATTTGCCAAGGCGGACCCGCGGGAAAATTTTTGGCACTTAGCCTTTTGGCTAAAGAACTCAAAGGGAAAATTTCAGCCCGAAATCCCGTAAGGAAATGAAATGATGCCACGTGTCAAGGTGGAGTGGCGGGCGTCGGTGGGAGAACTTCAAGTTTTTGGCTTTTGGTCAAAATGTGTCAGAGGAAAAATTAGGTCGTGCCTCCCCAACCAATCAGAAGCCGACACGTGTCCACGTCAGCAAAGTGGGAGTCGGGGCATCGAGAGGAGTTTGGAAATTTTGCCAAAGTGGTGAAGGTGCAAAGGTAAAAACTTGAGCCACACCTCCACGCCGCATCAAAAGGCACCATGTGTCCACATCAAAGCAACGGAGTGGTAGGCTGGCAGAGGATTTTGGGAAATTTTCCCAATTTCGCAAAAGGAGAAAAAAGGAAGGTTGGGCCCACAGATCAACTAGAAGATGCCACATGTCATCGAGGAGCGGGGCACAAAATTTTTTGGGAATTTTTCCAATTTGGAAAAAGAGGGAAAATTTTCAAATTTCGGCTCGCGAACCCTAATTTTGCCCTAATTTCACCTGTTTTGCCTAAATCTTCAGAGGGCCATATCTTTTGATCCAAATCTCATATTTTCATGATTTTGGTATCATTGGAAATCTGTTGAAATTCTCCACATGATGGAATATTCAATTTTTATTTTTGGTGGGGTTTGGTGGGAGAAAAACAAAGAAGTGTCTCGGCATGGAAATAATTGTAGAACCAACCCCAACCACCAAAATTGATGAAGTATGACACTCGTTTCTTTTCCAAAGATGGCCAAATGCCTCAAAAATGGATTTTGAGGGTTCCCTTGCCATTTTAATGGATTTTTTTGGTTGGTGGGTGCAAAAATCAATTTTCCCACGTTTTTACCTTTTCTTCGTTCGCTTCATCATTAAAAGCCAGTTTTGGCTCATTTGTAAAGGGTTGGACATTTTTGTTCTTGCAGACTCCCCTCTTCCCCTTGGCACATGAATTCATGGAGTTTTAGGCCTCTCATTGGAACTGCAATACATTTTTTGCCTCCTTTCCATTGTAATGCATCATATCAAAAACTTGGGAATGATAAAGCATGCTCTGTGAATGAATTTTCAATCCTTTCTTGCGTTTATTGTTTCCTTCTGATCCTTCATTACATTTTGGTAATTTTTGCATGTTCTAGTGTTACATTCTTATGATCTGTGTCTATTTACAAAACAAAGGTCCATCACTCCTTTGGTGTATCACCATTTTTACTTAGTTTTGTTTCCTTTTGCATCTTTTAACTCTGTCTCCTTGGAATCTAGAGTAGGATTTAGCATTGAACCTCTGCAAAATTCATGCATACACCTAAACAAAGGGGTAAGAACTAGCTTTCTCTGGAGAGTTTTCTCACCTTGCAAGGTCCCACACCTTGGAGAAAACTCAATGTTGTGCAATCACACTAAATCACCCACTCTGGATTCGCATATCTGAAGGTCATTCAGGGGGTGTTGTATATTTGCACTAACAGGAACATAAAATTTCTTATACCAATAATAGATAGAAAGTACAAAAGATAATTCAATGATTTATTCATAGGATCAAAAATTAGTTTTATACATGCTCGAAAAGAGTTTTTTTCACCTACCTCATCAAAAGAGTAATAACAAGAGACGGGAGGTGGAAAAATCGCATGGAGGTTATAAAATGTCCCCACAAACATTGTAATAATTATTTTCTAACAAGATTCGAACTAAACTTCACAGAATGGGAGGTGGTTTGAAACCCTCACGGTATGTCACATCAGGTTTGCTTACCTATAGTGCATGTCGCCAATAAACCAAGATGATGAAAAGACTCGTAAAAAGACTAAAAGAAATATCAAAACCCTAAAAATGAAACATTTAAATGAATGGGTGGGACGGACCTCAACTACCACAATAGTGAGATTACTAATCGAGAACCGTGCATCGCATTTCAGATCCAAATGTAGTTCTGGTGAGTGTGTGGATAATGTTTCATAGGTGCTCTTGTACCAGTCACACTTTATGAATTATCAAGAAATAACTAAATATATAAAATGTAATAGAATGTGTGAATGGAATAGAATACAATCCCTCCCCTATAAAGTGTGATGCATATGAACCCACATTGTCCTATCCGATGGAGCTAATGGATGCAAGTGATCTCTAAGTGGATGTAGCTCTAGATGGATGATAGTAATGAATAGTGCTTGGTACCTCATTAGGGTCTCATAACTTTATATTTATAGGGTTTTCTTGATCTAATATCATAATTAAACCCAAAATGGCTGACCCACAAAAGATATGAAGCTTAAATGGTTAGAAATATCCCAAAGAGTGGTTGTAAAGTTCAAAAAGGATCGGGCAACCATGGTGGGACCAAGGCACCCATGGGTGCCTCTAAGACTAACAGGGACCTCAATCGAGGCTAAAATAATGGAAACCGATGGAATTTGACTTGGCATGTAGGTATAAGAGGTTGGGAATGATGAAATAAAATAAAAAAACATGGCCAAAATATGGGTGTTACTTAGTACTCTCTTCACTCAAGAACCTTCTAAATAGTAGTACAAGATGATGATTATATAATATCTAAAGTGCATGATTTTATAAGTACAATTTTTGCCACTTTATGTTGGTGATTAGAAAGCTCAAGAACATAAAGTAGATAGATATGCGTACCTAATGTCCATGAAAATTGTAGAAGAAAAAGTGCTAAAGGACTAAACAAAGCGTGGAATGACAAAAAGATGATGGAGTGTGGAAAATAAAGATGAAAAGGTGCAAAAGAGTGATGAGAGTGAACCGAATGTAGAAACGCATGTGTAGTTGTCGATGTGTGTGATGTACCGCATGGTTGGTATGGTGTGCTCTTTGTGAAATTTTGTTATTGATGACATTCTCATTTTTGTTGTTGTTTCCCACATTTGACTATTTTTTTCTCATACAGCCAGACCTGCAAGGAGAAAATGATCAAGTAGTCAAATATGTATGTATGTATGCATAAAAACACAATGTAAAAGACACATGCATATGTATGTAAATTTTAATATGTAAGTGAAAAGTGTAAATGGAACATGTGTACTTGATCCATGTTCAGAAAGAGAGTATAAAAGGATATCCTATATTGCTAGAGTTATTTGGGTGATCTGAGGCCATAGGCAAAAGAAGTGTAGGGAGGAATTCCGATGTATCCTCCAAGATCTAATTTCTTCCCTAAATGTTTTGAAGATATATCTCGTGATCGAAGTAGTGTGGGAGGCACAACCACCGTAACCTCGAAGCCCGTGAATCGCTTTCCTGAATGTTAAGGACACCATGTCCTATAAAAGCCCATTTTTAAGGGGTTCGTAGACTTTTATAAACCTAATCATTATATGTAACTCACAATTGCAAGGGCGTTATGTGCAGTGAATTGAACTAATGTAAATGTGTTGTGTTAGTATGTAAACCCCAAATGATGTATTTGTAATCGATAGAAGAATACGGCCCCAAAAGAGGACCAACCGCACTAATTTTGAAACTCTTCCCTACGGGGAAGGGAAGGCACTTAGTAGAAACCAAGGCATGCAAAAATAGGAGATTAGCCAAAGACAAGTGTTACTACAAAAAAAAATGCACATAGAATACAATGTGTAAGCTACACAAACAGTGTAAAAAATACCAAGCAAAGTAGTAATGTAAACACACTAGAAGAAAATTTAGCTACACAAAGTGGGATACAAACATGGAAAATCACTCACGATGTCACAAGACATGTGAGTAAAACATTTCAGTAAACAACAAACAAGTGTGCACACCAAACATAGGGCAAGGCCCACAAACAATAGCAAACAATGTAACAACCAAGTATGGAAAAAAATATCCATGTATAACAAATAAGTATGGAAAAAATATCCATGTATAACATGTTAGAATGATAACTAGTATGTAAAGAGCATGTAGAACCAAGTAATGTAAAGTGATAAGTATGAAATGAAATGATAACACCTGAAAGAGATGAATGTGTAAGCCTCAACGACTAGTGTAGGAAGGGTAGAATGAGAGCATCCATACATGTTGTGTGTAAAATACATGTATCCGTGATCACAACTAGGAAAAATACATGAACATAGATGTATGAATGGTATAGATAAATGACATACAAGTAATATAACTAGCATGTGTAATAAAGAGACGATGAATAAACAAAATTAAGCAAGACTAAAAGAAACCATAATATGCGGATGTTGTGAATGGATGAAAATGAATGCAAGATGCAATGATAGGGGCCTAATTCCCCCAATTGAATGGAAATGTATGCAGTGAGGTTCATTTTATTTCCCCCTCAGTAGTCAAGAATTAACTATAAATGAGAGTGCGTCATCGGGAAATGGTCATATAGTGTGTGTTGTGTCTAGCGTGTTATGATGAGTATGTATGTATAGTGATTATGATATGCGACGTATAGAAGAGATGTACTTAAACCTTATAGCTTAAGCATATATCATGAAAAAATTAATGTAAGAGTGACAATTTAGCCTAAAGTGTTTATCAATACTAAATGAAAAGTAGGGAGTGATGATGTAACCTAGAGCGTATATATCCACAAGATTAAGAGATATGTGACCATTTATCCTAAAGTGTATGTCACTAGCCTAATAATGTCACATAATGGAAGGCTAAATGATAAGTGTCGATAAATGTAAGGTCCATTTTATTTATAAACCCTCGAAGTCTATTATGGACCAAGGAACTAAAGTGTGTCATCGGGTAATGAGTGCAATATGTAGAGGATGATATAATGTATGTAATGAAGATGATAAATGACCATGTGATAAGTAGAAATGTGGAAATGCTGGTAATGCAAGATGTGAAGAATGCATAAGGTGTAATGTATAGAGTAACATGTAATGTATCTAAATAGACTAGTGTTTTAGTATGTAAGATGAGTAATGTATGAGTCTAGACGCATAGATAATATAAGTATGATGCATTCATAACGATTTAAAAATATTAGGTATGATGTGTGACACATAATATGTGAATAGATGCAATGTGTAAGATCTATTATGCGGTGTGTGAGTTTCATGTGTAGTAATCCCTCAACAATCAAGTGTGAACTGAAGCAACATAGTGTATCATCAGTTAATGACGATCCTAAAGTGTGAATGAACATTTGTATGTTAGGAAATTGATGTATGAGAATGCAAAGATGAGATATGAGTAGATGCTACAATGATGTATGTGTAAATGTTAAGAGTGTGATGTAGTATTATGTAAGTATGTGAATGAATGAAAATGCAAAAATGAGAGATGTACCTATGTAGATATGATGATGAAAGTTGGGGGAGGAGTGAATACTATGCCCCCAAAGTGTGTGTGTCAAAAATTTTGTCATCTAGTGTCATATATAATATTATCACTCTCAAGATCGTAGTCAAACAGATAAACATTGGTGACTTGATAAGAAATAATGTCTAGTTGATCACGTAATAGACCATATAGGATTACGTTATACATGCCCATAGATACTCCTCATCGGTGAATGGAGTAAGTGGAAAACCGTGCACATACCAATGAGTAAGATTTTTCAAATAGTCAAGAAAGGAACTATTACGGGTAAAGATACAACCTAAGGACATGGGGAAAGATATATTTGTATGATCAAGATCAATAGTTCCTCCGATGTAATCAATCCATGACTTCCCTAATGTGAGAGAAGAAGAGTGAGGAATGCGCTATAGATATATTGTAAGATGAAAGACACATAAACCATAAGCAACAATAATATGAACAAATCCATAATAAAGATTAGGAACATGTGGGGAGGATATAAATCTTCAAAAGAGAAATGTAGATGGGTGAAACCCTCATAGGTACATATGGTGTTATTGCACGTAGGATCAAATGGAATATGTTCCCAATAGGAGTCATTCATGAAGAGTGTGCAAATAAATGTTGGGCATGCTAAAGTAGGTGGTACATGTGAAGGTGTATGCAATAAAGTGATGGCCATGGATTGGATATGCCCCTAATAAGGAATCATAGTAGCAGGAGTGATTAACTAAAATTGGAAACTACTCTCTTATACCATGAGAAGTATAACCACTAGTTAATATAAATAGGAGGACTAAAACACTGTATAAATGCACTAAAATAATATGGAATAATTATAAATAATTATACTAAGTGAAATGAAACCCTAAATATGCAAGTAAGAAGGGATAAATGACATCTAATTAAAGAATATTGTCATAGGTTGTCATAGATTTGATAATAAAATCCAAGAGTAGGAACAAACACTTTGAAGTCCCGAAATGGTCATATATGGAGGAGCCGAGCAGATTGAGGCACACTGGGAGTGTACTTGGGGCACCCGGAGGTGCCCTAGTCTGCAAATTAGGTGCCTTGGTTTCTATAAAATCTCTAAATCTAGTTTTCATAGTGTCGCAAGGTATCCCTAAGTGTTCTCTGTCTATCATAGCAGATCCTGTCGAGGATGCGCCGAATGTCCTTAATAGTGAAGTGATGACGTACAAGAAACAAGGAAGTATCAAAACCATAAGAAAAATAAAAGATGCAAAATGAATGGGTTGGACTAACCTCAATCACTAAACAAGTGGTCTTATCATTGAGAACTGCACACGTTTCGTACTTGGATATAGTTCGTGTGTGTGTGTGTGTGTGCATGTCATGCCCTAGGTTCTCTTATGTCAATCGCACTTTGTGAACTAGTGAGCAATAATAACTATAAAAATGTAATGGCATGCGTGGATGGAATAGAATATAATTTCTCCAAATGGATGCAACTCCAGATGCAATGATAGTAGTATGTGATGCTAGGACCCTTATCATGGTCTCATAACTTTGTATTTATAAGGTTCTATTGCTCTAATTTTGTAATTTACCCTGACATGGCTGACTAAGAAAATGATAAGGATCAAAAACAACTATAAAGATCCCAAAAAGAAATGAAAAATTTGAACATAGATCAAGGCACCTTAGTTGGGACCAGGCACCCTAGTACGGGCATGAGTGCTTGGGTTTAGGCTAAAATGTTGTGAAAGTTGCAAAATAGATGGATATGTATAAGAAAATATGTGGGAATGATGAAATAAAATATAAAATAAAGGTGGTCTCTAAATAGTAGTATAATATTGGGTTAAATATTTCCTATAGTGCATGATTTTGTGTCTACAATTTTCCCCACTTTATGTTGGTGAGTGAAACAGATAAAGAACATAAAGTATATAGAAATGTGTACTGATGTCCATATAGAGTGTAGAAGAAGATGTGATGAAGGACTAGACTCAAGAATGGAATCAAATAAATAAAAATGTAGAGGAACATGGATTCTAAAGATGAAAAATGTGCATAAAAAGTGATGAGAGTGAACCTAGGGTGGAACACATGTGTAGTAGTTGTTGTATGTAATGTACCCGCATCATACTAAAGGTAAGTGCATATTGTGGTGTGTTTTTGTTGTTACTATTGTTGTTGGTGGTGTTGTTGCTCTCAATTTGATTGCTTATTTCTCATACGACTGCACCTGCAAGGAGAAAATGATCAAGTAGTCAAATATGTATGTATGTAAAAAAATGTGTAAAATATGCATGTGTATAGAAATGTGTAAAGTACACAAATGTAAAATATGTGAAAATAAAAGTGTAAATGGAACATGTGCACCTGATCCATGTTGAGAAAAAAAGGGTGTAGAAGGATATCCTATACTATCATGAGTTTTTGGGTGATCTCACACCACCCGGCTGAAGAAATATATGGAGGAAATGCTCTGTGTCCTCCAACCTTTAACTCGCTTCTACTAAAATGTGTGAAGAGATCTCTATACTGTCTTAGTTTTTTGGATGATCCGATGCCACTGGATGAAGTAGTGTAGAGATACACACCCACCGTAACCCCCAAGCTCTGTAACTACTCGCATAATTGCCAAAGGACACAAAGTCCTATATAGGCCAATGTGTATGGAGTTCATATTGGTCTGAACTCACTCATTGTATGTAAAACCACAATACTAAGGGTAGAAATTTCACCGTATCGAGGCAAAGTGTAAATATGTTATGTTAGTAGAAACCCTTAATGATGCCCTCCCTCTTTTGGGTGCATTAGACGCATTCGAAAGGATAATGGGACCCCAAAAGAGGACCAACTACACTCGACCTATAGAACTCTTCCTGCAGGGGAAAGAGAAAACACTTTGTAGATACCAAAGTGTGCACAAAAGGGGATGGCTAGGCAAACAAGTGTTAGTCTGAAAACACATGCATGTAATAAAGCAAGTATAAAATATGCAGACAATTTAGAAACTACCAAACAGAGTAGTATAAACACGCAAGAAAAAAATTAGACCCCAAAAATTGGGTTATAAACATGGGACATCACTCATGATGTCGAAGACACACAAGGTGATCATGGCCGCAAACAACAGGCAAGTGTGCACAAAAGTAAAGGGAAAATCCTACATATAACGGAAAACAAAGCATAAAAGTAGAAACAAAGAAGTAGTCATAGAAATAATTGATCCTCCAATACAATTTTCACACATGAAACATTTTTAGCCTATTAGAGTGATAACCAATATGTCAAAGCATGTATGAGCAAGTAATATAAGATGTTAAGTAAAAACAAAACCATAGGACCTATATAAGATGAATGTGGATGCCCCAAGTGACCAAAGTATAAGAAGGGTAGAAGGGGAGCATCCATGCCACGTGTAGGATCCTCGTATCTATGATAACACTAAAAATGCATGAATTTGCATGTGTGTATCATAATGACATATAATAAAATAGTCTAACATGTGTAGTAAAGTGGTCATACAAAACACTAGTAAGAAAAAGTAAATGCCCCCAAGACAATGTAGTATGTTGCGGATGGATGGAATGGATGTATAGTGGATTGATATGAAAAACATGCCCCGAGTGGATGGAATGTATGCAATGAGGTTCATTTTTTCCCCCTCAATAGTCAAGAATGAACCGTAAAGGAGAGTGCGTCACCGGGAAATGGTTGAGTAGTGTTGGTTGTTTCTAGCACTCGTGATAACCGCATATATGTAATGGTGATGAAATATGCCATGGGGAGATATTTTTGTGAACCCTATAGCTGATGCGTATATCAAGAATTCTTGAATGGATGAGTGATGATGTGTGCCTAAGCGTATATCACTATATGATGAAATAAGGAAGATGGGTGATAATTTAGCCTAAAGCGTATGTCACTATATCATGAAATAATGGAGATGGGTGATTATTTAGCCTAAAGCATATGTCACTATAAGATGAAAGGAGGGAGTGGTGATGTAACCTAAGGGGTATACCACTAGAACATGATAGAATGAGTGACAATTTAACATAAGGTGTATGTCACTAACGCTAGAAATTTCACATGAGGAAAATGTGAATGATGAATGTAAGGTCCATTTGATTGGTAAACCCTCGATAGTCAAGTATGAACCGAGGAACTAAATTGAATCATAGGGTTGTGTCAACAACACATAAAAGACAACGTATTATAAATGACCAAGTGATGAATAGGGTATGTAAATTTGCGATGTGGGTAATGCGATATAGGATGTGTAGTAGGCGTAGGATGAGTTATGTGTGAAAATGCAATAATATGTGTATATAGAAATGAAATATATAATGATATTGAGTTTAAATGGACCCATAGGTAATGGAATCTAGTTAGTAGGTATAACATATATGATGTATGAATGTGCCATCCGAATCATGCAATGTAGGAATTGTAGGATGTATAAGATGCGGTGATAGGTGTAGATATAATATGTAGTGATAAATGTAAAGCTAGACCCATATGTAATGGAATCTAACGTAAATGTAGAATTTATGGAGGAAATGAAAAACTAGACTCATATGTAATGATGACTAGTGTAGTATATGGTATATATGATATGAAAATGTGGTGTGTATAATGTGATTTGGAGAAATAAATGTAGGGTGAATGGTGTAGCATGTGTAATGTAGGATGAATAATGGAATATGTAGTGCCTATGGTGTAGTGTGTGGGGTTTAATGTAATGGTAATCCCTCAATAGTCAAGTGTGAACCAAAGCACAAGAGTGTGTCATCGATTAATGATGGTGTTATGATGCATGATTGCTACAATCGATAGAAAAATGAAGAAGAAGTATGAAAGATGAGACTAAGAAGCTAAGTGGAGAAAAGAAAATGGGGGTGTGTGAGTGTTATGCCCCCAAGTGTATGTGACCAAAAATTATGTAAATTCATTGAGAATATCATCATCCTCATGGCTAAATTCATACAGATAAGCATTGGTGACTCGACAAGAAATAGTATCTAGTTGATCCGAAATGATCCCCTAAGGCATAGATTTTATATGCCCATAGCATACTCCTCATCGGTGAATGGGGGAAGTAAGCAACCATGTGCAAACCAACGAGTAAGGTTTTGAGTATAACCTAGGAAAGAGATATTGCAAATGATAACACATCTAAAAGGCATAGGAAAGGATATGTCTATATGATACGGATCTAGGGTACCTCCAATATAGTCTAGCCAGGATTTTCCTAATGTAAGTGGTAAAGTAGTAGGAGTACATGTAAGAAAGACATCAAGATGAAAGACACGAAGGCCATAAGTGGTTGTGATATTAAATAACCCATGGTATAAATAGGGATGGTATGACGGTGGACTAATATAAGTAATAGAAAAACCTAAGCAATCTAATCTGTCATGCGTAAATATGGATTCAGGAAAAGTAGGATCGAATAGAATGTGCTCCCAGTATGAGCCATGTATGAAAAGTGAACATGTAAAGGAAGCATGAGTTGACGATGACAAGGGAGATGGGATAATATTGTTCATGGAGGGAATAGGTGGCTTATATGGAATAATAGTTGTAGTAGGAGGTGATGTAGAAGGGAAAACATCAAATAAACAAATAGCACCCTCAAGCGGTGGTAAATGAGGTGGATCATCCATAGGTTGAGGCTCATCTGTAGTATCAATGTGAGGGATAGGAAGACTAGTGTTAGGGTCATGAACACAATATTGGAATGGATCACGATCTTGAAAGATAGTATACTCACACATTCATGTAATAAATTGATGAAATGGTGGATCTAGAAGTAATAATTTTCAAGGCATGAAGTCATGGCCTTCATAGCAAGAAATTATATGAGATCGGAAAATCAATGACAAAGAAAAAGGTAGGGAGAGTTTTAGGACCAACAGTGAAAGGTAAGGTAACATGATCAAGACATTGCAGAAAATAGTACCATGGTAATCATATAATGAGATAGAAGAAAGGATAATGTGATGAGAAGACAAACCTAAGCCTCGAAGAAAGAACATAGGGAAAAATTTAAGCCAAGAGCAATTATCAATAAGAGTGTGTTTGAAAGTAACTTTGTAAATGCGAGACATAATATAGAGTGGTGGGTCATTGTCAAAGGGATGAATGTCAGTAGGAGGTTTGGCTCCGAACACTATATGTTTGAAAAGGCATAAGAAAATTTCGTATACATGGAATCTGGATGCATGTGAACAGAATAATTGGTAGTAGAAAAAATGGTTTGAACACGATGAAGTAAATAAGGACGGGTAAAGTGAGATATTCATTGATGAGAAACTGATGATGGTAAATGCAAATGCAAAACCCTAGAAGGTACTACAAAGAAACATGGGGTTTACCAAAATGATTAACTAAAATTGGAAACTACTCTATAATACTTGATAAGTATAGCCACTAATTAATCTAAATAAGAGGACTAAAATGTTGTATAAATGAAATAAAAATTATGGAATAATTATAAATAAATGTACTTAGTGAAATGAAACCCTAAATATGTAAGGAATAAGGGAGAAATAACTTAGTTGATTAAAGAATACTATCGTAGGTTTTCAAAGGTATGATAATAAAATCCAAGAGTAGGAAAAACACTCAGAAGTCCGAACTAGTTAGATCCGGAGGATTCGAGAAGACCGAGGTGTCGTAGGAATGTATTGGGCTGCGCCCGGGGTACCCTGGTTTACAGATTAAGCACCCTAGTTTTTGTAAAAGCTCTCGAATCTAGTTTTCACAATGTCATAAATTATCCCAAAGTATTCTCTTTCTATCGCATTAGATCTTCTAGGTTTATTGAATGGGATAAATAGTGAAGTGATGACCTCCAAGAAAGAAGGAAGTATCAAAACCCTAGGAAAAGTAAAATATACAAAATGAATGGGTTGGATTGACCTCAACCATAAAATTAGTGGTCTTATCATTGAGTGCTACATTAAATTTCAGACCGGATGTAGTTACGGGTGTGTGTGTGTGTGTGTGTGTGTGTGTGCATTTCATGCCCTAGGTGTTCTTGTGTCGATTGCACTTTATGAAGTAGTGCACAATAATACTTATAGAAAATGTAATAAAATTAACCCTAACATGGTTGACTAAGAAAATGATAAGGATGAAAAATAGATATAAATACCCCAAAAAGAAGTGGGAAAGTGGGACATATATAAGTGCACCCTAGGTAGGACTAGGGCACCCTCAAGATAGGCCCGGTAGTTGGGTTTATGCTAAAATACCAAGACAATTGCAAAATAGGTGGATATGTGTCAAAAAATCTAAGGGAATGATAAAATAAAATAGAAAATAAAGGTTTCCAAAAGGTGGGATTAATTAGTACTTTATTCACTTGAGAGCCCTCTAAATAATAGTATAAGACCAGGCTAAATAATTCCTATAGTGTTTGATTTTTTTTTCTACAAGTAGTAGTAGTAAGTGGCATAGAAGAAACCGCATCTATTATAAAAATGGTGTTGTAAGTGGTGGTAAATGAGGTGGATATTCCATGGGTTGGAGATCCTCTATAATATATGTGCACGGAATAGGAACACTAGTATTAGGAGCTTGGTTTTAATACTAGAATATATCATGTTCACAAATAATGGTGTACTCAATACTTTCATGTAAGAATTTGATAAAAATATGGATAGTAGAGGTGACCACTTGCATGGTATAAAGTGTGGCCTAATAAGGAGACATTTTTAAGAGACAAGAAAATCTACAACGAAAAACACAATGTGGACAGTTTTTAGACCAACATTATAGCAATGTAAATCATGCATGGTGAAATCACAGCACCCCTTATTGCTCACAAGTGAATGGTTGAGGAAGTCAATGCAATTTTTCAAACATGGAGTTATCCCAAAGTGTGGGACTTTACAATCTGGATAACCCTCCGGAGAAGGACGACTTCCTATCCTAACCTAGTGCCAAGTATTCCAAAGTGCAAAAGAGTTACAAATCTAGCAATAATCTATAGTTTTTCAAAGGAGACATATTTAAAGAAAATGTATGAAAATGAAAATGTACTCTAAGGGAAGGTGATGCACCAAGAAGGATGTCCAACAACCTAGAGAATAAACACAACACTACTAGAACCTTGCAATGAAAACAAAAACAATACACAAAAACCTTGCACGTAATGAAAGATTAGAAAGATGCAATATAACGTAGAAGAGAGTTTGAAATATCCACAGATCTGATTCTATTACTCTAAAATTTGATAAAATATATCACATTGAGGCCAAAGGCACAAATTTTTCATTACAGTATTCAATTAGGGAGGTTTGGAATCTCCAAAAATCGATTTCAGACAAGAATAAGGGAGGAGGATATATAAGGTGACCAACTTTTTAAAATGAGTCACTCCTTACAATATATAGGAAGAATGAGAGAAAGGGAGAGAGAAGGAATTATAAATCTTGCTTCAACCACCCAAAAATGCATTAAAATCACCTATAACAATGATGGGTGCCACTACAAAACCCATACCTCCATGTACTTTTCCTTATTGGGGAAGAAAGGAAGCCCATACCTTCATAATTTTGGTAGGTGAGAAATCTAGAAACATTCCTCTAAAATAGTGGACTATATTTTCTCATTTTAAAGTACTTAAACTCACTAAAATAATAAAAATAGTGGCTATTATATAGAGGACACCGAGAGCTTTCAAAAAATTCTATTTTGAGCAAATCTGAGCTCCCACTCAAAAGTAATGGCCATCTGAAGATGAGGCACCATACCGCAATAAATGTGACTGGTTGATTTTCCTTTTCAAACTTTAACCCTGCATGTACCCTCTAAAATATGATAATTCAGACTTTCAGGATTCAAAGATTCAAGTATTTTGACTTCAGAGGTCATATTTACTTTTCATCTTCCGAAGCTCATAAAACCTCTGAAATGCCAAAACCTCGAAGTCTTAAATTTAGACTTCGGGTTTCAGACCTTTGTTTTTTCACAGGTTTCAAATCTTTGTTTTTTCATGGGTTTTAGGTTTCTGGGTTTGGGGGTTCAGGTTTCAATATTTTAAAGGTTTGGGTTTTGATATTCGAGGGTTCAGGATTTCATGGGTTTGGGTTTTGGGGTTGTTAATGCATCCGGGTGGCGCATCTCTCCAAAATACCAAAAGCCCAAAGTATGAATTTTGGACTTCAGGTTTTGGAAATTTTCTCCCCGCGTGGCACTGTTCATTTCTCAACCATGCCACCAACCCCGAAATTTTGAATGTCCAACGTATGAATTTAGACTCTGGACTTGATGTCCTTCGGACCTTTTTAGCTCACTGATTTAGAATTTTGACCCACTGAGTCCAAAATCTCTTCCACTTCAAATCGCTTGGCTTGGGCCCAACATGCAAGCTCCCATAACTAAATCAATCCCTCTATTTTATCTCTGTGTAAGGTTATGGTTGTCTAATTTCACTTGAGGGGAAAAATTAGATAATAATTTGGTGACTCGCATGGTTACCTTCTTGCTAGGTGAAAGATTAGTTACCTTGAAGTATCCATTGGGCACAAATTCACAAATGATATCTTGATATTGATCTTGTACTTGAAACTTGCTCCTGACTACTTGCAACCTACTGATCCTGAACCTATTCTGCTGCCCGCACTCTCAATTTTTATAAGGATATCTTGAAGTTAATATTTTGTGAGAGTGGAAAATTGTCTTGACTTGGATTTTTCACTTGTTCATGAAATGGACAATCCCGAAACCTAATTTTAGTTGCTCTCGCATTTGTTTTCCTTTGAAATCAGAAACTATTCCATACAAGTACATGCTTCTTCCTGTTACAACACTCATCTTGGGAGGTGGAATGAATTCTAAAATGATATAACTTAGGAGCAAAAAAACTTGTTACAACACTCATCTTGGGAGGTGCTTCTTCAATTGTATATCTTGTCAAAGATTTAGATAATAGATTGGATTGTTTCTTGGTGGATGTAGCCCAAACTAGGTGAACCACATTAAATTTTTGTTGATTTATATTTCTTGTTTTGGTATAATTCTTATTTTGAATATCCACTTTCATTACATGTATGTTTTGATCGATATATTATTCAGTACAACCTTGTGCTAACCCTAACAACTTGTATCAAAGATTTTTTGAGGGTTTTTGTGTTGAAAAATTTACTCACAGAGGGTTTTCTTATGGAGTGCGAGCTACAACAATGGAAAAATAAAACAAATACAAGGTAGAGAAGTATGACGACTAAAATTATCAATTATGGAAGATGCAGATTGAGGATTATATGTATCAAAGAGATTTATAGTTACCGTTACATGAAAATTCTATACCTACAAAGATGACTGATGAAGAATGGAATATTATTGACAGAAAGGCTTTAGGATCTATAAGATTGAGCCTAGAATCATCCATGGCTTCCAATATTACAGAAGTGACTTCTATGGTAGAGTTAATGAAATCTCTTGATAATTTATATGAAAAACCTAGTGCTTAAAAATAGAGTTTTTTGATGAAGAAACTATTTAGTTCTAAGATGCATGAAGGTGGATCTGCATCTAGTCATTTGAATTATTTTTGATCTATTGTAAATCAGTTAAAATTGGTTGATATTCCATTTGATGATGAAGTAAAAGAACTTTTATTCTTATGTTCTTTGCCTGATAGTTGGGATAACTTGGTAATGGTTGTTAGTAATACATCATCTGCTAATAATATTTTGAATTTTTATGAACCGGTTAGTATAATTTGAATGAATAAATTCACAAGAAAAGTAAAGAGGAAACATCCGGGAATGCTTTTAATGTAGAAAGAATAGGTAGGTAGAAGGAGAGATCCAAGAGTAAGAATAAAGGGGATAAAATCAAGGGATGGTAGATATAAATCTAGAGGTAAGGGAATTACTTGTTAGAAATGTGGAAAGAAAGGACATGTAAAGAAAGATTCTTGGTTAAAGGATAAAGAGAACCAACATACATACGAAAAAGGTAAAGAGTCAAATAAAGATGAAAATATTGCATTAGAGTTAATGCAAGATGCTCTTATTATTTATTTGGATAATAAAATAGAATCATGGGTTTTAGATTCAGAATCTTCTTTCCATGCAACTCCTAATAAGGGATATTTCAAAACTTATGTCCAAAAAATTTTGGGCATGTTTATTTGGGTGATGATGAACCTTGCAATATTATTAGTAAAGGGAAAGTTCATCTAAAATTGTAGAATGAAAATACATGGGTATTGAAAGATGTGAGGCATGTGTCAAGCCTCAAGAGGAATCTTATTTTTGTATGGCAACTAGGTGAAGTTGGTTGCATGGTTACATTCACAACAAAATCTTGGAAATTCACCAAGGGTTATTTTGTTGTGGAAAGAGGTAAGAAGGTAGGAACATTATATTTATCTACTTGTGTTACTGATTCCTTTTCTACATTATCTGCTTTCTATTCATATGTATACATGTGGCATAATTGGTTGGGCCATATGAGTCAAAAAGGAATGCAGATCTTAAAGGATAAGGGTAAGTTATCAGATTTGAAAGATTTAGATCTTGATTTCTATGAGCATTGTATCTTTGGAAAGCAAAAGAGATTGATATTTCTCAAAGTGGGGCAACTAAGAAGGAGAAAAAAATGGAGCTTGTGCACTTAGCTTCTCATGGAGGATCCCAGTATTATGTTACTGTCATTGATGATACTACAAGAAAGTTATTGGTTTTTTTATACTTTTAAAAGATGGAAAGCTCTTGTTGAGAATGAATCAAATTCAAATTTTAAGTTCCTTAGATCTGACAATGGTGGTGAAAACTATACCTAGGCTTTCAATGATTATTGTTTAATGAATGTAATACAAAGAGAAAGGATGGTTCCAAGAACACCACAAGAGAATGGTGTTATAGAAAGAATGAACATGACAATAATGGAATATGCTAGAAGTATGAGGATACATTCTAGATTTCCCTTACAGTTTTGGGAAAAGCGATTGACACAATGATTTATTTGATTAACCGTGGGCCTTCAAGTTCACTAGATGGATGAATACCAGAGGAAGATTAGACGAAATAGAGGTAGATCTTTCTTTTCTTAAATTTTTTGGTTCAGAAGCTTGTGTGCATGTTGTTAAGGAAAATAGGAAAAAGTTAGATGCAAAATCCAAGAGATGCACTTTCATTGGTTATGGATCTGGTGATTTCAGATTCCATTTTTTGGGATTTAGAGAATTCTAAAATTATTAGGAGTCATGATATTGAATAGAATGAAAAGAGAATGGACCTTCTAGCAATAAGTTTTGTTTAGGATTTTGAGGTTACTTCTTCATTTGCTTCTCTAGTTTTCCCTTGAGACCCTTATGACTCTTCTTCTACCTAGAGATCAATGCTTTGTCCTCAAAATATTTGTACTAACCGACCGAATGGCTTCTTCTTATTACAAAAATTGATGATTTTAGAAAATCCCGCCTCCTTGTGGGTGATGGTCAATGTGGTGATGAATGTCTTGAACTAGGAAGGAAGATCTCATAGTGTGAGAGGGACAAAAACTTATCTTCAACCACTTCAAAATTTCACTCATCTTTGCTCATAGTTCTACCACTCAACATAGGAATTCTTCCACTTTATCACCTTCTTGCATACTCATTATATGAAGCTTTGACTGGAGATGAACAATTATTTTCAAATTATTTTCTTCGTAGATCATGGAAGTATTATTCCAGGTCACCTTTGATGTTGTTGCATTCTTAATGTGCAGTCACACCTCATCGAATATGCTCAGTGTGATCAACATCAAGTATTTTAAATCTGGATTTTCATACTTTGTTCCTTCATGTTCAGTCGGGGTCGAGCGAGTGTGTGAGTGATGATCTCGGAGATCTTCAAAGAGTATAATGGTCTTCATATTTTTCATCTATGCAACAAAATTTGGCCCTTTCAAGAGCTTGGAATAAGAGAGAAATAGTTTTGGAGCAAGCATGATCTCAAATAAAAAATTATTCTTATTATTTTTTCAAATATACAATGTATTACTAATGAAAATAAGAGTGAAGGTGGTCTCGGTACTCTAATGTAGTGAGACATAGATGCTTGTGTGGGCATTCTATCTCACATTCATCATCTACTTTGTAGCCTTCTTTAAGGTTTGCACAAACCTTCTTTACTTGGCACTTTGTACATAGATGTAACCATAATAATTCCAGTAGTACTTAACACACAAGATCCTTAAATTATAGATTTCCACTATTATGAAGGCCACCAAGAAATGTGAAATAAAATCAATGCTTTGTTCTTGGCCTCTTAATGGCCATTCAATTTGACGATTGATTGGCGTACACGCTTTCTATATCGGAATGGGTGACATGTGATCTTATGGTCACTTTTCTCCTTCACATTTTATAAAAACAATATGATTAATCCTCTTTTGCATGTCTATGAATATTTATTGCTTTTTTGCAAGAGAAAATGTTAAAATACTATAAGAAAGACAAGTTTCGTAAAGGTCAATGGATTCAATGTTCAAAATGCATTCGCTTTTTCAAAACAATAACTTGTCTCCATGTGGGTATATATTTCTAGGTGTAAATCTTTGTTTCTCACTTTGCTTATTCAACACAACCTTTGCACAACCACATTCCCTTTAACTAATTTCCACACAGAAATCCTTTCACTGGTCCCCGCCAATTAAAAAACAAGAAAATCTAAAAAAGGAAAACTAAAGCGACATCTCGATCGCTCCAACCATGTTTACATTACTTCATCTATTTTGATACTCTACACAAAAATATGTAGGTCCCCTTCATGTTGCTATATACAAGAAGACTTCCATACAAGCCAAGGAATAGAAAAGCTCGATACCAATAATAAATAGAAAGAGCAAAAGAGATAATTCAATTATTTATTCATAAGATCAAAAATTAGTTTTATACATGCTTAGAAAATGGTTTTTTTCACCTTCCTCATCAGAAGAGGAATAACAAGAGATGGGAGGTGGAAACACACATGGAGGAGATAAAATGTCTCCACAAAAATGTAATAATTATTTTCTAACAAGATCCGGCTGAACTTTATAGGACCGGGAGGTGGTTTGAAACCCTCACTATATGTCACATCAGTTTTCCTCCTATACCACATGTCACCAATAATCTAAGATGATGAAAAGATATGTAAAAATATTAAAGAAATATCAAACCTAAAAAATGAAAAACGTAAATGAATGGGTCGATGGACATGAACTACCACAATAGTAGGCTTACTAACTCGAGCAATGCACTACATTTCAAATCCAAATGTAGATCCGGTATGTGTGGATAATGTGCCCTAAGTGATCTTAAGCCGATCACACTTTGTGAATTATCGAGAAATAACTAAATATATAAAATGTAATCAAATGTGTGCATGGAATAGAATATAATCCCTCCCCCTACGAAGTGTGATGCGAGATGAATTGGTGTTGTCCTATCTAATGGAGCTAATGGATGCAAGTGATCTCTAAGTGGATGTAACTCTAGATGGATGATACTCTAGTGCTTGGTACCTCATTATGGTTTAATAACTTTATATTTATAGGGGTTTCTTGATCTGATTTCATAATTAACCCCGAAATGGTGACCAACAAAAGGATACAAAGCTAAAAGGGTTATAAAGAGACCAAAAAGTGGTTCAAAGATCAAAAAGGATCGGGGTGCACCCATGGTGTGACCAAGGCACCCATGGGTGCCCCAGTAATAGCTTAGGTGCCTTAATCAAGGCTAAAATAATGGAAAGTGATGGAATTTAACTGGGCATGTAGGTAAAAGAGGTCAAGAATGACGAAATAAAATAAAACAAGATGGCCAAAATATTGGGGTTACTTAGTACTCTCTTCACTCAAGAACCTTCTAAATAGTAGTACGAGACCGGGATTACATAATATCTAGAGTGTATGATTTATGACAACAATTTTTTCCACTTTATGTTGGTTAATGGAAATCTTGGTAATATAAAGTAGATAGATATGCATACCTAATGTCCATGAAAATTGTAGTAGAAAACACGCTAAAACACTAGACAAAGAGTGGAATGACAAAAAGATGATGGAGTGTGGAAACTAAAGATGAAAAGGTGAAAAAGAGGGATGAGAGTGAACCTAGGGAAGTATTGCATGTGTAGTTTTCGATGTGTGTGATGTACCTGCATGGTTAGTATGGTGTGTGCTGCTGTGAAATTTATTTTTTTGTTTCCCACATTTTATTTTTGTTTTCTCATACAACTATACCTGCAAGGAGAAAATGAACAAGTAGTCAAATATGTATGTATGTATGTATAAAAAAACAATGTAAAAACACATTCATATGTATGTAAATGTAAATACGTAAGTGAAAAAGTGTAAATGGAACATATGTACCTGATCCATGTTTAGAAAAAGAGTATAAAAGGATATCCTATACTGCTGGAGTTATTTGGGTGATCTGAGGCCATAGGCGGAAGAAGTGTAGGGAGGAATTCTATTGTATCCTCCAAGATCTAACTTCTTCCCTAAATGTTTGTGAAGAGATATCTACATGTCCTAGTTTTTTGGGCGATCCGACACCACTGACCGAAGTAGTGTAGGGAGGCACAACCACTATAACCTCGGAGCCTGTAACTGCTTCCCAGAATGCTAAGGACACCATGTCCTATAAAAGCCCTTTTTTAAGGGGTTCATAGACTTGTATGAACCCACTCATTGTATGTAACTCATAATTGTAAGGGTGTTATGTGCAGTGAATTGAACCGATGTAAATGTGTTGTGTTAGTATGTAAACCCCAAATGATGTAAATGTCGCTGATAGAAGAATACGGCCCCAAAAGAGAACCAACCACATGAAATTTGAAAATCTTCCCTATAGGGGGAAGGGAAGGCACTTAGTAGAAACCAAGGCATGAAAATATAGGAGACTAGCCAAAGACAAGTGTTACTACAAAAAAACATGCACATAGAATACAGTGTGTAAGCTACACAAATAGTGTAAAAAATACCAAGAAAAGTAGTAATATAAACACGCTAGAAGAAATGTAAGCTACTGCAAGGAAAATGTGTCCATAAACAACAAAAATGTGTGCACACCAAACATAGGGTAAGGTCTGCAAACAATAACAAACAATGTAACAACCAAGTATGGAAAAAATAATCCCTTTATAACAAATGATGCACATGAAGCACCCGTTAACATGTTAGAATTACAAATAGTATGTAAAAATATTGTAGAACCAAGTAATGTAGAGTGCTAAGTAAGAAATGAAATGATAACACTTGAAAGAGATGAATGTGTAAGCCCCCAACGACTAGTGTAGGAAAGGTAGAATGAGAGCATCCATGTTGTGTGTAAAATGTCTATATATATGATCACAACTAGGAAAAAGACATGAACACAAATGTTTGGATGGTATAGATAAATGACATACAAGTAATATAACTATCATGTGTAATAAAGAGACCATGAATAAACAAAATTAAGCAAGACTAAAAGAAACCAAAATATGCAGTATGTTGTGAATGGATGAAAATGAATGCAAGATGGAATGATAGGAGCCACATTCCCCCAAGTGAATGGAAACATATGTAGTGAGGTTCATTTTATTCCCCCCCTCAGTGATCAAGAATTAACTGTAAACGAGAGTGCGTCATCGGGAAATGGTCATATAGTGTGTGTTGTGTCTAGCATGTTATGATGAGTATGTATGTATAGTGATGATGATATGTGACATATAGAAGAGATGTACTTGAACCTTATAGTTTAAGCATATATCATGAAAAAATGAATGTAAGAGTGATGATTTAGCCTAAAGTGTATATCAATACTATAAATGAAAATTAGGGAGTGGTGATGTAGCCTAAAGCATAGACCACCAAAATATTAAGAGATAGGTGACCATTTATCCTAAAGCGTATGTCACTAGCCTAATATTGTCACATGAGGAAAGGTTAAATGATAAACGTGTGATAAATGTAAGGTCCATTTGATTTATAAACCCTCAAAATTTTATTATACACAAGGAACTAAAGTGTGTCATCGGGTAGTGAGTGTAGTGCATAGAGGATGATATAATGCATGTAATGAAGATGATAAATGACCATGTGATAATTAGACATGTGTAAATACATGTAATGTAAGATGTGTAGAATGCATAAGGTGTAATGTATAGAGTATCATGTAATGTATGTAAATAGACTAGTGTTTTATTATGTACGATGAGTAATGTATGAGTCTAGATGCATAGATAATATAAGTATGATGTATTCATAATGACTAAAAATATTAGGTATGATGTATGACATGCAATATGTGAATAGATGAATTTTGTAAGATCTATTATGTAGTGTGTGGGGTTCATGTGTAATAAGCCCTCAACAGTCAAGTGTGAACCAAAGCAACATAGTGTGTCATCGGGTAATGACGACACTAAAGTGTGAATGAATATTGGTATTATGAAATTTATGTATGAGAATGCAAAGAGATTTGAGTAGACGCTATGATGATGTATACGTAGATGTTAAGAGTGTGATGTAGTATTATGTAAGGATGTGAATGAATGAAAATGCAAAAATTAGAGATGTGCCTATGTGGATATGATGATGAAAGTGGGGGAGGAGTGAATATTATTCCCCCCAAAGTGTGTGTGACAAAAAAGGTTGTCATCTAGTGTCATATATAATATAATCACTCTCAGGATCATAGTCAAACAAATAAACATTGGTGACTTGATAAGAAATAATGTCTATTTGATAGCATAATGAGCCAGATAGGAAAAAGTTATACATTCCCATAGCATACTCCTCGTTGGTGAATGGAGGAAGTGGACAACCATGCGCATACCAATGAGTAAGATTTTTTTATTATCCATGAAAGGAAATATTATAGATAAAGATACAACCTAAGGGCATGGGGAAAGATATATTTGTATGATCAGGATCAATAGTTCCTCCGATGTAATCAATCCATGATTTCCCTAATGTGAGGGAAGAAGAGTGAGGAATGCATGATAGATATATCGTAAGATGAAAGACACACAAACCATAAGCAACAGTAATATGAACAAAGCCATCATAAATATTAGGAACATGTGGGGTGGGATATAAATATTCAAAAGAGAAACATAGATGGGAAAAACCCTCATAAGTACATATGGTGTCATCACATGTATGATCAAATGGAATATGCTCCCAATAGGAGTCATTCATGAAGAGTGTGCAAATAAATGGTGGGCGTGCTAAAGTAAATGGTACATGTAAAGGTGTATGCGTTAAAGTGATGGCCATGGATTCACCCCCAGACCCTTGATAAGGAATCATAGTAGAAGTAGTGATTAACTAAAATTAGAAACTATTGTCTAATACTACGAGAAGTATAACCACTAGTTAATCTAAATAGGATGACTAAAACATTGTATAAATGCATTAAAGCAGTATGGAATAATTATAAATAATTATACCAAGTGAAATGAAACCCTATATATGCAAGGAAGAAGAGAGCAATGACTTATCGATTAAAGAATAATATCAAGGTTATCATAGGTCTATGGTCTGATAATAAAATCCATGATTAGGAAAAAACACTCGAAGTCCAAAAATTTTGGATTTGGAGGATCTGAGAATATTGAGACAATCGGGAATATATTGGGGCACCTTTGTGAAGTAGTGTGTAATAATACATATAGAAAATGTAATAACATGTGTGTATGGAATAGAATAGAATCCCTTGCCCTATGCTATGTGTGTTGATGTATATCTCCTAGCCTTGATGCATGGTAATATGTGGATGCAAGTGATGCAATGGATGCAACTCTAGATGGAGTGATAGTAGTATGTGACATTAGGACCTTTATTTTATTCTCATAACTTTGTATCTATAGGGTTCTCTTGATCTAATTTTGTAATTAAACCCGACATGGTTGACTACGAAAATGATAAGGATGAAAAATGGATAGAAAGACCCCAAAAAGAAGTGGGAAAGTGGGAAATAGATAAGGGCACCCTAGGTGGGACCATGGCGCCAGAGGCACCCCAAGTCTTGAGCACCTGAGTTTACGCTAAAATACCAAGATTGTTGTGAAATAGGTTTATATGTGTCATAAAATATGAGGGAATGATGAAATAAAATATAAAATAAAGGTGGCCAAAATTTGGGATTAATTACTACTTTATTCACTTGAGAACCCTCTAAATAGTAGTATAAAACCGGGCTAAATAATGCCTATAGTGTTTGATTTTTTTTCTGGAAGTAGTACCAAGTGGCATAAAATAAAATGCATCTATTACACAAATGGTTTTGTCAAGTGGTGGTAAATGAGGTGGATATTCCTTGGGTTGGGGCTCATCTTTAATATATTTGTGGGGAATATGCACACTAGTATTAGGAGCACTCGGTCACAATACTAGAATGGATCACGATCACGAAAAATGATGTACTCAATACTTTTATGTAAGAATTTGAAAAAAATATGGATAATAGAGGCGACTAATTGCATGGTACAAAGGCATGGCCTACCAAGGAGAAATTTTTAAGAGACAGAAAAATCTACAATGAAAAACATAATATGGAAATTCTTTAGACCAACCATTTATCATAGGAATGTAACTATTATGGTGAAATCACAACACCCCGATTGTTCTTATGTCGGTCATACTTTTTGAAGTAGTGCACAATAATACCTATATAAAATGTAATAACATGTGTGCATGGAATATAATACAATCCATCCCCTATGCTATATGTGTTCATGTATATCTCCTAGCCTTGATGCATGGCAATATGTGGATGCAAGTGATGATATGGATGCAACTCTAGATGGAGTTATAGTAGCATGTGAAGTTAGGACCCTTATAGTGGTCTCATAAATTTGTATTTAGAGGGTTCTCTTGCTCTAATTTTGTAATTAACCCTCACATGGTTGACTAAGAAAATGATAAGCATGAAAAATAGATAGAAATTCCCCAAAAAGAAGTGGGAAAGTGGGACATAGATAAGTGCACCCTAGGTAGGACCAGGGCACCCCATTATAGGCCTTGGCAGCCTGTATTGGGTTTATGCTAAACTACTGGGAAAGTTGCAAAATAGGTGGAAATGTGTCAAAAAATATAAGGGAATGATAAAATACAATAGAAAATAAAGGTGGCCAAAAGGTGGGATTAATTAGTAATTTATTCACTTGAGAGCCCTCTAAATAATAGTATAAGACCGGGCTAAATAATGTCTAAAGTAGTAAAAGTGGCATAGAAGAAACTACATCTATTACAAAAATGGTGTTGTCAAGTGGTGGTAAATGAGGTTGATATTTCATGGGTTAGGGATCCTTTATAATATATGTGCGTGAAATAGGAACACTAGTATTAGGAGCTTGGTTGCAATACTATAATAGATCGTGATCACAAATAATGGTTTACTCAATAATTTCATGTAAGAATTTGACAAAAATATGGATAGTAGAGGTGACCACTTGCATGGTATAAAGGTGTGGCCTACCAAGGAGACATTTTTGAGAGACAAGAAAATCTACAATGAAAAACACAATGTGGATAGTTTTTAGACCAACAGTCATAGGCAATGTAACTATCATGGTGAAATCACAGCACCCCTTATTGCTCACAGGTGAATGGTTGAGGTAGTCAGTGTGATTTTTCAAACATGGAGTTATCCCAAAGTGTGGGACTTTGCAATAGGAATAACCCTCCAGAGAAGGCTGAATTCCTATCCTAACCTAGTGCCAACTACTCCAAAGTGCACATATTTGCAGATCTAATACTAATCTATAGTTTTTCCAATGAGACAGATTTAAAGAAAATGCATTAAAATTAAAACCTACTCTAAAGGAAGGTGATGTACCAAGAAGGATGTTGAACAACCTACACAATAAACAAAGCACTACTAGAACCTTGCAATGAAAAAAACAATAATACACAATAACCTTGCATGTAATGAAAGATTAGAAAGATGCAATATAACACTAGAAGATAGTTTGAAATATCCACAGATCTGATTCTATTGCTCTCAAAGTTGATACAATACATCACATTTAGGGCCAAAGGCACAAATTTTGCATTATAATATTCAAATAGGGAGGTTTGGAATCTCCACAAATCAATTTTAGATAAGAAGAAAGGAGGGGGATATACAAGGTTTCCAACTTTTTAAAATGAGTCCCTCCTTACAATATATAGGAAGAATGAGAGAAAGGGAGAGAGAAGGAATTCGAAATCTTGCTTCAACCACCCAAAAATGCATTAAAATCACCTACAACAATGATGAGTTCCACTGCAAAACCCATATCTCCATGTACTTTTCCATTTTAGTGAAAAAAGGAAGCCCATACCTTCATAATTTTGGTAGGTGAGAAATATGGAAACATTCCTCTAAAATGATGACTGTATTTCCTCATTTTGAAGTACTTAAACTCACTAAAACAAGAAAAATAGTGGTTATTTTTTAGAGGACACTAAGAGATTTCAAAAAATTCATATTTTGTGTAAATTCAAGCTCCCAGTCAAAAGTTATGGCCATCTGAAGAAGATGGCACCATACTGCAATAAATGTGATTGGTTAATCTACCTTTTCGGACTCTGACCTTGTATCACACATTCCGAAATCTAAAAATTCATACTTTTGGGATTTAAATATTCGGGTATTTTGACTTATGGAAGTCGAGTAACCACTAGTTGTTCATCTTCCGAGCTCATGAAATCTCTCATGATGGAAATTTTGAAACCCCAAGTCTAAAATTTGGACTTAAAATCCATGGAACAAACACTCAAAACTCCCAAAAAGTTCGGATTTTTGGATTTCAAGTTGTGATTTGTGTGCATTGGGAGTACATTGTTCGAAATGTAAAAACCCCAAAGCCCAAAATTTGGACATGTTTTCCACTCAAAATTCCCTGCTCTTATGAAAGTAAAAATTTCAAAATTTTGAGTTTAAGTGTCTTCTAATTGTTAAAAGTCGTAAAATTGAGAAAAGTCTCGCATTTTGGGTCTTTTTGTGTGATTTTTAATTAAACCCGACATCGGAAATTTTGTCCCAAATGGATGCCCCAAGTTCAAAAGTGCATTAAGGGTTCCCGATCGGACCCGATTGCCCGAAGTTTGTCTTTTTGGGCCCGAGAACTTTTTGTCCCAAGTGTCATAAAAAGGAATTGTGAAGTTGTTCCATTTTCGGCCGAAAATCCCGAACCGGGATACTTAGTACTTTATTCATGTCCCGCGTGTCCCAAAAGGCATTTGTGCGTCTTTTCCCGCTTCACCCAAATCACTCGAACCGCGTACTTCACACTTTCATCTCCCAATCTGTCCAAGTTCAAAAGTGCGTTTTGTTCCCGATCGGCCGATTCGTCAAGTTTGTCTTTTGGTGTCTCAATACTTTCATGTAAAAATTTAACAAAACTTTTGTCCCAAGTGTCCCAAAAGGAATTGTGCAAGTTGTTCCATTTTTAAGAGACGAAAACTATAATGAACCACGCGAAACTTCACGCACTCATGTCCCGCGTGTCCCAAAAGGCATTTGTGTGTCTTTTTCCGCTTCGCTCGAATCGCCGAACCGCATACTATCGCACTTTCATGTCCCAACTATCCCAAGTTCAAAAGTGCGTTGATGTATTCCTAGCCGATCGGCGAAATCCCCGAAGTTGTTCCATTTTCGGGCTATGTGGAACTCTTCATCCCAAATGTCCCAAAGTGAATAGAAAGTTGTTTCATTTTGTAAACACCCGAACCGCGTACTTTGCACTTAAAAAAATGTCCCTAATGAACCAAGTGTCGCTCATGCTAGTTTTGCCGCTCTACCCGAATATCCAAATTTATTTAAATTGGACATTTGCAAAATGGTATGTATTAAATGCGTATTCATGGCCTTTCTCTCCTAAACGGCTATATAACGGGCATTCCCCCTTTGCATTTTAGTATAAGCGGGCTAAATAATGCTTCCATGTTTATTTTTTTGCTCGAACCCTTGCAATTTGAAAACCGCGCGTGTCTCCTCCCTGGTAATTCCTTTCCGAGTCCGGTTTGTGGTTCTATCCTCCTAGTTGCTATCAATATGAAGATCAATTTTAATAGGACGTGGGAACAAATTTCGCCGCTAATTTCATGTAAGCCATTTGAGAAAATATAATAAAGATTATCATACTCATATCGAGTTTGATAAAGAAATGGAGAAGTGTCTCGGATTTTGGGGTCGATCACCTACAATGTAACTACATGGTGAAATCGGTCCCTCGTCATAGGAAGACATGGCCGAGGCATTGAAGAGATTGGCACATGGAATTTTGAAGTCGGTGGGCCCCTCTACGAATCATAACCACCTGTCTTCTTCTCCTTATTCTTCTCTTCTTTTCTAATTCTTTTCTCGGATTCATTGTAAAAGTTGAGGTATTGAGATTGGCAATCCTTAACTAATCTTTAGTTAAAAGAAGTAGTTCTAAAGAGTAACTGATTTGTAAGCTATATAATGGCCTTTCCACGCCATTTTGGAGGAGGAAGAACTTGGCTTATTTTCCAAAAAGTGTAAATAGATTATAAAGAAATCAACACAAAATGACTTTCCATTCTTTGTCTATCCGATCTCAAAGTTGTTATTCCTAAGCTTTCATTTATTTTCTTTGTGAAGATCATTTGTCTCAAGTTTATTAGTCTTGCCGATTGCATACTCTTCAACTTTGCAAGCATGGTGATCTTGTATAACCAAGAAGGAAGAAGTGTGTCCTTGATTAATGAATTTGTGTTATGTTAAGAAACTTTGTGTTCTAGCAAAAGATGTTATCTACATGAACTTTGTGTCTTTGAATTCCATCTTATTTATCCGAATACAAATGATCTTGTTTCAATTTCCTTGTGACTTCACATACATAAAGAATTAGTGGTTATTTTGTATCTATAATTCCGCATGTTGCCTTTTGCTCTTTCCCGTACTCTCATGGCCCTCAAGAAGATGGCACCTTTTGTAATGATGATCTTCATAGAAAACACTTTCGTAATATCCAAGTTTAACCAACAAATCATGTCTTGTACATTTGTAAATAGGTTCGTTTCGAATAAGGAACTTCTCCCATTAAAGAGGAGGGACTTCTTGCTGATTTCAAGTCATGATTTGCTCATTGGGGTACATTGTTCCAAAAGTCCTATCCGACGACCAACGGGACATCGGGTTTTAGACCTTTTATTTAGGGGTTTTGAGGTTTCGGGGTTCGGGGTTTGGGTTTGGGATTTGGGGTTCGGGTTTCGGGATTTTGGGGTTCGAATTTCATGGGTTTAAGTTTTGGGATTTTTAGGGTTGAGTTTTGTGGGTTGTTCATCCATCCAGTGGCGCATCTCTCCAAGATCCTAAAAGTCCAAAGTCCAAATTTCAGACTTTATGTTTTGGATTTTTTTCTCCCCTCATGGCACTATTCATTGCTTGACCCTACTATTAAGCCCAAATTTCCAAATTTCAAGTCTAAATTTAAGGATTCAAACTTGATGTCCTTCGACCTTTTAGCTCACTTATTTATAATTTTGATTCATTGAGTCCAAAATATTTTCCACTTCAATTTTCTTGGCTTGGGCCCAACATGCAAGCTCCCATGACTGAATCAATCCCTTTATTTTCTCTATGTAAGGTCATGTTTGTCCAATTTTGCATGAGGTGAAAAATTAGATAACAATTTGGTGACTCGTAGGGTTACCTGTTTGCTAGGTGAAAGATCAGTTTCCTTGAAGTATCCATTGGGCAAGGAGTCACAAATGATAGCCTAATATTGATCTTGTACTTGAAACTTTCTCCTGACTGCTTGCAACCTACTTATCCTAAACCTGCTCTGTTGCCTACACTCTCAATTTTTAAAAGGAGATATTGAAGTTAATATTTTGTGAGAGTGGAAAATTGTTTGACATGTATTTTTCACCTGTTCTTGAAATGGAAAATCTCGAAACCTGATTTTAGTTGTTGATGCATTTGTTTTCCTTTGAAATCAGCAACTATTCCATACAAGTACATTCTTCTTCGTATTACAATACTCATCTTGGGAGGCACAATGAATTACAAAATGATACAACTTGGGAGCAATAAAACTCATGATGAAGCACTTAGGGGAGTGAAACCTAAACTACAACAAGACAATGTGCATACACACTTGGAAGAATTAAAATCCTAGGATAATATTTACAAGGGTGAAACCTTTCTTTTTCAGTAGCAATGTTATAGATAGATTTTTTTTACTGGAATCAAAAGTTCTTCTCATTCCAAAGTAGAAAGTTGGAAGGAATTGTTGTTCTTACATCCTGTGACCATGTAGGGGCTACTCCAAATGGCATTAAAATTATAATGCTTTCCTAGTTTATCTTGATTTGCATCCCATTTCAAAACTAATTCCCTCTTCTAGAAGATTCCTTCCTTGGCCTTTTTATCAAATGTTTTATTGATCATGGCCTGATCCTTTTCCATGGTTTGCATGGCATGCCCCCTTATCTCCTCCAATTCCATAAATTCTACATACCTAGCTTCCATAGGCTCAAACTTGGACAACTCCGGTTATTTCATGAGTTCTAATGTGGGAAAATCAAGTGATATAGGTAACACTACCTCTTTCCCGTAGACTAAATTATAGGAAAGTTTCCTTACGACATCTATTATGAATAAAAATTAGCTTAATTCATAATTAGTTGAAATTTGAATAAATGTAATAAGTTAAACTTATTTAATTAAATACTTAAATTTATGTTAATAGATATTAGTTGTCCTTAGTTGATAGTTAAGTAAGTGATAGTGTTCTCATCCCAAAGTTTGTGGGATCATGTTCTATCTTGCATATTTTGTTCCCGAATGATTTTCATGAGGGGCAATAGGGACAGTTAGGGGAAATATGCTATTTCTGCATATTTTCTCAGATTAGATGATTTTTTTCCATATATTGAGGATGAGATAGAAGCTGTAGCATCTTGTTTCGTGTAAAGCTTCGTGTCAATATTGCTTTCAAGTATTCATTGTCAAGATTTGGTATTAGAGTCGGAAGATCCTAAACCTATGAGTGCTAAGGAGTGTAGGAAGTTTGAAGGAGGAGGAATAAGAAGCTTGAGCTAGGAGGATCCAAATTTTACCCCAACATCTTCACACATCCCCTACTCATACTCCACACACCAGCAACAACAAAATAAGTACTGCAAAAAATTACACAGGAAGTGATTTTTTTAATTTATAGTTTGAATCTCACTTCTTGAATTAAAAAATATTGTTTTCATTCAAGAAAAATTATATGAAATTGTTTTGGGGTTTTTTTATCTCTAAAATAAGAGACCCCCATTATCCTCTGTTAATCTATGTTTTCTTAGACCCTGTCAGTGAGTTGTGGCATTGGATCAATCTCGAAATTGACGTCTCCAAGCATCTAACCCTGTACGAATGGGAGTAGAGGAAAAGATGACCAAAATAATAGAAGCGATGACCAAAGGAAGAAAACAAGTGATATTGTTTGTAAACCGACCTCCATTTGCACACTCATCCACATGTATTTCTTGCAATTCAGAGAAAAAAAGGAAAAAAATGTTGTTGGAGAAAAGTGAACCCTGTGTAGAACAAAGTAAAAGAAAATATGTATAAAAGTTGATAAACTAAGGCTGCGGTGGAGGAAACAACGTTGACGGTAGGTGAAACAATGATGTACGCATGCATGTAAGCTTTACACCATGATTTTTTGTTAAAAAATCCGCTTTAAAAAAATTCCTTTTTTGGACGAAGTGGAAAAAATTAGAGAATAAAAAAATTCCATTTTTGGAAAGGGGCCCGGAAAGATATTAAAATTGCAATTTAAAAAAGGCATAACTTTCAACTGGTACCTCGGATTGAGGTGCCATTTTTTTTTAAGTGTGTGTTTTTGTGAGATCTACATCTTGGTCTAGTTTTTAATTAGATTTGGAAAAGACTTATTTTGTAAAAATTACAAAAATAAGATTTTTGTATTTGAAAAGAGGCCAAAGAGTCCAATTTTATTTTTATTTTTTCAAATCGGCCAAGAGAGCCATTTTATTTTTGCAAATCGGCCACAAAGCCAAATTTGTAATAGGGCCAATAGTGCCAAAAATTCATTGTACACGGCCGAAAAGGAGCCCAAAAATAAATAAAATAATATTTGGGGGGGGGGTGTGCATGCTTTAAGGGGGAAAAGTGTTCAATTTTTTCTTCTACTGTTTATCACTTTTCACAATGGCTGCAATTACGGCACCAAAATTATTTTTCTAGATTCTCAACTTTTGCATTTTGATAATTATCTAGCATGGAAAACAAAAATTTGCACACATTGATTTTGAAAATCTATGGACCGTTCTTTCTGGTACATTAACAAGATCTGCAACAAATATTACACAACAAACTACATTTGATCATGCAAATCAAAAAGCAAAGTTAATAATTTTGTTTAATGTTTTAGATGAGGTACAACCTCATATTTGTGAGTCCACAACAACAAAAGAATCTTGGGACAAGTTGAAAATGGTATATGAGTCAAAAAATAAGAACACAATACTTCATCTCCAAAGTTAACTATTAAACTTGAAAATGAAACCAACTGAGAAAGTTGAAATGTTTTTGAGAAGAGTGGAAACTTTGCATGCATCACTTCAAGCTTTGGAAGAAGAAGTAACTAACACATCACTCATGCCTATAGTATTGAGAGCTCTTCCTCCTTATAGGATTTTTGTGACCACGTTAAACATAACTGGTCAAACAATTTTTTTGAAGAGTTAGTGAATATGCTACAACAAGAGGAAGTTATTCACTCAACTATTAAAACTGAAGAGCAGGCACTTACTTCTAATCAAAAAGGAAAAAAATAGGCTAAGTCTAGTAAATAGCCTCAGAAGCAAGGTAATACTCAACAAGGCCAAAAGGACCAACAAAAATGTCTTATTTGTGGTCGAAAAGGACATGAGTTAAAAAATTGTTGGTACAACACATTCCAAAAAGGATCATCAAGTGGTAAAAAGACTAATTACCAACAAACAAAATCAGGCCAACAATAGAGTAAACAAGGACAAAATTATCAAAAGTGGAAGAAGAAACCAACTCAACAAGGAAATGTAGCCAAACAGGAAGATAAATTTGATGATGATGAATTCCTCTATTCTACACAGTCAAATGAAGTATCCAATTCTACAAATGAAATTTGGTATGTCGACTCGGGTGTAACTTGACACATGACAAGAAAGAAAGATTGGTTCTTCACAATGAGTTAAACACCCACAAAAATCATGTCTCTTTGGGTGATGATACATCATATAGTGTTGAAGGCATTGGTTCCATTTCACTACCACTTGGGCAACATAATTATAAAATTACATATGTTATTTATGTCCCTGGTTTAACAAAAAATCTTTTATTTGTGAGTCAATTATTAGATCACAATCTCAAAATTGAATTTGATTATAAAGGCGATAAAAATATGTCCTAATTCGAGATAAGTCACAAAGCTCCAAAATTGTTGCAAAATATTCGAATGTGGGAAGAATGTTTCAATTGGATTTTGTTCAACGAAATGATCAAGCACTTGTAGCCAAGGATACATCATCAACTCAACTATGGCATCAAAGACTTGGACATGTGAGTTTTGGCTATCTTGACACACTTCATCTGATATGACATGGTTAGGGGTTTACCACCTCTAAAAAAGGGTACAAATAAATGTTAGCATTGTTTGGAAAGAAAAAAAATAGAGCACCATTCAAACATAGTACATTTTGGGCTAAAACAAAACTTGACTTGGTGCATACCGATTTGTGTGGACCAATGAGACCTAGCCACTCGAGTTTCAATATTTCATGCTCTTTGTTGATGATTTTTCAAGAAAAATGTGGATATACTATCTTTCTACAAAATACCAAGCTTTTGAAACTTTCAAGAAGTTTAAAGCCCTTGTTGAAACAGAGTCTAGTAGGAAAATAAAAACACTCCACTCAGATCGAGGGGGAGAATACACCAACAATGAGTTCAATGATTTTTTGAAAACACATGGCATTCGTCATCAAATGGATCCTCCTCACACACCACAACAAAATGGTGTTGTTGAAAGGAAAAATCATACTATCATGGATATGGTGCGATGTATGATTGATGATGTAGGTTTATCAAAAACATTTTGGGCGAAGCAACTAAAATAACAGTGTATTTACTAAATAGAGTTCCCACTGTAGCTCTTGATGGAGTAACACCATAGGAAGCATGGTCAAGGCATAAGCCATATATTTCACACCTTATATTTTTTGGATGTAAATAAAGTATGCACATTCCTAAGAAACAAAGAACTAATATTGATATGAAATCAGAAAAACTTAACTTCTTGGGATACAATGATGAAGCACTTGGCTATAGATTTATGAATCCAAAACAAGAAGGGTATACACTAGTCGAGATGTTGAGTTCTTTGAGAATAAATAAGAAGATGCTCCTTCCATACACTCACATGATGAAAAAATCATCCCTACAATAAAAATAGAGGATGGTAATCACTTTGATGATGGCAGTGATGATGGGGAAGATAATGAAATTAAACCTCCCACAAGTAACACAAAAAGTATGCCTAAATGGCATACAAGTATGATTAGAGATGCAAAATTGGATAGTGTCCCCGACACATCTAACACTAGAATGAGGACTCAAAGTATGGCTCGAAATGAGGTCAATTTGAAATTAATGGGTAAAGTTGTTGAAACTACTAAGCCATCACCAGTTTTAAGCCCTACTATCTAAACCTTGGAAAGATGCTATGGATGCAAAATATAAGTCACTTATGAAAAATAATACATGGCAACTTACAGATCTTCCACCAAGGAAAAATCGATTGGATGCAGATGGATCTTCAAAATGAAGTACAAAGTAGACGGAAAATTGATAAACATAAGGCTAGACTAGTTGTTAAGAGATATGCTAAAAAAAGGCATTGATTATGAGGAGACTTTTTCTCCCACAACTAAGATAAAAAATTTCAAGTTAATATTCACTCTAGCTGCATAATTTGGTTGGAAAATACACCAAATGGATGTGAAAAGTGCCTTTCTTAATGGTGATTTATAGGAAGAAGTTTACATGACTAAACCAAAAGGTTTTGTCATACCAGGTAAAGAGGAAAAGGTATGTAAACTAATAAAACCACTATATGGTCTAAAGAAATCTCCTAGGGCATGGTACATAAAAATCAACGAGCATCTCATTCAACATGGATTCAATAGGAGTCCATACGATCCTAATCTCTATCTCAAAAAGCAAGGGGGGGAGATAGTGATCATTGTAGTATATGTCGATGATCTAGTCATAACTAGAGGATCGGTGAGGATGGAGTCAACAAAGAAGGATCTAACACAATCATTCGACATGAGGATGACTTGAAGTTTGGCAAAGATAAAATCATATATGTCGATGATCTAGTCATAACTAGAGGATCAGTGAGGATGATTGAGTCAACAAAGAAGGATCTAACACAATCATTCGACATGACCGATCTCAAGCTTCTGCATTATTGTCTTGGACTTGAATTTTGGCAAAGATAAAATCATATCTTTGTGTAAAAATTTAAATATGCTAAGACAACACTTGAGAAATTTAATATGATGGATTGTAAGCCATTTTCCACACCTATGGAGACAAAATTTCAATTGTCTCAAATAGATCCATCACCACAAGTAAATACAACTCGCTATCGGCAGTTGACCGAGAGTCTCATCTACTTGACTTACACTAGGCTAGATATCAGCTATGTAGTTAACTATATTTCACGGTTCATGCAAGAACCAAGGGTTTCTCACTGGAAAGTAGTAAAGAGGATACTAAGGTACATCAGAGAAACTATGGACTATGGCCTAGAATACAAGAAGAATAATAACTTCTTCTTTACATGATATTGATTCGATCATACAGAAACATAGATGATAGGAAATCCACTTTAAGATTTGTATTCTTTTTGGGATCTGGACCGATATCATGGGGGAGTAAGAAGTAGACTTGTGTTTCAAGATCCTCCATAGAATTAGAATATCATGTAGTAGGTGGAGTTGTCTGTGAAGCAATATGGCTTTGACGTATACTTGAAGGATTGGGAATACCACAAAAATATCCAACTATCCTACATGTTGATAACAAAGGAATAGTAAAAATTGTTTAGAATCTAGTTTTTCCTAATCGCACCAAACATATTGAGGTGCAAGTACATTTCATTTGTAAACATGTTCAGAAAAACAACATCTAGCTCCAATATTTCCCAACAGATATGCAACGTGTAGATGTCTTCACAAAGTCACTTGCTTGAGGTAAATTTGAGGGTTTTAGAGAATTCTCTTCCTGTTCACTTGAGACCATGTCAAATTAAGGGGGATATTATGAATAAAACTTAGCTTAATTCATCATTAGTTGATATTTGAATAAATTTAATAAGTTAAAGTATTTAATTAAATAATTTAAACTTATGTCAATAAATATTAGTTTTTCTTAGTTGTTAGTTAACTAAGTGATAGTTTTCTTATCCCAATGTTTGTGGGATCATCTTTTATCTTGCATATTTTTTTCCCGGATGATTTCCATGAGGGGAAATAGGGGAAGTTAGGGCAATATGCTATTTCCACATATTCGCTTAGATTAGATGATTTGTTTCCATATATTGAGGATAAGATAGAAGCTGTCAAATATCTATAAATATTACAGTTCTCACATTTGTTTTGTAATTCTTTATTTTGATATTAATAAAATACACAAACACCATCTTGTTTATGTGCAAATATTCTGTGTCAATATTGTTTTCAAGTATTTATTGTCAAGAACACCTTTGGTGCGATCATATCAGCCCACAAGGCTAACTTTATCTTGGTATTTCATGTCCTTTGGTTTTCATTTGGAGTCATCCTAATAATTCTTAGCAAATTTTTACTTGTGGACTACGCCTTTCTATTCTTTACCCTATGGGTAATAAGTTAAAGAGGTGCTCAAATAGATCCCATTCTTAAAACCCATCTCGTGATCTTGGAACCTAGGAACACCAATGCATTGTCTAATATGTGTTAAGTTGTTGATTTCAATTACTTCAGATTAGCATGCAATATCAAACTTGCAGGAAATACAGTAATTGACATCAGTTAAGAAGGGACCGGCATTGGTCACTTATGATTGACATTGGTCAAGAAAGTAGGAACCGAACATCGGTTAGGTCTAACCGGTGTTGTTTACCTTTGTGTGAGTGTTTTAATTAACTCATGGGAATTAGATCTAATTTTAGCATAAAAGAATATGTATTGATTGTAATTTCATGGCTAAGTTCCCTTAGTTTTTATATGCCTATACAAGCATGAAAGCTAGGGTTTAGATGCATAGAATTGAATGAGTTGATGATTATTGTGAGAATAATTGTGAGAGAAAGAATTCTTAGAGACAAAGAAAAATATTGAGTGAAAGAAATTACTATACATCTGAGAGGTGTGGAATATTATAGATCTTCAATTGTATATCTTTTCAAAGCTTTAGATAATAGATTGGATTGTTTCTTGGTGGACGTAGCCCACACTAGGTGAACCACGTTAAATCCAATGTTGATTTATATATCTTGTTTTAGTATAATTCTTCCGATAGATTATCCGCTTTCATTGCATGTTTGTTTAGATCTTATATATTATCTATACAACCTTGTGCTAACCCTAATAACTAGTATCGAGTTTTGTTTGAGGGTTTTTGTGTTGAAAATTTTACTCACAAAGGGCTTTCGATTGAGTGGGAGCTACAAAAATGACAAAAGAAAAAAATACATGGTAAAGAAGTATGACAACCGAAATTATCAATTATGGAAGATGTAAATTGAAGATTATCTGTATCAAAGAGACTTATAGTTACCATTGGATGAAAATTTTACACCTATGAAGATGACTGATGAAGAATGGAATATTCTTTTGACATAAAGGATTTGGGATCTATAAGATTGAGTCCGGCAAAGATCTGTGGCTTCAATATTATGAAGAGACTTCTATGGTAGAGTTAATAAAATATCTTGCTAATTTATATGAAACACCTAGTGCTTTAAATAAATTTTATTTGATGAAGAAACTATTTAATTCTAAGATGCGTGAAGGTGGATCTCGCATCTAGTCATTTGAATGATTTTTGATCTATTGTAAATCAATTAAAATGGTTGATATTTTGTTTGATAATGAAGTAAAAGAAATTTAATTCTTATGTTCTTTTTTGATATTTGGGATAATTTGGTAATGGTTTTAGTAATTCATCATCTACTAATAATATTTTGAAGTTTAATGATGTGATTAGTATAATATTGAATGAAGAAATTCATAGGAAAAGTACAGAGGAATCATTTGGGAATGCTTTGAATGTATAAAATAGAGAGAAAGTAGAAGGAGAGATCCAAGAGTAAGAAAAATAGGAAATCAAATTCAAGGGATGGAAGATCTAAATCTAGAGGTAAGGGAATTACCTATTAGAAATGTGGAAAGAAAGGGAATCCAAAGAAATATTGTTGGTCAAATGATAAAAAGAACCAACATGTAGAAAAAGGTAAAGATTCAAATAAAGAGGCAAGTATTACAGTAGAGGTAATGCAAGATGCTCTTATTATTTCTTTGGATAATAAAATAGAATCATGGGTTTTAGATTCAGGATCTTCTTTCCATGCAACCCTAATAAGGGATATTTAAAAAATTATTTCAAGGAAATTTTGGGCATGTTTATTTGGGTGATGATGAACCTTGCGATATTACCTGGTAAGGGAAGTTTATCTAAAATTATAGAATAAAAATACTTAGTTATTGAAATATGTGAGGCATGTGTCAAGCCTCAAGAGGAATCTTATTTCTGGGGAAACTAGGTGAAGTTGGTTGCATGGTTACATTCACAGCAGACTCTTGTAAAGTCACCAAGGGTGCTTTTGTTTTGGCAAGAGGTAAGAAGGTAGGAACATTATATTTATCTACCTGTGTTATTGATTCATTTTCTGCATTATCTACTTCATATTCATATGCATATATGTGACATAATCGGTTGGGCCATATGAGTAAAAAAATAATGTAAATCTTAAAGGATAAGGGTAAGTTATCATATTTGGAAGATTTGGATCTTGATTTCTGTGAGCATTGTATCTTTGGAAAGAAAAAGAGAGTGAGATTTCTCAAAATTGGGGCAACTAAGAAGGAGCAGAAATTGGAGCTTGTACACTCAAATGTGTGGGGACCAACTCTGGTAGATTCTCATGGAGGATCCCAGTATTATGTTATTTTCATTGATGATGCTACAAGAAAGGTATGGTTTATTGTATTAAATGAAAATATGATGTTTTTGATACTCTTAAAATATGGAAAGCTCTTGTTGAGAATGAATCAAATTCAAATTTAAAGTGCCTTAGATTTGAAAATGGTGGTGAATATTGTAGCAAGGCTTTTAATGATTATTGTTCAGTGAATGGAATATGAAGATAAAGGATGGTTCCAAGAACACCACAAGAGAATGGTGTTACAGAAAGAATGAACATGAAAATCATGAAACGTGCTAGAAGTATAAGGATACATTCTCGATTGCCCATGTAGTTTTGGGCAAAAGAAGTTGATATAATGTAGTTTATTTGATTAATCGTGGGCCTTCAAGTTCACTAGATGGATGAATACCAGAGGAATCTTGGACCAGAAAAGAGGTAGATATTTATTTTCTTAAAGTTTTTGGTTCAGAAACTTTTGTGCATATTGATAAGGAAAATAAGAAAAAGTTATATGCAAAATCCAAGAGATGCAATTTCATTGGTTATGAATCTGGTGATTTCGGATTCTGTTTTTGAGATTTAGAGAATTCTAAAATTATTAGGAGTCATGATATTGAATGGAATGAAAAGAGAATGTACCTGCTAGTAATAAGTTTTGTTTTGGCTTTTGAAGTTGCTTCTTTGTCTTCTTCTCTAGTTTTCCTTTGTGAGCCTTTTGACTCTTCTTCTACTTAGATATCAATGCTTTGTCCTCAAAATATTCTTACACTAACCGAATGGCTTCTTCATGTTACAAAAATTCACCATTTTGGCAAATATCACCTCCTAGTTTGTGATGGTCCAGAATGTGCCTTCAAAGCACCCCAAAATTCTATGAGAAGGTCACAAAGAGTAAGTAAACCTCCAGAAATATTTACACCTTCTCTATCTTATTTATTATTGATTGATAATGGTGAACCAATTTTTTTGAAGAAATAATGTAGGATAAGACTCACTTCTAGTGGGAGCATGGCATGGATGAGGAGATGGACTCCTTGGAACAAAACCTGACTTTGGATTTGGTTAAGTTACCAGCAGGTAAGAGGACATTGCAAAACAAGTGGGTTTATATGATCAAGGAAGAAGAGGGTGGATAGAAAAGATACAAGGGATGGCTTGTAGTAAAGGGATTTACATAGAAAGCAGATATTGACTTTGGTGAAATATTTTCTCCTCTTGTAAAGATGAATTCTATTCATATTGTATTGAGTTTAGTTGTAATACATCATTTTCATTTAGAGAAACTAGATGTGAAGATGGATTTCCTTCATGGTGATTTAGATGAAGAGATTTATATGCAACATCTGTTTGGGTATGAAGTCAAGGGTAAGGATAAATTAGTGTGCAAGTTGAACAAGAGTCTATATGGGCTCAAGCAAGCTCCAAGGAAGTGGTACATGAGCTTTGATAGTTTCATACATGAGAATGGTTATTTAAGATGTGAATCGACTATTTTTATATTTCATGAAGTTTGAAAGTGGGAGCTATATTATTTTTTTAGTGTATGTGGATAATATGCTTATTGTAGGATCTAGTATGTAGGACATTGATGAGCTTAAGGGAAAGCTATCTCACACATTTACTATGAAGGATTTAGGAGTTGCAAACAGAATCATTAGCATGTAAATATATAGAGACATGAAGAACAAGAAATTATGTTTGTCTCAAAAGGCTTATATCAATAAGGTGTTGCAAAGGTTTAACATGCAAGATTCAAAACCTGTAAGTACACCTATAGCAAGACACTTAAAATTGAGAAAATATCAGTTTCCTTCATCACATGAGGAGGTCAAATACATGACACATGTACCATATACTTCAGAAGTTGGGAGTCTCATGTATGCTATGGTTTGTACTAGACCAGACATTGCACATGTAGTGGGAGTTGTGAGTAGATTTATGTCTAATCCAGGTAAAGAGCATTGGAAAGCAGTCCAATGGATACTCAAGTATTTTTGAGGGACATCTAACATGTAATTATGCTATGGAGGTTTGGATATTTATTTATGTGGATATGTTGATTCGGATATGGCGGGAATTTGGATGGTACAAAAGCACTACTGGATATATTTTCATGTAGGTGGGACGAAATTAGATGGATTTCGAGATTGCAGAAGGTTGTGGCTTTGTATACTATAGAGGTAGAGTATGTTGCACAAATACAAAGGATAGTAAGGAAATGATATGGATGAGAAGGTTCATGGAAGAGTTGGGAAAGGAGCAAGATGATTGTAAATTGTTCAGTGATAGTCAGAGTGTAATTCATTTGGAAAATAACTCAGCATTTCATTCTAGAATGAAACACATTTAGTTGAGGTATCACTTCATACGACAAGTATTGGGGGATGGACATCTAAAACTAGAGAAGATTCATATGAGTGAAAACCCTATGGATATGCTAACAAAACCATTAGCAAAAGAGATGTTGGAGCTATACTCCACATCTATTGGTCTTCCAGTTTGAGACTTGAAGAGGAAGAAACAAAGCTAAGAAAAGGATCCAAGAATGAGGTTATACAGACATAGTGCAGTAATTTATCTTCAAGTGGGAGATTGTTGAGTTGTGGAGCTCAATTACTTCAAATTAGCATGCAATACCAAACTTTCAAGAAATACACAAGAATCGACATCGGTTAAGGAGGACCGCATCGGTCACTTATGACTAACATCGGTTAGGTAAGGAGGAACCGACATCAATTAGGGGCTTACTAGCATTGGTTACTTGTGTGTGAGTGTTTTAATTAACTCATGGAATCGAGATCTAATTTTAGCATAAAAATAGATCTATTGATTGTAATTACATGGCTAAGTTCCATAAGTTTTTATATGCCTATATAAGCATGAAATCTAGGGTTTAAATGTAGAGAATTGAATGATTTGATGATTATTTTAAGAATAATTATGACAGAGATATTTCTTAGAGAAAAAGTAAAATCTTGAGTGAAATAAATTCTTGTACATGTAAGAGGTGTGGAAGATTGTAGATATTCAATTTTATATCTTGTCAAAGATTTGGATAATAGATTGGCTTGTTTCTTGGTGGATGTAGCCCACATTGGGTGAACCATGTTAAATTTGGTGTTGATTTATATCTCTTGTTTTGTATAATTCTTCTGGTAGAATATCTACTTTCATTGCATGTATGTTTAGATCTGATATATTATCTATAAAACCTTGTGCTAACCCCAACAATATGATAGTGGTCGGTACTCCAAACCTTGTGACTATTCCTTCATAGAAGTCTACTATGTTAGACTTGTTTGCTTCCTTGAGCGTTATCGCCTCAGCACACTTGGTGAAATAATTTGTTGCCATAAGTATCGACTTATGGCCTTGGCTCGAATTTGGATTGATAACCCAAATGAAATCTAATCCTCATTACATGAATGGTTGGTCAAATAAAATTGGGTGCAATGGAATTGATACTAGATTTTTCTTTCCTGTGAAGAACACACATTTTTACACCCTTTGATATAGGTGTATCAATCACTAAATACTATGGGCCAATAGTATCCCACATTCATTATCTTTAGTGTTATTACCCACAGGGGAAAATGACCTCCAAAATCTCCATCGTGAAACTCTTGTAACACCCTTTCAATTTGATTCGTTCCAATAAACATCAATACGACATCATTGATGTCTTTCTTGAATAAAACACCATCAACAAGCACATATGGAATGACTTGTAATCTGAAGTATATCCGCTTGGATTTGCTTATTTATGGGGGAATAGTCTTGTTTGTAGGAAGTTCATCATGTTATGAGTCAGACAAGGAATAGGAACATTATCATTTACTTTCTCCTGAGTATCATGTAGCACCAAAACAACCTCCTTTTCATTACTTGCTTCATCTATTGAATAGAATCCAGTTGTTTGGATAATCCTTTTCCATAGACCAACTTAGTGAATTTAATTTCAATGTCATATTCCATGACATGAGTAATCCAACCTACATGTTTCTTGCTCAAATCCTTGTTTAGAAGGAAGTCCTTGATTCCTGCATGTGATACCATCAACTGAATCTTGTTGTTTGAGACTAGGTGCGTGAATTTCTTTAAACTCTTGATTACTATGATAACATGTTTCTCGATGAAGGAGTACCTAACTTCATATTGTTCCAAACCTTGATGAAGAATGCGACTAGTTTTTTTGAACCCTTTTTGTTTTGTTGCACTAGAATTGTATAAATCATTTTCGAACCACCAAAGGCATAGAGCATGAAGTCCTTAGAAAATTATGGATGACGAGGGTTGGAGCTTGAGATATAGCCTATTTGATTACTTCAAAACTTGATTTTCCCTCATCTTTCAACTTAAATGCTATGTTATTCTTCAACATCTGCGTTATTGGCTTCACAAGAGTGGAAAAGTTTGGTACAAACATGTACACAAAATTGATCCTTCTTAAGAAGCTTTGAAGAGCTTTCTTATGACTTATCAAGGGCAATGCTCGAATCAATTCAACTCTTTCTTGGTCAATCGTCAATCCTTCCTTTGACATGATATGGCCTAGGATCTTGCCTTCAAGAGCAAGGAATATGCATTTTTTGGGATTCAATGATACCCCAAATATCCTACACCTCTGAAAGACCTGTCTTAGATGAAAGAGGTGATCTGCTACATTTTTAGAGAACAAAATGATATCATCAAGATACACTAGCACTATTTTGTTGATCAACCCCTTGAATTTCATATCCATTACCCTTTAGAAAGTGGCTCTAGCATTTGATAGTCCAAATGACATCTTCTTGTAGGCATAGGTGCCCCACTTAGTGGTGAAATTCATTTTGAACTGATCATCTTCTTTCACCATTATCTGATTATACCCCAAGTATCCATCCATGAGAGAAAATATTTCCGATCTAGCTACAACTTGTAAGATTTTCTCCATTGAAGGGAGTGGATAATGGTCTTTGAGAGATGCCCTATTCAAATCACGAAAGTCCATGCACAACCTGATTTTTCTATTCTTTTTCCTAACTAACACTAATTTTTCAACCCATCTTGAGTGCTTGATTGGGAATATAATGATTTCCTCTATCAACTTGTTTAGCTCTTTCTTCATGAGAGGATCAATGTGCGGGTTAACTGGTATTTTCTTTTTCCTAATGGGTTTACCATCAGGATCCATTTCTATTGTATGTTGTGCCAACTTTGGATTGAATCCTCTCAGGTCTTCATAGCTCTAGGTGAAGACATCTGGAAACTCTTGGAAAAATCATATGAACTCATATCTTTCCTTCTTGGTAGTCACTTTTCCAATTTGGAGTGTCTTGCCTTCCCCTACTGAAATCGGTTTTGAATCCTCTCCTTTGACCTGTATGTTAGATTTATTTTTATGAAACTAGTCATTAGGATTGAATATTGACTCGAGTGTTACTAAAACATTTGGAAGCTTATTTTTTCTATAACTATACTACTTGATCCTCATACTACTATTCTAATTTATCTTGATTCCTAGTTGAGAATTCAACCTCTTCTTATAAGAAATTAATGATATGTTAATCATTCTCAAAAACCTTCTAGCTTGTTTTATTATCTGGTACTACTAGCCTTACAATCACATGGATATGTGGCTGAATTTTATCTCTTTTGATACTTTCAACTACATCAAATGTTGCTCCAATAGCTGTAAGCCTATTCGCAACTTCATTTTTCTTCCTTGGTATGGAATCAATGTTGAATGCTTTGAAATCCTCTATGAGATCCCAAACCCTATTTTTGTAGCTCTTAAGTAGGTCTTTTTTTATAGCATGTTGTCCTTTGACTTGGTTAACAATCAGTTCATTATCCTCAAATACTTGTAAATTCTTTATGCCTCTTTTCCTGGCCCAATGAAGTCCATGAATCAAAGCCTCATATTCAACTATGTTGTTTGAATGGGAAAACTGGAAATAAAAGGATGAATAATACTTGATGTTCTGTGGTAAAACCAACATTGCACCTCCTCTAGCACCTTATTTTCTTCTCGAACCATCAAAAAATAGTTTCCATACTTCATTATCATCCTTATTTTATGGCTTTTTCGAGGCTAGGAATGGGTGAATTTTCTTCATGTATGCAATATAACCCTAATTCATCTTCTTTCATTTCCTTGTATGGATCAAATGCATGCCTTTTGCTTTCCCATTCATCCATGAGTATAATTTTGAATGCCCTCAACCTTAGTACATGTTTCTAAATCATTTTAACACTCTTCCGATCAAAGGATAAGCAATTTACGTTGATAGGACTGGGCACATGATGCTCAATGTGGAAGTTTACAATTGGTTTTGATTTGATTATCACTTTGTCTCGATACCTTATCTTGAATATCATGTGTGACCAATCCAAAAATAGATATCCACCAATTTTGGCAATGAAGTCCCTTAATAAACACAATGTAATGAGTGGAAGGTCAATTACAAACACATCCTACAAGATTGTGACATTAGGACAACCATGTAGTGTTAAAATTAACCCTTTGATGATCTCAACCATTCTTATTATTGTTCCATCCAATTGCACTACTCCTTTAAACAATGGATCATATTTTAGACCCAATTGATCTCGTTATTTGCTTTTGTCATTACACAACTACTTGCCCCCAAATCGATCATGCAGTTGTGTACCAAGTGGTTCCTAACAATCAATGACACATAAGCAGTGGAGGATTCAAAAAATTTCTTGGTTGACCACCATCCTATTGCCTTGCATTAATGAGAAATTTCTCCTTTCTTTTGTTTGATCTATTCAAGGTAGACCAATTGGCCATTGCAGCTTGCAACAAATCTCATTGTCCTGGAATTTCCAGTGATTCCCACATGGAAATGTTCACATGTGTTTTCTTCATTTGATCTATGATTTTGAAGGGAGATGGGCCCTCCTTTTGTTGCCCCTTTCCTGGCACATTTTTTTTTGGAGCCTAAATGGGCACATGTTTGCTGCAATTGGTGCCTTAGGTTGATTTGATACATTTGGAGCTATATTTGGTCTACTAACCCCTTGTTGTGTAGGAGTGGGATGAGAAACAAATGGATTAGATGGTTACCCCTCCTTTATGTTCCTCTTCTTCAATCATCTGGTGGTATCCACATTATGGAAAGTAGGTTGATTAACTCTATAGAATTCTTCTATTTTCTAATTGACCAATGTGGTTTTCATCAAAGGTGCCTCTTCCTAAGTTTCTTTTTGCTGATTTCCTTCATTAATTGATTATTGGGACACACCAATGGTCTGCACCATTAGAGCTTGATTCAAAGTGCACCATTGAAGCATGTTGATTGATTGTGAGGTAGATTGCAGGGGTAACACCACTCATACTCCTATGCCATGTTGTTTTGAGTTGGAACTAAGGCTCTTGATGTTGAGACTACATTTGGATCATATGGTCGGAATGACCTAGTAGCCTGAAGTTGTCCTTGGTTTGAGTTTTGATTTGCATCATGTGTTGGCGGTCTATTTTGCTTATATGGAGGCCAAGCTTGATATTGTGTTTGAGGCTGATATTGTCTAGAACTATGACCTTGTTGTCTCTTGATAGTCACTATCTCATTTCCTAAGTTTTGGAGTTATTTCATAACCTCCTATAGTTATTTAGAAGTTCTTGAAGAAGTCGATGCCTCACCATTGCTTTGATTTCTAGTGGGTGGAATGAAATTCAACTATAGTGTTTGACTTGTTGTAGGAGTCCCCATTTCTAGATATAGAGGCACATGTGACCTTGGTGCAAGCTTACCAGCTTGAATCAAGTAGTTTTCTACCCTGATAACTATGTTGTAAGCCCCTGGTAGAATTGTCCCTCCCATTGATTGGATCATCATAGCAATGTCAAAATTCATACCCTTCAAGAAGTAAAGGAATGCTCCTTCGATAACTAGCCTGATGACTATTGGAATCCTATCCCATGTCCGTTGGAAATGGAAATTAAAATCATTCATTTGTTCATTTGGAGCTCACTTGTTTTTTGTCAATTGTTTTAATAAATACAGATTCTGCCCTCTCTCCAAACTAGTTACAAAGAGCTGAAAAAATTGATTCCAATTTTGGATAGACCTTGTTATTAGGCTCTTAAACCATTGTAAGGACTTACCCTTGAAAGATGAAGCTAAAAAACTAACCGTAAGATCCATTTCATTGATTTCATGGATCATGTAGACATTTGTAATGTCTTGGGTGTGGTCTATAGGAGTAGTATGATTTTCTCCCATGAAATAAGGAATATTCTTTAATGCTGCAATCGAGATTTAATTTTGATCATTTAAGGAAAGTGGAGTACTACCCGTGAAATTGACAAAGGGATTGGGTGGTCCTGTGGTGTTTATTGATGTTCCATTATGATTGGTATGAGGACCCTGACGGATTGGAGAAAGGGTCTACCAGGTGGAGGTGTAGAAAAGTCCTATTAGATGGAGATGGTGATCTTTGTGGTCTTCTTCCTCTCCTTCCTCTACTTGGTGATAATTACAAGTAGAAAATAATCCCTCTTCTCTAGTATCAGACCTAGTTCGAACTCTTCTCATGTACTTGGGAAACCTATGTTGCTACACCACTAAATTTTATCCCTTTGGAGTCATCAGGTGTGTTGGGGAATGAGATTCTAAAGGCTAGATTTTTCCAAGTCACACACCAAGCTTGAAAAATCTAGAATGAAAATTTTTAAGGACATGTATACTTGATCTTCTGGAGGTTGGAATTTATTTTGAAATGACAGTCCGAAACACCTGAAAATAAAAGACTTCCAAATGTCTAAAACCCCAAAATATGAAGTTTGGAGAACCCCAAAATCCTAAAACCAAAAATTATGAAATCCTGAAATGTCCTAAATTTGAAAATTCAAAATTTTAAAAAACTTTGAAATTTTGAAAATCAAAATTTCAAAAATATAAAAATACCCTTTTGAATATTAGCCTTTGATCTATCTACTGGTGAAATTTGGATTTTTTTTACTAAGTTAAGCCCTTGAAAATTTATTTTGGAACTCTTCCTTTGAGGTGAAAGGTCCGAAATTGGAAATTTGTAGTTTTTTAAGTCTGAATTTCTTGAAAATGCCTTCAAATCTCATGGAATGACTTCCTTGTCCCACCAGGTGTGCCAAAAATATTATGGAAAAATCACAACACCCATGATTGCTCGTAAGTGAATGGAATAGGTAGTCAGTATGATTCATTAAACATGGAGTTATCCCAAAGTTTGGGACTTTGTAATTAGGATAACCCTTCGGAGAAGGAATTCTTCCTATCCTAATCTACTTCCAACTACTCTAAATTACAGAGAGTTATATATCTAGCACTAATAAAAGTTTTCCCAAGTAGACAAAGTTCTAGAAAATGCATGAAAATTAAAACCTACTCTAAGGGAAGGTGATGCACCAAAAATATATCAAATAACCTACAAAATAAACACAAAACTACTATAACTTTGCAATGAAAAAAACAACAATACACAATAACCTTGCATGTAATGAAAGATCAGAAAGATGCAATATAACACAGAAGAGGGTTTGAAACATCCACATATGATTCTATTACTCTCAAATTTGATACAATATAAAACATTTAGGGCCAAAGGCACAAATTTTGCATTACAATATTCAAATAGGGAGGTTTGGAATCTCCACAAATGTTTTATAATTAAGAATAAGGAGGGGATATAAAAGGTGTCCAACTTTTTAAAATGAGCCCCTCCTTACAATATATAGGAAGAATGAGAGAAAGGGAGAGAGAAGGAATTTAAAATCTTGCTTCAACCACCCAAATATGTATTAAAATAACCTATAATAATGATGGGTGCCATTGAAAAACCCATACCTCCATGTAATTTACCTTTTTGGGGAAGAAAGGAAGCCCATACCTTCATTATTTTGGTAGGTGAGAAATATGGAAACATTCCTCTAAAATGGCGGAATGTATTTCCTCATTTTGAAATACTTAATCTCACTAAAATTAAGAAAATTAGTGGTTTTCTGTAGAGGACACTGAGAGATTTCAAAAAGTCCTATTTTGTGCAAATATGAGCTCCCAGTCAAAAGTTATGGCCATTTGAAGATGAGGGTGCCATACTGCAATAAATGTGAGTGGTTGATATGCCTTGTTGGACTTCGACCCTACATCGCACCCTCCAAAATCCAAAAATTTAGACTTTCGAGATTTAGAGCTTCAAGTATTTTGAATTCGGAGGTCACAATTACTATTCATCTTCTTAAGCTCATAAAACCTCTGAAATGGCAAAACCCCAAAGTCTAAAATTTAGAATTCAGGTTTCAAAATATAAGTTGTGATTTGCATGCACTAGGGGTACAATGTTTCAATCTGAAACCCCAAATTCAAAAATTTGGACTTGAGTTTCAAACCTTTGTGTTTTTGGGGTTTTAGGGTTTGGGGTTTGGGTTTGGGATTTCGGGGTTTAGGTTTGAGATTTGAGGGTTCATGATTTTGGGGTTCAAGTTTGGGATTTTGGGGTTCAGGTTTTGGGGTTCTTCATCCATCCAAGCGGCACATCTCTCTCGAAATCCCGAGATCCCAAATTTTGAATTTCGGACTTCGGGTTTCTAAATTTTTCCTCTCTACATGGCACTTCTCATTCCTCGACCCTAATGCCAACCCCGACACACCGAATTCTAAATTCCGAATTTCATACTTTGAACTTGATGTCCTTTAGACCTTTTTAGCTCACCGATTTAGAATTTTGACCCACCGATTCGAAGAGCTCGCCACTTCAACTTGCTTAGCTCAGGCCCAAAATGGAAGATCCCATGACTAAATCAATCCCTCTATTTTATGTATGTGCAAGGTCGTGTTTGTCTAATTTTCCCTGTATGGGAAAAATTAGATAATAGTAACTTGAACTAGACATGGAAAAACATAACCATCATAAGCACATAGTGAAACACTAGATGGACTAACATCATGACCGAAAAGGCCTAAAGCATCGAGGAATGACATATGACATAAGCTAAGTTAAGGTATATTACCAATCAAAGTGCACTTAATCGTTACATTATGAATACAACATATGATATGAAAAGGCGGTTCATTATCAAAAGTATGAACATTAGAGGGGAGGTTAGACTTACATACTAGGTGTGAAGAGAATGCATCAGAAACAATTTATAAACGATATTGGATTCATGCCAAAGACAAATACAAGTAGTAGAAAGGAAATGCTAGAATCTATGTAGTAAATCAGATTGGAAAGTAAATAATCATTTATTGAGATGCTCGTGATGACCAAATCCTAGGATGAAAGGAAATGGATGAAGAACCTAGAAGCGTGAATGATCAAGTTAGGCTCGATAAAAATATTAACTAAAAAGTAAGATGTGGGGATAATTAATCTAATCTAGAACAACATTTAAATGCACTAACTAAATACAATAACAAGTATGTAAAATGACCCAAGAAAAATAATTCAATGAAAGTAGAGACCCTGATGTGCAAGAGAAGTATGGAAATGAATTAGCTTATTGGGAAACAGATTTGGACTATGTAACAGAGGAGAGTAAGGGAACAGAAAATAGGGACGAATGTGTAAAATCCCCGAAAAGGATGGAGATGGAGTATTTATCTAGAATGGAGCACCTGGAGAGGGATTGGGGTGCCTATGGGTTCTCTAGTTTACAGAATGGGTTCCCTAGTTTATGTAAAATATTCGGAACTGAACTTCATAGAGTCGGGAGGTTGTTCAAAACCCTTATTGTATTTATCATCAACTTTTCTTCCCCTGTACTTAGATGTCACCAATAATCCAAGATGATGAAAATACCTACAAAAATAGAAAATGAAGTATCAAAACCCTAAATAAATAAAAATGTAAATGAATGGGTCAAACTTACCTCATTTTTGACAACAATGGGCTTACTTACTTAGCATTGCACTACATTTAAGACCCAAATGTAGTTATAGTGAGTGTGTGCATAATGTGCCCTAGGTTCTCTTGTACCAATAACACTTTGTGAAGTGGTGAGGAATAACTAAATGTAGAAGATGTAATAAAATGTGTACATGGAATAGAATATAATCCCTCCCCCTATAAAGTGTGATGCAAATGAACCAACCTTGTCCTATGTGATGGAGCTAATGGATGCAAATGATCTCCAAGTGGATGCAACTCTAGATGGATGATAGTAAGACTAGTGCTCAGTCCCTCATTATGGTCTCATAAATTTATATTTATAGGGTTCTCTTGATCTAATTTCTTAATCAACCCCGAAATGACCAACCACCAATAAGATAAGAAGTTGAAATGGCTAGAAAGAGCCCAAAATTTGGTGGTAAAGTTCAAAGAGGATTATGACCCATGGTGGGACTAGGGCACCCATGGGCACCCCCATACTAGCATGGGCTCCCCAGTCAAGGATAAAATAGTGGGAAATTATGGAAGCTGACTTGGAATGTAGGTGTAAGAGGTTGGGAATGATTAAATAAAATAAAATAAGATGGCCAAGGGATGGGGGTTAATTAGTTCTCTCTTCACTAAAGAACCTTCTAAATAGTAGTATGTGATTAGGATTAAATAATATGTAAAGTGCGTGATTTTATGACTAAAATTCCTCCTGAAGTGTTGCATTGTAATTGTCATGATTCTTAGACTTGATTAGATACTCACTAATTACTCTCTTATTATACCTTTTAATTTGCATATGAATAACTTACTAATGTTCCAAACTAATTTGGTATTATTTATCCAACCTAGGTTACTCTTTCTAAGATAAAACATTTTATGAAATGACATTATCCAAGCTATAAATGTAAAAGGTACATAAAATTGGAAAACTCTCTTTAATGCTAGAGAGATTATAATATAAAACAAGTTGAATCATATTACCATTCAGTTAAAATTCCTTTATATTATTTTGCATATGGATGCAATGTTCAAGTTGAACATATTGAATCTTCCATCTTTTTAACTACACTATATGAACTCTTATCCTCTATTTGTGCTTCAGTTTGATCCTCTTTCTCTTCTTATTATTTTTCTTCTTCCTCCTCCCCTCATCCTCCACTCCCTCCCCCCTTCCCTTCTCCTTCTCCTTCTCCTCTCCTTCTCCTTCTCCTTCTCCTTCTCCTTCTGCTCCTATTCCTTCTCCTTCTTCTCCTTCTCCTCCTACTCCTACTCCTTCTCCTTCTCCTCCTATTGCTACTTCTCCTTATCTTTCTTCTCCTACTATCTGCTACTTCTCCTTCTCCTTCTCCTCTTCCTCTTCCACTTCCTCTTCACCTTCCCCCCTTCCCCTTCCCCTTACACTCTCCCTACCCCTTCCCCTTCCCCTCCCCCTCCTCCTCCTCATGCTCTTGTTCTGCTGCTTTCTCCTTCTCCTCCTCCCCCTCCTCCTCCTTCTCCTTCTCCCTCTCCCCCTCTTCCCTCCGCCTCCCCCTTCCTCCCCTTCCTATCCCCCTCCCCCTCCCGATCCTCCACCTCTCTTCTTATTCCACTTCCCCTTCCCCTTCCCTTCCCCTCCTTCTCCTTCTTGATCTCCTTCTCCTCCTACACTTTCTCCATTCTGATCCTTCTCCTTCTCCTCTCCTTGCTCTCCTCTCCTTCCTCCTCTCCCTCTCCCCTCTCCCCTCTCCCTCTCCAGCTCCCTCTCCTTCTCTTTCCCCTACTTCGCTCCTGCTCCTACTCCTCCTCCTCCTGCTCCTCCTAATCTTCCTCCTCCTCCTTCTTCTCATAATTTTATTATTTCTTCCACATCCTCTTATTTTTTCTCCTCCTTATTGTTCTCCAAGTTATTTTTCTTGTTATTCCATACAATAATAATCTTCTTTTTCATCATCTTTTTCTTTTTCAACTGGAATTTTTTTCCATTTCCTCCTAAGAACAATTTGAACTCTCTTGATTTAATTGAGATACCCAACTATGTGTTGGACCATTAAACCAAAATGAAACCAAAACCATTTCCTTCTATATGAAAAATATTTCTTCTTAAATTAGATCCATCATTCATTACCATTAATCTCTCCATTTCATAGAAATATAACATCCCCATGGTACACACAAATTAGGGTTTTGAGAATAACTTTCTTTAACCAAAATTTAATGTATCATTTCATATTTAATTTGGGATAAAATTAGAAATTACAAATAATAATCCCCTTTTATTTTCTTATATATTTATAAAAATTTAAAGAGATTTGAATATTTCAAAAAACTATCAAGTGGAGTGTCTTTATGAAAAACCTAATATTGAGATAATTTCCACAAAATGAATTAGAATCAACTTAAAATTTTAGGGTAGTATGATTTATTATTTGAGAACTCTAAAAAATGAAATAAAGTTTCAAAAATTGTTGTGAGATATAGGTGAGTCCTTAAAATTAGGGTTTTGACCTAATTTTGGCCCAAATCCAAGCTTTAATACCACTTGTAATGAAACTACTTAGATAGATATGAATATCATCAAAAATATAACACCATGAAACCGAAATATTTTACCCAATAAAATATTTGATATGAATTTGAATGAATTTACTTAGATACATTTTAATATCATCAACAATATAACAATAAAGAACACCAAAATATAGATAAATGATCTCAATATGCAAGTAGATTGAATTAGCCACTTCGATGGGGAAACCTTTAAAATGGAGATAATAAGACTCAAGTTTTCAATTTGATTGAGCATATACCACCTACTAACACCCATATAAACACTTATATGTTATGTAGCGCACCTATTGGTGCTCAATTTAGGCCCCTGGATTGAGTAGGTAATTTTCCTAGACATTCCTTAAAATATAATTGATTATGTGTGTGTCATATTGATCCTTTTTCTTTAAAGATTTTTCTTGTTATCCATTTTTTCACCCCTTACAATATTGGAAAATTTGAAAAATTTGGACTTAGGCAATTTCATGGATCATTTCTTAGAGAATCTAAAAGAATAAAGTATTTTTTATGTTTTGGAAACTTAAAATTATCTTGGGTGCAATTCCCTCATTTCTCGAGTTCAAGGATCCCCAAAAGAATCTTCATTAGATGGGAATTTTCCCCTCTTTCCAGATATGTGAAAAATTCCTCCTAACTTTGCAAAATTTTTAAGTTTCAAGATTTAAAAAGTTTTTGTAGTTGTGCAATGGTGGAGTTTCAATTTTGGGCCCAGAGAAGTGTTATGCAAGTTTCGGACCCACAAGATTAACTTATAAAGTTAAGGTCAATGTTCAAATTAAAAATAGATCCCTAAACTCCATAACCAATGAATAGTTTCCATGTGGCAAAGGGAAAAGGAAAACACATAGACAAAGTTTGGGCCACATAATTTTTTTCTAGTTTACAGATATGCAGGTGGAAGTCATCATACCAAATACAATGAAATCCATGCCCTATGCATCTTATAAAGGGCATGCACTTGGTGAAGTCTCAAGCCCAAAGGAGGATTTTCGAGTTTTGAATTTCACATAATTACATGTCAATGTGCACAATGTAAATTATTCCCTGTCTACTACCGTGAATGGAAGACCAACACGTGGCGAAGTCAAAGAAATGCACACTTGTCCGAATGTTAATCCGAAGGAAAATCAAAATCTACCACATGTCACATTCTTGTGCTCCTGACATGAAAATTTTATAATGTCATATCTTTGATCCAGAGCTTTGATTAACTAAAATTGGAAACTACTCTCTAATACTATGAGAAGTATATCCACTAGTTAATCTATATAAGAGGACTAAAATGTTGTATAAATGCACTAAAACAGTATGGAATAATTATAAATAATTATAATAAATGAAATGAAACCCTAAATATACAAGGAAGTAAAGAGAAATGATTTATTTGATTAAATAAGACTGTCATAGGTCCGATAATAACATCCAGAGAAGGAATGAACACTTAGAAGTCATGAAACGGTTAGAATTGAGGATTTGAGTAGAGTGAGGTGTTAGAATTTGAGTATTCTAATAAATACGTATTTAATCAACTTACATATTACATAATGTTATAATAAATATTTAAATAAACATTACATCATAACATAAGTAAATAAAGAAATACTTACAGGAAATAAATAACATAAATGACACAATATTTATAGTGGAAAACCCAATAGGGTGAGAACCACTTTGAAAATAACCTTTTACTTCAGAGAACTTATTTTACATCCAGTAAGATCACCTCCTCCTTTGAAACCCTATTTACCAAGGATAAAACCAAATTACTTTATTTTCACACCTTTGATATATTTCCCAAATTTATCAAATGAGAACATAAAGTCTTTTTTATACAAGGTGATCGGGTATTTCTCCTAACCCATCTTTTCAACCTAAATAGTTGACACATACACCTAGGTTTATAAGATTTAATATTAGAAATATAATCATTTCATGATATTAATGTTAGGAAATAAGGAATAAAATATGCAGAATAAACCTCACTGAGAATCACAAGAGTAGAAACTAAAATGCGAGAAAATATTACAAATCTCAAACTAAAAGTGCATAATAAGATAACACAACACAAAGAGATAGTATTTAACGTGGTTCACCCAATTTGGGCTACATCCACCAAGAATCACTTGCTCAGATTTTATTACAAGCCATCACTCTATCAATACAATACCTAGATCTGTTTTGAGTTATGCTCAACAAACTCTGAAGTCACATTTGAATTCAAAACACATCTGCAATGTTACATAATCTCTAACATATACATAAAACCATATAAGTAGACAATTTCTTAAGAAAATTTACAAAACCGTAGGCCAAAACCATCTCATAAACATATGGGTCAAAAATCCCGCCCATATGAGAAGAAAATGTTTCCCGATATATCAAACACGTTTTAAGGCTCCACAACCTAACAATTAAATATTGAACCTAAAGTATATACCTAGATTAGCATATTTAATAATAGAAATATAAATATTTAATATTATTAAATATTAACCTATATATTAGTGATGGACCCACTTACATTAAGGGTTGACCAAACCACTTAATCATTATGTTCCAACACTCCCCCTTAATGTTAAGTGTGATAACATAACATATGCCAATATATTAATTGCCCATGGTAGATTACATGATTTATAATCCTTAAACCATAAAGGTTTTAGGCTAGCATATTGGTTGAAGGAATTATATCACATTCATCATACTTAATTTACCTTTTGGTACAAAAAGATTTGGAATCCAAAAGATCATCCCATGATCAATGGCTAAGTATGATTTGTGAGTTTTACATGTTCTCATAAAAGGTTATTGAACCCAAGCATATATGAGTCTTTTACAACCAAGGACCTCCTTAACAATATGCTTGTACTGGATGTTTACCAGTAAACTCAATATCACTAAAGAGTTTACTAAAGACCACCTTTAAGATATTTCTACAATTCTTTCTAAAAAAGAAGTGAGGAGGTATACATACTTGAAGGTCTTTTTACACTTGCCCGAAGGTCTTTTTTTACACTTGCCCAAAGGTATTTTACAAATTCCTGAAGGTCTTTTTACAAAAACCAGGTTCCATTAGGAGGTGAAATTGTCATGCACACTCCCCCTCAATGGCAACGCTGACAATCCAATGTTTTTACAAAAGTGACAAAACTTTGCAGTACTCAAGAACTTTGTGAATATTTTAGTGACCTGCTCTTTAGTTAACATGAACTTGAGATTTATCTAATCACTTTTCACCTTCTCATGGGTGAAGCATATATGTATCTCAATGTTATTCATCGTTTTAATCTTGATATTGAATTGGATTCTTAATCAAGATTAATACAACTCTGACCACCCCATAGAAGATAAATACTTCATTTAGCTTCCATGTGTATCTCTACCAATAGTCGTTGCATCCACATGACTTTTTTACTTCTTCCATTATACTTCTCTGCCTCAGTAGAAGAAATGGATACTGTTGATTGTATTTGTTATTCCAAGTAATGGTTCCTACACCAAAAAACTTGAACACATATCAATATATTTTATAACACAAAACAATCATGGTTATAAGAAAAAAATCTATATAAGATAACATTTTCATTCTTATTATAATGCAACCATAATTGATTGTTCTTTTCAAATATCTAAAAATTCTTTTTGTAAAATTATAATCATCTCTAAAAAGGTTCTGCATAAACCTTGAATTAATTCCTACTATATTGAAATATCTTATCTAGTTATAGTTAGATAAATCAAACTATCAACTAATATCGTATATAAAATAAGATCAACCTTTTTCATATGCAAATTTAGGATCAATATTTATTCCAACTTCCTTTGAAGTAGAAAATGGTTTACAATCAATCATAAGAATTTTTTCAATATAATGGTTACATATTGTGTTTTGAAAAATAACAACAGAATGAAATACAATCATACGAATAACATGATGTGAGAGACCTAACTCATTCATTTCAAAGTTCTGCTTCAATTTCTCTCTAATCCTATGAATTAAATCAAAATTTTCACCAGGCATAAGTAAATCATCAACATATATACATATAATAATAATATATGAGCTTTATTTCTTAATGAATATATCATTGTTAGAAGAATGATTAACAAAACCTAATAGTTTAAAGACGGAAACAATTTTTGCATACTAGACTCTAAGAGCTTGTTTTAAATGATACAAGGATTTCTCAACTTACAAACATAGTTTTCTGTACCAGTTTCTTCAAATCCTTTAGGTTGAAACATGTAAAGTTATTCTTTTAAATCACAATTCAAAAAAAATATTTTTTTTATCTATTTAGTGGATTTCCCACCCAAATTGAGCGAAAATTACAAATAAGGCCCTAACGATTGCTCAATTTAGCTACAGGGAAAATCTCTCAACATAATCAATATCAAGTTTCGATTAAAACATCTAACAACAAGTCTAGCTTTATGTTTGTTAATGTTACCATCAACATTATACTTTACTTTATATATCCACCTAGACCCTATAATACTTCGTGGCTCAGTTCATACAAGGTAATTAATGTATGGTACATATGATGGCTTGGTCATTTTCCTAAGCTTAATAGGATTTAAAATTTCTAACATAGATTGAGCCTAATTTAATTTCTTATCTAAGAAAGATAATATTTTCATAAACATCTATAGAATCAAAACATCATCATGGGTATTTACTAAATTAGAATCAAAACCATCATTTAGAAGCATTTAATGACGTAACTTCAAGAGAAGAAGACAACACATGTAAAATTTCACTAGATTACATCTATACATTTCATATAAGTTTCGGTAATTAACATGTTCTAATCTTTCATGCCATAGTTTTGAATTATTCAAACTCGATATATAAAACAAGATGCAGAAGAGAAATCATCAAAAATATACATACCATTTTTTTGAATTCCTTCTATTATTATACTTTCATTACTATCCTTGATATACCAAGTATTCTTCATGCATGGATTCTAGTTGTGTCCATATCTCTTTCAGATGTTCGATATTACCAATGTGTAGAAGGTACTCATCGTTCACATTACACAAAATCATATAAAGAGCCTCCTGTATTCATTGAAAGAATGCATTCATGTTATCTGCAGTTGCTTGACGACCGGTGGGAGAAACCTCAGATCCACAAACAATCATCTAGAGTTTTCACCATAAAGTTAGTTTTGACTCAAATGTTGTAGTTGGTTTCATTAGGATTGGGTTTTGTCAAGACAAAAATAGTTAGACGTCATTATTTTCCTAAATCTATAAAACACTAAAACACACCCCATTATAATATATAATGTACCACAAAGTTATATACATATTTATCGATAATAAAAATAACACTTTAAATAGAATCATATCTAAATTTTATAAATCTAAAAAACTATTTGATCATAACTAATTATGTCATTATAATGCATACTAATTAACCTCTCATGATCAAAATAATAATCTGAAATATAAATGGATCTGCATTATACCCCGATTTATATAAAAATATTTTCAACCATATAAAAGTGAAGAAGAGACCCTAAGAATGCATGACATCAATTTTTAAAAAAATAAATATAGACAAATATCCAACCAACTTATATTTAACGTCTAAATGACCGTCATAATGGCTTATTTTTTAGTCTATTGTGACATTCATTTGAACATCAATTTTAACACAATGAAAGTTTCCTGGAACATACGAGCTTAAATTAGATGTCTAAATGACCATCATATTATCTTATGTTTAGTCTATCATGATGGTCATTTGACCGTTAAATTTAATGAAGCCAAAACTTGTGTATTTTTAGAATGTGAAATTCTAAAAGTTCTTCTCATGTATAATATTAGGGAGGTTATATTTTAATACATTATAATAACCTATTATAATTTATAATGTAAAAATATATACACTTTTTTTAAAAAAAAAGGTATATAGTTTATAGAATGTAAATAAAAAATAACATATAGTTCATAAAAATTATAAACTATAGTATTTTTTTATATAAAAAAACACAACCCTTATTAAAGGGGTTTAAAGGACATAGACCAGGTTAAAAGAATTTTATCAGGTGCAAGTAGATTTATGAGGTATACATTAATTTGCATATTTTAAGAGGGGACAAGTAATTTCACCCAACCAATGAAATAAATTGAAATCCATATTTTCATGAACCTTGTCTACTCCCTTCATTTACTCTTAATTTTACCCCGCACACATTTAAAACTATGGAAATATTGTAAAATATTTTATATAATTCTGTAAGCTAAAAACTTTAAAACTTTTATGTGGCTATAACTACCAATATTTTAATAAATATTTACCACACTTCAGTGGGCCACCAATAGACTAGCCCTTTTTTTTAATTCTTCATTTATACTTGAGAGTTCCACATTTATCCCTGAGATATTATCTCATTTTATTCTCCACTCCCACTCTTATATAAAAGAAAACCTTTAAATATGTTTATTTATATAGTTTTTATAAACTATAAGATATAAATGAATGAGGCCGCCCCTTTACATGGATAATATAAATGAAACAATAAGTATTAAGATTTAAAAATTAATCCCTTCATGGCCAAGCAATAAACACGGGCCCCTTTTACAAAAAAAAGTAAGCACTTAAGTTTTTTTTTTAAACATATATAAACCAAATCTAATAAAATTTATATCTTAAGTGGTTTAAACTAACCGTATATATAAAATATGATTCAAACTTAGGTTTGTTTCCTTTTTTAAACTATATATACCTAGATTTATAAGTTAAGTTTAAATATGATTTAAACTTAGGCTTAGAATATGGTTTATTGACTCTTCCCTCAATCTCATGTAGTTTTAATATGGTTTAAGACTTTTAATATATAGTTTTTTTTTCAAAACTATATAAATTTTAATATGATGTTTATATAAATTATTATATAAACCTTATTCTATATTATATATATTTTATTTAAAAATAATAATATAGTTTTCAAATTATATAGGATATAGTTATAGATTAACTATAAACTATAGTTTTTAAATCGAATCCTTTTAGAGGGGACCAAAGAACACGGGTATGAATTTACCTTCCAAAATATTTAACCTACAAATATTTGAAATTATAGAAAACATGAAAATTATTTCATATAGTAATAAATCATTTCTTTTTCTATATGTGATTTTCACGTAGGTAAATATTTGAAGCCCCTTTCACCTGTGCACACATCAATCTCCAAACAAACATTAATTCCATATAATTTACAAAATGTAAATGAAATTAAGAATCATATCATATTACATCTCCCCCCCAAAAAAAAATTAGGGATTTAAAATTGAAAAACCCTAAAATTTTTACCGAGAGTTTAATTACACAAATGTAGTGCCAAAATAAATTGAGAAAAAAAGAAGGGGACCAGATACTTTTAAATACCCTTTCGGGTTGGTTGAAAAAACCCTTATAAATTAAATAAATAAAATACAAAATATTTGATCATAATTTATTTAATTTACCTCACTGCTACCATGTTAGAATTTGATGATTCTAATAAATACATATTTAATCAACTTATATATTACATAATGTTACAATAAATATTACATCATAATATAAGTAAATAAAGAAATACTTATAGGAAATAAATAATACACGTGACACAATATATATAGTGGAAAACCCCAATACGTTAAAAACCACTTTGAAAATAACATTTTTTTTGAGAGAACTTATTTTACATCCGGTAAGATCACCTCCTCCTTTGAAACCCTATTTACCAATGGTAAAACCAAATCACTTGATTTGTACACCTTTGATATATTTCTCGAATTTATCAAATGAGGACCTAAAGTGCTTTTTATATAAGGTGATCGGGTATGTCTCTTGACCCACCTTTTCAACCTAAAATGGTTGACACATACACCTAGGTTTATAATATTTAATATTAAAATATAATCATTTCATGATATTAAATATTGCACCTAAATTATATACCTAGGTTAGCATATTTAATAATAGAAATATAAATATTTTATATTATTAAATATTAACATATATATTAATGATGGACCCATATACATTAAAGGTTAGCCAGCCATACCACTTAATCATTATGTTCTAACATGTGGCACCTAGGAATGTCTTCTGGGCACCCAGTCTGCAGATTAGGCACCCTAGTTTTTGTAAAAGCTTTGAATCGGGTTTTCATAGGGTCGCAAGGTATCTTGAAGTGTTCTATATTTATCGAATTAGATATTCCAGGATACACCAAATGTATTGAATAATGAAGTGACGACCTCTAAGAAAGAAGTATCAACACCCTACGGGAAAAAATGATGCAGAATAAATGGGTCAGACTGACCTCAATCGCTAAACTAGTGGTCTTATCACTTAGCATTGCACTACATTTTAGACCCGGATGTAGTTTTAGTGTGTGTGTGTGTGTGTGTCATTCCCTAGGTGCTTTATGCAGTCACACTTTGTGAAGTACTGAGTAATAATAACTATAGAAAATATAATAACATGTGTACATGGAATAAAATATAATCCCTCTCATATGTTATGTGTGTTGATACATATCTCCAAGCCTTGATGCATGACACTATGTGGATGCAAGTAATGAAATGGATGCAACTCTAGATGGATTAATAGTAGTGTGTGACGTTAGGACCCTCATTATGGTCTCATAACTTTATATTTATAGGTTCTCTTGCTTTAATTTTGTAATTAACCCCAACATGGCCAACTAAGAAAAGGATAAGGATGAAAAATCACTAGAAAGACCCCTAAAAGAAGTGAGAAAGTAGAACATAGATCGAGGTGCCCCAGGTGGGATCAAGGCACCCCGGGGCACCCTAGTAAGGGCCTATGCACCGGGTTTAGGCTAAAATTTTGGGAAAATTGTGAAATAGGTGGATATGTGTAAGAAAATATGAGGAAATGATTAAATAAAATATAAAAAAAGGTGGCCAAAAGGTGGGATTGATTAGTACTTTATTCACACGAGAACCCTCTAAATAGTAGTAGAATACCGAGCTAAATAATGCCTAAAGTGCATGATTTTGTGTCTAAATTTTTCCCCCACTTTTGTTGGTGAGTGGAACACTTGGTAACATAAATTAAATAGATACAAGGTTCACTTTAAGAATCCTCAGGTAAATTGGAGGTGGAAAATCCTTGACGAATATACATTGAACTACTTTCACCAAAAAAATGAATTTTCCTAGGTTTCAGAATGAAATTTTTGCCTGATATTTTTAAGGGAGAGCCAAGGTTTCTATTTTAATTTAGTTGATGTGAATCGGCCATATTTTCTATTGTGTGACAACCGATGATTGTTGATCCACGTCAACAACCTTCTTATCGTCATGCAACAATGATTCTTGTTTATGTGCATCAACAAGAATTGTTGTCACATGACCGCAAGGCCTTGTTGACATACATCAACAAAAAAAAATTTTCATGCGGCGGTAATAATTGTTGATGCGCATCAAAAAAAATATGTCGTGTGACATCAATTCTTGTTGACGCATGTCAACAAGAATTGTTTTAAAGCACGACAACAAGGTTTTGTTGATGCGTGCATCGACGACCAATCGGATTGATGCACCTCAACAATAATTTTCAATGCACATCAGCAAATGAATATTGATGCAAGATAAAAGCCTCGTTTTCATGCTTCCACCATATGTAGCTCAAAAAAACCTTAATTTTTCCCTATAAATACCCTGTGAGCCCTCATTTTTACGTTCACACTTCCCGCATCAAAAAAATTTCCTCCATTTTGCTAAATATTTCTCCTAGAGCTATCTCTATAGGAACCGTATGTCAACACACAAGAAACTCCACATCTCTAGCTCTTCAGGACTCAAAATCAAGCTCAAGTACTCATGGCTACTAGTGATCAAGCTCAAAATCCAATATGAAATCAAACTAACCAAGCATTGGAAAAACCCCAAGCCCAACCAAGGGAAAGATTCAATACATGAGCGTGATTGGCCCCACATCTATATTGTTTTGAAAATGAATGCAAAATATAAGGATGTTGTAGAATCATGTGAATTCCTAGGGCTCGTTAATGTTGGTACCCAGATTTAATCTCCTTCACAACCTGAGCAGCATCATGTATTTCACAAGACACTCGAGAGGCGATAAATGATTTATGTTGTTTTGTAGCCGGGGAAGCAATTTATCTGACTTGTTAGCACTCAGGATTTGAAGAAGTGGGTAGCACCTTGAAAGGATTTTTATCTAATCCTCACTATTTTAGGTTGTGCCTTTCAACCAAGGTAAGAGAACCTATATTACAACCTATGTTTGATGAAGGAGGTGGATATATCCTTATATTGTGCATATTGTATGGAGATGGCCTTGGGAAAACATGATCAATTTTCCATTATTCAAACTCAATAGAGATGTCATTACTAAATGATGGAAATGCTTTCAAGACAAGGTTGAGGCTACTAGAGACATGGTATGATCCTGATTTGCTTTGTGCATTTTTGTAAATGGATTGTATTCTTCGTTGACACACAATGCAATGCAGGGGTAGTATGGGGTAGGATGGGTTGTTTAGAATGATTTTTTGGTGGGGTATTGATGAGACAAACTGGGATATATCAGATCTTTGACAACCTCTACAATACTTGAAACAACTATCAGATAAAATGCTTCAAATAATCAGGACATTATTTCAACCAGAAGAGGCATAAATGGAAGCCAGGAAGCACTCTTCACACAATATTTGAGAACTCACCACAAAATATTGAAGTAAAGAACTCAATTAAACACAAAAATCCTTGATCAAACCACGCCTAAGGTGCCCCCAAAGGCTTACAAGCAATCTCTCAGATCAAGGAAGGTAAAGTGATTTTAAATTTGTTTATCTCCTTATCAGATGAAGGCTCTTCTGAATATGAGATTGCAAATGCCACTAAAATATCAACCAAAAATGGAGATCTTGTGTGATTTCTAAAGACTTTCAATGCAAGATTGTAACAAGAACAATGAAAACTATTTTTGAAGGCATTTAAAAATGATAACAGACACCATATTGCCTAGAAAAACACAGATTAACTCAAAAGCTTGTTAAATTCATCAGCATGGGAGAGTTTCATGAATAATCTCAAAGTTGTGTGATGGCTATACACTTGTAACCAACTCACATACATGAAGATCCAACATAGAAGAAATTATCCTGGTTCTTTGGTGGGTTTCTCAGAAGATGAGATTTTTTCTTAGAATTTGCTCGTGATTTTCAATTTTTCCCGAACTCTTTACAATTTCTCCAAAATGCATTATATACCTTATGCCACATTGGATCCTTCTTTCCCAAGCAAATAATATGCCATGGGATCAAGTTTGTTACAAAACAATCCTCATGATTCAATGAAAATGACATCAAACAGAAAAACATTCGCAGTTGCTGGTGTGCCCAAAAAGATTAAATCATTACAAATATTTGGATCATTATCCATCCTGAAGGCATGTTTTTCATCATTGAGGCATGAAAACACCTTTTACTCATCATTTTCACCTTTTTACCTTTTCAAATTACCTCTGTAACTTTTGATTTTGTCATTTCACGTTTTTAGATGGATTAGGGAAAAATTTATTTCAAAACCACCTCAAATCAAAGAATTAAGCCATGAAAGTGATGCCAATGATCCTGGAAGGCCAAGACGACACAAAATCACTATAAATTTGATGAATTTTGATGCAAAAATCATGATTCCAAGCTTCCTGGAGCTCCCATGGCGGTCAAAACAAATGGATGCACAACAACCATCGATCTTATCCATCTTTTAATCCTAGCCCTCCACGTGGAAGATGCGGACTTAGAAATAAGCTTGAGTTACCTTTTTAATTTTTTGGATAAGGCCTGGACACATGGAAAAAAATGATTGGATCGGGCCCAGTTTTAAAACATTTACTTTATGACCTTTTGAAAATTTGGAAAATGGAAAATTTGACTTTTTCCCTCACCCTCCGCCTTTGAATTTTGGAGCTGACACGTGGCACATGGTGGGTCCCATTGGGATCGCGCTTCAATTCTATGCATTTTGACCTTTTTTGGAAAATTGGAAAATTTTCACTTTTTTCCCCGTGGCCCGCACCTCCGATTTCTCCCTCGCCACGTGTCTCCTTGTGATTCATTGCGGGCCAGCGCTCCAAATTTTGATTTTAAGCCTTCTTTATAAAAGGGAAAAATTTCTCTCTCCACCGCCCGCCAACCCACTCGTCCTCTGCCATGTGTCGCTTAGATGATTCTCTGGGCGGGGCCAATGCTTCAAATTTTGATTTTAAGCCTTCTTTGTAAAAGGGAAAAAATTCTCTCCTGCCTCCGCTGACCTACCTTGTCCTCTGCCACATGTCACTCGATGATTCACTAGCAGGCCAGTGCTTCAAATTTTGATTTTAAGCCTTCTTTGTAAAAGGGAAAAAATTCTCTCCTGCCTCCGCCGACTCGCCTTATCCTCTGCCACATGTCGCTCGATGATTCGCTAGTGGGCAGCGCTTCAAATTTTGATTTTAAGCCTTCTTTGTAAAAGGAAAAAAATTCTCTCCGCCGCCTTCCCGACCCACCTTTTCCACCACGTGTCACTCATTGATTTGCTTATGGGCCCGTGGCTTAAATTTTTGCCTTAACTCCTTTTGCAAAAAAGGGAAAAATCCTCATTTCCCTCCGCGGCCCGCACTTCCTCTAACCCTTCATGGACACATGTGTCCTCCTGTGATTCGCATGGGGCTGCGGTCCAAAATTTTACTTTAACCCTTTGAGCCAAAAACACAAAATTTCATAAGTTTTTCTCCGCCACCCGCATCCCCTCCGACCAAAATACTTCCACGCGTCCTCCTCTGGTTGGCTGTGGGGTTTTGGGAAAAATTTTGACTTAGGAAATTTTGTAAAATAAATCCAAAATTTTCTAAGGAGATCCGACTCCCCACCTCTCCTGGCCAATAAGAACATGCCACGTAGGAAACTTTGAAAAAGGCGGAGCCATGGAGCCAAATTTGCCACTTTGCCAAAAAATCAAAAAATGATAAGTCAGAAACATTTCCCGCCATATTTCCAATACCCTCGAGGATGAATTTGTCGGGAAAATGACGTCCGTCTAACCGTCAAAACGTAAAAAATTCCAGGGATGCCCTAGAATTCAATTTTTTCACCAAGGATGGCAGATTTTTTGATTCTGAATCAACTGAAGCATGATTTCTGAACATTTTTGACCTTGGGATAGGATTTTCAATTGCACACAAGTATGATTTGATCAATTTCAATTTTTCCACGATCTGGTAAAGGGAAAAATGACATAGCCCACAAAATTGGAAAAACTAGGGCACAGAAAAGGGCAAACTTGGATTATTCTTTCAAATTAGGGAAAAACAACAAGTTTTTGAGCATTTTTAAAGCATTCAACTGGAGGGGAAGAATTTCAAACCATCAATTCAAAGGGTAAAACATTTTTGAGCAAATATAGATTTGAAAATTTTAGGGCAACATGGTGCAAGCTCAAAAATGGCACCAACAAGCTAACATGCCCCAGTTTGAGATTGATCATGACATTCTTAACTACCTTCTCTCCTCATACAATACAGAAGATAGTCATTTTACTATTACTTTGGAAGATGGTCATACATTCAGGTTTAGTGTTGATCCAGCTGATATCCATCGATTGACAGGCCTTCCGTTTAAAAATTTTCCTATAGTAACAATAAACTAAACCCTCACTAAAGAGGATAAGATTTTCTGAATCTACTTTTGGCTTGTTGAACGTGTAACCTACTTTCATTTGAAATTTTATTTTTGATATTAATTCAAATTGATATTAAACGACTTTTTGCAGCTCATGTCAAAAACAATATGAGGCGTGGATACGCAAGGAATTGTAAACCGCTTTCTTACTACTATGATTCCTTTTTTCAAGCTAGAATTATTCTGTAGGGTCGGAAAACAAATATTCCAAATTGGGCCATTAATACATTCTTACAATGATCGCAAAGTAGAAATTTGATTGGTGCACATTTTTATATAATAAGATTAAATCTAACATTACTATGCATCACTTTCGAAAAACTAATTATTCATTCCACAAATTATCTCCTTGCTCTTTATTACGAGGCATATTTTAATTTAAAAGATGAACCAACTCCCACTTGCTCAAACGAGAATTTGAAGAATTTGTCAATTCCACTTGAAGAACAATAGGTTAATAGTTTACTATTTATATTTCAACATTAGTAAGGTTATTGTCTTGATTATATACTTATGATTGAATCTTTATCCACTAACATTATGTAGTTCTAATTTAATCTTTACTATATGCAAGAGAAGATTTTTGGAGGCCCTTCCATGAAAAAAAACAACATCAAGAGGAAGAGGCCAACAACATGCTGAGGCATTGGGAGATTCCCAATCTGAAATGGAATTTCACTCTTCACCTAACCCCCAAGCGTTTGTATTAGTTAAACGATAGAGACATAATACCATTAACTCTCCATTTACTATTTACTATTTACCATTTACCATATTGAATAAGAATTGACATGTAGTTACTTACACTTGCACAGGACTTGGACTATACACGTCCTTATTAGCGGGCATCGCAAACTCACTAGTCCAATCACGTGTAATTTTAGATTCTCAACCGAACCAGCCACCCACAGCTCCACCAAACAAGTCATCCATAACTCCACAATAATTAATTGAAACTCGACATGGTCACCTCAGGAACAATGACAACTTTCCCTTCAACAAGGTATAATTTTATTTCTTTTGTGTAAGTTTTTAATAGTTTTTCATATAATTTAGTAGCTTGTGTAGTTTTTAATAGTTTTTCATATAATTTAGTAATGATTTTGTTGATTGTTCTTGGAATTTATAGTACACAACACTCCTTCTCCATTTATTCCAACAATAGTACCACCACATCCTCCACCAACATCATTACAATTCAAAATGGCCATAAGAGGTTTGGGAAAAAATACCATTGGTAAACACATGCCACTTTTGGCCCCTAGCGGGACACTAAATATTAACTCTTTATTTCCAATTCTGACCCTCTCTCTTGGTGGCTAGCCTAGTGCAACGACCAATCCATGTTGAATCAAATAAATTTAGATGAAGATTATTTGGGCATTGATAGTAATGACCCAACAGGTTTTTCAACACATGTGATATGATTCAAAGCCAACAGGTATATTTCCATTCCAATGTACTTTATTTAACTTTTTCACATTTCAATTTCAATTTCAATATTAATTAATTTGATCACAAATAGCTTCAAAAGTGCACAAAGGAAAAAAATAGGTAGTAGATGTTGCTGACCGAAAGCCCCCATACCTCTCCATCGACATCATCCTCTTCAGATATAGATAGTGAACAATTTCCATCATTTCCTTTAGAGAAATTGATTGGTAATGATTTCAATCCCATGTTAAAGAGTTTATTGTACCTCATATCGATCAACTTATAGAATGGGAGTAAATGGAAAAAGTATTTATCAATGAGACAATAAGTCGTTATGATAACCATTGGCAAAGGGACGGTTTATATGTAGTAATCCAGAAAAAACCTGCCAAGATGGAAGCCTTATTCATCCAAGCAAGAGGTGGGACCGTAACATATGAAAATAATTATAACAAAATTTTGGATAAAGAATTAAAAGAATTGGAAAATATTAGTGTTGAAGCCCATGCCTATTTCAACAAATGGTTAAAGGACAAGGATTTGGTAGCAAATACAAATGCCAAAAGAGATAGGGTTTTTGTAAGTATTATCAACTTGAAACAATATTTTGTATTTTTGAAAATTTCTTATTTTGGTAATATATTTAATTGAGCTCACTATTTTTTTGCAATTAAAATATGAAAATTTAAAGAGTCAAGCCAAGGTGTTTAAGTTCACTTGGAAACTGCAAAGAATAGCTTAAACGCAACAATAAAAATGAAGGAAAATATTTTTTGGCTAACAAACAAAACAATACACTTAAGTAGATAGTCAAAGAGAACGACTTTGACCGAGATTCTATTCAAAGCAAAGGCAACTGTTGATTCTTCTTTGGTATCCCATGGAGATGCTACAAAGGAAGAAGAAGCAATTGTAAGGAATCTAGACATTTCTGCAGAGGATCTAATTAGTTCAGGTATTATTCAAGAAAAGAATATAGGAGGGAATGCCATTGGAGAAACTCAAAAGGAAAGTGCTAGTGGGGAAAAAGTTAATGATTGAGGCTTGAGCAAAAATAGTGACTAGTTCAATGGGTTTGGGGTAGGGTAACTTAAAAATTAAAACTTGAAATATGAAAACTTGAATATTTATTTAATTTGAAGTTGCAATATGGTTTTTATATGTTGTTATATTTATATATAGAAATTCTAGATTGTATATGGTGTTTATGTTTGATATGGATGTGATGGTTATGAATATAATAGTGATAGATGATAATGATGATATAAATAATCATGATTCATGGATGATGATAATGGATTTAAACATTAGGCATTATTATCTCTACTTGTAATGATGATGATATTAAATGTGGATGATGACATTAGAATAGATATGGATGATGATGAATTGTATGTATGAATTGTATGGATGATGATGTGGTATGATTCAAAAATTAGATATGGATGATGACATTAAAATAGATATGGATGATGATGAATTGTATGTGACTGGACATTGATGTAGCTTCAAGAACGATCATGAATGATGATAATGGATCATTGTTTTAAGAAAATTTAGAATGTGGATGGAAATTGGTTTCTTCACATTTAAAATCTTCTTCTCCCTACTTGTGATGATGATGACATTAGAATAGATATGGATGATGACATTAGGATAGATGTAGCTTCGAGCACGATCATGGATGATGATAAGATAATGGATTTAAATAATAATATTTTAAGAAATTTGGAATGTGGTATGACAGATACATCTTAATACAGTAAAATCTTCTTCTCTCTATTTGTAAAATTCGAACTCTGTAAATGCAATTCTACTTGTAAATGCAATGTCTTTTGGGAAGATCAATTTTTACAAGTTGATGTAATTTTATATTCATGCCACAAAGTTAAAACACTACATCAAATCATTTTACAAATACCAAAATAAATTAAACATGAATGTCAAAACTCTAGCTATGATAGTGTTTAAGGTACCTCTTCTCTCTACTTGTAAAATTTGAACTTTGTATCAAGTTTCTTCACATTTAAATTTTATACCTTCTCAAAATCTTCTTCTCTCGAATAGATGTAACTTCTAACATGACCATGGATGATGATAATATAATGGATTTAAACAATAAAGTTTTAATAAATTTGGAATGTGGTATAACAGAGACATCTTAATACAGTAAAACATTCTTCTCTCTGCTAGTAAAATTTGAACTCTGTATCAAGTTTCTTCACATTTAAAACTTCTCAATATCTTTTGGGAAAATCAATTTTTACATGTAATTTTATATTCATGCCACAAATTTCAAACACTACATCAAAGCATTTTACAAATACCAAAATTAATTAAACCTGAATGTCAAAACTCCAACTATGATAGGGTTTAAGGTACCTCTTAGCTTCTAAATGGGTGTGACAAATCATATGGAAGGAAAATGAGAAATAATCCTTCGCAAAGTGAGTTAGATGAAAATCTATATAAGTCTCGAGAAGCAGAAAAAAAAATTAAAGAAGAAAGTAGATAAATTAAAGAATAAAGTAAAGAATAAAGTAGAAGCAAATGAAAGAAGAAAGTAGAAACAAAAAGATTAAATAAAATTAAAGCAAACTTAGGTACCTCTTGTTTTCTAGATGGGTGTGACAAAGCATATGTTAGGAAAATGAGAAATCATCCTTCACAACAAGATAGATGACCTTTGATTCTAGAGAACTCAACATGAAAAATGGATTAGTCTACATATGGGTGATTTTCCTAACAATGTCAGTCCCAAGAAGTGAGAGCTTCCTCGGATGGATGTCAACCCACATTTTCAATAAAGAAAAGATGAAATATTGATTGAGTAGATGAACAAAGAAAATAGAAAGATTAAATAAAATTAAAGAAAAAGAGAAGTAGAACATGTGCATGTCTAGACAGTGGAAGTCTTCATGTCGCATTCACAACATCAAAGCAATTTGAAAAATCCAAAATATAAAAATATAAAACAATTTTTTTAAATAATTTTATTTAAATAAATGTAAATATATATACCTGTAACATCTTCAATGATAACAAGATCTGAAACAAAATATGTTAAAAATCCTCCTCATAGTCAATATTTGCATCTGTAGAGTTACAATTGTGTTACGTCTAACTATAAAATTTTATATTCAAATATATTAATATGAAATTGAATAAATAACCACAGTTAAAATCTAAGGTGACAAGAATAAAATTAAGGTCAAGGAGATACCTATTTAAAGATGAAACAATCCATTATCAATAGCTTCTTCAAAGTTGATATTCACTTCTACAGAGTTTGACGATGTACCAATTCCAGTCTCATCGTTGACAACATTTAGACTTGTAGCTATATTATTAACACCTCTTCTTTCTGCAAGGGAATTCCAATGCGCAATTGCTCTATCGAAAGGAATTTTTCAGGAGTAGGGAGAAACATAACACCTCATGCAACTTTCCAAATTTTTATCCAACCTATTTCTCAGTTTTGATTTTATAAATGATAAAGCACTAAAAACCCTTTCATCCTCCACAGATCCCAAAACCATTGTTTGGCATAAACTCATATAATCTAAAATATTCATTGATGTCTTCTTGTAACATAGTACTTTGATAGATTCCTCACCAGAGCCTTGTAATAACACCACTCTCAAAAGGTTCGTCTAATAATTTATATTTTTCCTCATTGTCATTGCAAAATTTTTTGATTGAGACTTTCATAAATCAACATTTAGTATACCTTTGATTTTGATACCCTTAACCTATGTCGTCTAGGTGAAATGTTCCATTATTACACCCATGGATTTATGGAAAAGATTTCTTACAAATTTTGTATGAGCACCTTCAGTATTCCAAAATTAGGATTCATCACACCCATTTCTTCAAGAATTTTATCTTTGTAGAAATGTTCTCTAATTTATGATGATAAGGATTCTGAAATTTTTCTATGTTTTATTCTTGTTTCAACTATAACAAAATAAAACAGATTTTGTGTCACATGAACTTCTTTTCTTTCCGATCCTATAATATATTGACATCTTTACAAAATGTGTAGTGGTATGTCCCTCCCATTAACATTGAAGTGAAGGTGATCATGGATATTAAATCTCAAATAGTTATTGGGATTCTTAAAATCTAATAAAGCTTTCTAATTATCAAAAAAAGGTGTATCAAAACTATCTTGGGAAGTTTACACGACATCAATATTTTGACATACCATTTTTCTCATCTTTATAAAATCAACAATATAGACTAATCTGCTCTATGCATGCTTCATCAATGTATTGATCTCCTGCAACATTAGAAGAATGTCAACCAATGTAAGAAATTTCTCCAAATTAGTTAGATGAAGTAATAAGTCCCTCGCCTTGTCAATTTCATGATGATATTTTTGCATGAAACCAACCAACAAAGGATACTCCTCACACACTATGCATGTAGGCTGATACAAAGAAATCCACCTTGTCTCAACATCCTTCAGAAGTTTTTTTCCATCTGTAATTCCAATTGTAAATTTTTGGAACTCAAGAAATTTCTTTGGGTTTTTTTCCATATAGGCATGAATTTCTCTTATAAGGTATTCTACTTTAGCAAAAATTTCATTATTGCTAACCATTTTATATGCTAAATTCATTCTATGTGCCATACAGTGAATTACTAGCATATAAGGGGCCACTATTGTTTGCAATCTAACACACAGTCTAGTTCGGTGACCCTACATGATTGATGCACCATCTACTCCAACGCATACCAACTTCGTAGCAATTTCATAATCAATCATGCCAGCAATATCTTTCAAAAGAGAAACAACTATTTTATGGAGGTTTTCGGCATTGTAATTTTCAACCATTTTCATAACACCCAGCAGATGTGGTGTCCTTAAATGATTCTCTAATGTATAAACTTGGATACATACAAATGTGGTTTTTCTACTATTATCACTTCATCAATTGATAAAGAGATAAACTTTACATTTTTTACACTCTTCGTCAAATCTTCCTTCTCTATCATTGAAAGGAATTTATCCATTTCCCATGCACTATTGTCTAACCAATGAGATTGAGGAACATTGTGCATTCCATTATATTGATACAAAACTTTGTAATCAAGGAAATCTTAAATCGGTCTTCCTTCTTAAGTATGTGAAATAAATTAGAGAACTGTATGAGTTTAACATGCAAATTTGATTGATTCATCTTACCAATTTGTGATGTGATTGTTCCTCCCTTTTCCATGAGATGTCTACGTATTTTCTAATGTGCTTCATACTCTACTACGTATTTGACATGCATGCATTCTTTTTCATTTTTCTACTTGTTTGTTTTGATTTTATGGCCATCCTCCATTGTTACAATCAAATATTATTTTCTATAGTGTTTTTCAATTGTGTCCAGTTTCAGTTGCATTTTTGTTTCTTTCCCAATTTCCACATACATATTGTACATGTACATTCAAATGGGATATCTTCTGAATTAGCTGGTTGTACATGTTTGATAAAAGGAAATTTGGAAGCCCAATCAAACTTGTATGTCCTCCCAATTGTCCACATATTCTTGTTCATTTTCAATGTTTTACTTTTTTAGCATAATTTTGAACATTATCACAATCATCTAGTTTCCTCTTTCATGAACTAGAATTTTATTTTTATTTTTGTGTTCCATTTTGTTGAGTATTTGTATGTGTGATATCTTGATGCACTCCTAGTTACACCCAAATAGGAAGAATATCTTCAGGTTCTAACACCTTAACAAGAATATCTTCAAGCTTTGGCATGATATCATCATACATGTCATTTGGTTGATACTGTGCAAAATGCATGTCCACTTTAATAATACCTTCAACACAGTCAATAATCTGATTGATTCTAGTGGCATCTGTATGGGTGTTGATGGTTGTAGTATCTTTAGTAGCAGAGTTTCAAAAATACTTGAACAAGGACTTCTAAGATTTTTTGTTAATTTTTGGGTCTTCTAAGCACTAGCAACTTCCATTGTTTTGAATGGCTGAGTTGAACTTGAATATTTTTTCATTCACTAAACATTATCACACATCATTAAGACTATGTCATGCATCAACAAACAATAATTGTCACCCGTTAACTATATTTACCTTGTTGTGTGTCAATTGAATCTCCTTATTCATGTGTCAACAAAAATCCTTTGTCATGCGTAAACAAATAGTATTCATCACGTGTCAAAAAAACAATTATCACCCGCCAATCGTATCTCTATTTTTTTACGTCAACTAAATCTCTTTAGTCGTGTGTCAAAAAAGTTCCTTTGTTGTGCATTAGCAAATAGTATTAATCACGCATCAACAAAAAACAATTTCTCCCATCAATTATTTATGCCTTGTCACGTGTCAACTTAATCTCCTTAGTCATGTATTAATAACAATCCTTTTTCATGCATCAGTAAATAGTATCAGTCACACGTTAACAAACAATAATTTTCACCCAACTAAAAACTTCCAAACCATTTTCATACATCAATATGAATAGAGTGATCTTTTTTGTGTGTCAATGGAGTGAACCTTGTCACACGTCAGCTATATATTTATTGTTGCACATCAACACAAGACATTTTTTCCACGTCACTAAATTGTAATGGTCGCACGTCAACAAATATCAATTGTCACCTGACTGCAAACTTCAAACCAGATCTGTAGTATACTAGTGTTTAGACTTCACAAGTTTTTGTACTTGATATGTCAATACCACAACTAGTAGTTTATTAGTAGTATCCTACCTGGTGAATCACCTAGGTTTTTATAGGTTATGTTTTCAAATGTAGGTGAAACTGAACCCTGAAAAAAATACTAGAAATTTTAGGTGAACAGGGCAATGAACTGCTCTAAAAAATTTGCCTTTTCAAATTTTCCTAAAATGGAATATTTGCCACTAAAAATATCCTTGGATCATAGAGATGCATACACTGATGTCCATGTAGAGTGTAGAAGAAGATGTAACGAAGGACTAGACTCAAGTGTGGAATGACAAAAAGAAAAAAAATGTGGAGGAGCGTGGATTCTAAAGATAAAAATGTTCATAAAAAAAGTGATGAGCTAGGGTGGAATACGTGTGTAGTTGTTGTGTGTAGTGTACTTGTATAATTAGTAAAAGAAAGTGCTTCTCACAATGTGATTTCATTTTCGTCGTCATCATTTTGTTGTTTTTGTTTTTGTTTTTTCATTGTTATTGTTGTTTTTGCCCCTAATTTGACTACTTGTTTCTCATACGGCTGAACCTACAAGGAGAAAATGATCAAGTAGTCAAATATGCATGTATGTAAAAATTCTATGTAAAATACACGTGTATAGAAATGTGTAAAGTATGTGAAAAGAAAAATGTAAATAGAACATGTACACCTAATCCATGTCGAGAAAAAGGGTGTAGAAGGATATCTTGCACTATTGTGAGTTTTTTGGGTGATCTCATGCCACCATTGTTGAAGAAGTATAAGGAGAAAATGCTTTGTGTCATCCAATATTTAACCAATTATGATGAAATGTGTGAAGAGATATCTCTACGATTCTATTTTTTTGGGAGATCTGACGCCACTAGATGAAGTAGTGTAGAGAGGAATACCCAATGTAATCTCCAAGCCTATAACTGCTCCGTAGAATTGTCAAAGGACACCATGTCCTGTAGAGGCCGCTATGTATGGAGTTCGTAGACTGGTCTAAACTCACTCATTATATGTAAACCCACAATGCCAAGGGTGGAAAGTGCATTGTACTAAAACAATGTAAATATGTTGTGTTAGTAGAAACCCTCAATGATGTCCCCCTCTTTGGGGGTGCATGCAATGTCAGTGAAAGGAAAATGTGGCCCCAAAAGAGGACCAACCACACTCTAACCTATATAAATCTTCCCTAGAGTGGGAAATGGAAATCACTTGGTAGATACCAAGGTGTGCAAAAAAGGGGATGATTAGAAAAAACAAGTGTTAATCCAAAAACACATGCATGTAATAAGAAAAGTGTAAAATACAGAGAAAATGTAGAAAATACCACGTATAATAGTTTAAACATGAAAGAAAACAAGTATAACGGACAAAACGGGTTGTAAACATGGGACATCACTCACGATGTCGTAAGACATGCAAGGTCATCATGGCCACAAAAATTAGACAAGTTTGCACACAAGAAAAAGGCAAAGCCCATATATAATGGCAAACAAAGCTGAAAATTAGAAATAAACTAGTAGTCATGGAAACATGTAATCCTACAAAATAATTACTACATATGGAACAACCCATTAACATGTTAGAGTGATAATGAATATGTTAAAGCGTGTATGAGAAGGTAATATAATATTTTAAGTACAAAATGAAACAATAGCACTTGGATAAGATGGATGTGGATTCACCAAACAACCTATTTAGGAAGGGTATAAGATGAGCATCCATGCCGCGTGTAGAGTCATGTATTTGTGATCACACTAAAAAAATGTGTGAATACGCATGTGTGGATTATTGGTATCCAAATTTGTTCTCCTTTTCAAGCCGAGAAGCAACACAGATTCGACAGGGAGCTTAGAGGTAGATAGATCATAAATGTGTATCGTTTTGTAGCCGGGGATGAAATCTAACTGACCCTTTGTTACTCGGGTTTGTGGAGAGATGGATAACACCTTAAAAGGATGTGATCTTATCCTAACTATTTTAGGTTGTGCCTTTCAACCAAGGTAAGAGAACCTATTTTGTAACCTCGATTATTGAAGGAGACACAGATACCTTTCTTTTACACAAATTTTATAAAGAAAACCCTGGGAAAATATGATCAACACACCAAATCTGACTCTCACGAGTTGTCACTTCCAGATTATGGAGATATTTTCAACAAAAGGCTAATTTTACTAAAGACATTTGGAATCCTTATGTGTTCTACAAACTTTAACAAATGGATTTTGTTCTTTTATGGATATACAGAGCAAAATAGGGGTAGTTCGGGGTAGAATTGGTTAGTTGAAATATTTTTTGGTGGGAGCTCAATAAGATAGATTGGAATTTTCCAAATCCTTGAGAAAATTCACAACAAATGGAGAACTCAATAACATAAAGCTTAAAAATAGTTAAAACATTCCTTCAACCAGAAGGTGTGCATCAATGGAGGCCCAGACATGCACTTTTTCACAAAATCTTTGAGATTCTAGCATGAAGGCTCGAGTTAGAAGACCCAATAAAACATCAAAATCTAAGATCAGTCATGCTTGAGGTACACCCAGAGGCTTACAAACAATCTCTATTAACATATGAAAGAAAAGTGATTTTAAATCATTTATTTCATTCCCAAATGAAAGCTCTTTTGAAAAATGAAATTGCAGATGCCACTAAACTATCAAAAGGATTGAGATCTATGTGATTCAAAGAGATTTTGATACAAGATTGCAATAGGAATAAGAAAAACTACTTGCAGACATTTTGAAAGTGAAATAAACACAAAATTTTCCAGAGATTTAACATGAATTAACTCAAAGTTTATCAAATTCATCAGCAAGGAGAGTTATTTAAACAATCTCAAAGCTTGTTGATGGCTATACACTCGTAACCAACTCAACATGAATGAAAATCTAACACAAAGGAAGTTAACCTCGTTTCTCAGAGGATGAGATTTTCTCAAAATTTTCTTGTGAAAATGAACTCTGCCATTTGCATGACAAATTCATGCAATATATAACTTTCACTCACTCACTCACTTTTCCCCTCAAATCTTCCCTCCAAAAGTGGAATATTCGAAGCACCTTTGCTTCACGCATTTTTGGAAAATGACATTTAAAAAACTCACAAAAATTTGTGAGTTGTTCTTTCAAAAGGTGAATCATTACAAAACTTTCATCATTCTTCAAAGTGGAAGCATGTTTTTCACTTCCCACGCATGTAGATCCCTTTCATTTCATCATTTCAACTTTTCCCTTCCTAATTTTTACTCCAAACTTTGGATCTAGTAATTAACATTTTTCACAAACCAGAGTACAAATTCATTTTAAAAATGCCTTGGATTCACAAATTGCACCCCCAAATTGATTAATCTGGACCCGCATGAAGCCAAAATAACACAAATTGGCAAAAAAAATGATGAAGACTAATGCAAAAAATGCATCTCCAAACTTCTTGGAGCTAAAATGGTGACCAAACTAGTGAAATGCACAGCTACCATCGATCTATTCCTTAACTTGAAATTTGAGCCCTCCACGTGGCATATCGGACCTCGGGATGTCTTTTTACCTTTTACTACTTTTGGAAAATTTACACAATTTCTTGATTTCCTCGCCACTCCGCCGATGAGATTTGGTCCTAACACATGGCGCAATATGACTGGATACGGAGTCGTGGCTCAATTTTACACATTTTGCATCTTTCTAGGAAAAAAAGGAAAAAAATTCATTTTTCCTCCGCGGCTCCGCCCTTCCGCTTCAAGTTTCTAAAGTGGGTCCCAGAACCCCTAGGTCCCTTTATGCCTTTAACTCCCTTTTCCCTCAAAGGGAAATTTTTCACTTTTCCTCCACTAGCCCGCACCTCCGTTATTGACTTCTCAGATGAATTTTGACTTTTTACCCTCGGGCTTGTGGGTTAGTTTGATACTTTGAGTCATTTGAATACAAGAGGAAAAATTTCCAAGTTGCCCCTAATGGTCCGCCTCCCTACCTCTTTGATTTTCAAACTGCCACATGTCACCATGATGCACCTTGAGGCGGTCCCAAAATTTGATACCTTGAACGAGCGCGGGCTCGCCACATGTCCTGTTCCAGCGAGATTTGTCTGAATGCTTGAAACCTAGCGGAAGGCACCACGTGTCATGCTCCGAGGTAGTCTCCTTTTGGCCGTTGAAAATTCTAAGTAAAATTCAAAGCAAGTGGAGGCCTCCACATGTCCCCATCTCACCAAGCCTCCACGTGTCCTCTCGGTGCTATTTCAAAGCTAGACCAAAAATTTGATTCTCAAATGAGCGTCATTCACCCACGTGGACATATTTCTGAGTTGAGGATTTTTATAGAATTTTTGAAGTATTTAGCTGAGTCGTGTCCAACCAAAAGGTGCCACATCCCTTGTAGATGCAAGGATGCAAATTTGACAGGAGAAAACACTGTCAAACCGTAAAATATAGAAACATGAGCATTTGACCCTAGAAATGAAGTTTTCTTCAATGACAAAGAGTTTAGACTGTTGCAAGGCCCAAATATGATCCTTAGGACACATCAACCCATTATTCTTCAAGTATTTCAAGGCATAATGTCAAGAACAAAAATTCTGACAGTGGTAATAGAGGGAATGGGAAAACGTGATTTTTTTGAAAGGACAGAGCCCAAGGAACTCAAAATACAGACCTTTCCAGAGGAACAAAGAAACTAGGAGATTAATATGGACCCATACATGATCTTTGACCCTAGAGGTAGACTAAAAATGGCAACAAAGACCAACCAAGCATAACATAGGGAAGGATAAAATGACAGAAGAAGTAAATCGATAAATTTCCAAGGGCACAAATGGGGTGAGACAATTTTGAGCACCAACATGGATGATAATGACATGTAATAAAGAAGTCTAACATGTGTAGTAAAGTGATAATGTAAAACACTAGTAAACAAAAGTAAATTCCCTAAGACAATGTCTTATGTTGTGGATGGATGGAATGGAATACAAAATGGAATGATAGGAACAATTACCCCCTGAGTGGATGGAATGTATGTAATTTGGTTCATTTTGTTTTCCCCCTCAGTCAGTCAAGAATGAACCATAGACAAGAGTACATCATTGGGAAATAGTCAAGTACTATTTGTTGTTTCTAGCATGCTTATGATGAGTGTAAATATGTAATGGTGAAAAAATGTGACATTTGGAGAGATGTGTGTGAACCCTATATCCGAAGCATATATCACGACTTGTTGAATAGGCGAATGATGATTTATCCCTAAGCGTATATCACTATAGAATGAGTAGATGGAGATGGGTGATGATTTAGCCTAAAACATATGTTAGTACAAGATGAAGGGAAGGAGTGGTGATGTAACCTATGGTGTATACCACTACAAAATGATATAATGGTGAAAATTTAACCTAAGGTGTATATCACTACAAGATGGATAATAAGGGGGTAGTGATGTAGCCTAAGGTATATACCACTACAAGATGATAGAATGGGTGACGATTTAACCTAAGATGTATGTCACTACAAGATGAATAATAAGGGAGTAGTGATGTAACCTAAGGTATATACGATAACAAGATGATAGAATGGGTGACAATTTAACCTAAGGTGTATGTCACTAATGCTAGAAATGTTACATGAGGAAAATTTTGCATGATGAATGTAAGGTCCATTTGATTGGTAAACCCTCGGCAGTCGAGTATGGAGTGAGGAACTAAAGTGTATCATAAGGCAAAGTGATGACAATGCGTAGAAAACAATATAGTATAAATGACAAAGTGAAGAATAGGGTATGTAAATGTGTGGTGTGGGAAATGTAATATAGGATGTGTAGAGTGTGTAGGATGTGTCATGTGTGAAGTGCAATAATATGTGGAATACATAATGATAAAATGTAAATCTAGACCGATGTGTAATGTAATCTAGAATAGTATGTGGAATATAGATGATGTATAAATGTGTCGTGTGAACAATACAATGTAGGATGTGTAGGGTGTGTAGAATATGTAATATGTAAGATGCGGTGATAGGTGTAGATGAAAATAGAATATGTAGTGATAAAATGTAAAGCTAGACCCATATATAATAATGTAACCTAGTGTAAATATAGAATGGAGGGATGAAATGTAAAACTAGACTCATATGTAATGACAACTAGTATAATATGGAAAATGTATGATGTGACAATGTGTAATGTATAATGTGACTAAGTACCTATGTACCCTCATATATGTAATGTGTAGATGAAGATTAGCATGATGTAGAAATAAATGTAGAGTGAATGGTGTATAATGTGTAATGTAGGATGAAATGTAAGATGTAGTACCTATGATGTGGTGTTTTTTGATTCAGTGTAATGGTAATCCCTCAATAGTAAAGTGTGAACTGAAGCACAAGAGTGTGTCATTGGGTAATGATGGTGCTTAAACATGTGATGAAACTTCCTATATGAAAATGCCTATATAAGATGATACTAAGATGATTGTGGGAATTGTGTTAGTGTTATGCCCCACAAGTATGTACATGATGAAGGTCAAATCAAAAGACACTAAGTGGATCAATATATGGAGTATTTTCCTTAACAAAAGTGATGGGATGTGAAGGAGAAGTATTACCATCACATGGTTCTTCATCATAGTAAACGTCATTGTAGTCCCAATCATTGATGTATGTAGGATCTATAGCGGAGGATAGAATGAAAAGCTTAATGTTAGGTGGTGATTGTTGTGTAGGACTTGGTGTTTTGGTTGGTTTCTCATTTTGACTTGGTAGGGAAAATGTAATGTAAGAAGGATAAAATAAAACAAAAAGGATAATTCCTGGAGAGAACTTTTCCTTTTTATTTGATCTTCAAGATGAAGCAAATGAAGAATGAACTCCAACCAATCTAAAATCCCAACACAAAAAGTAAAATAAAATCCCCCACTTGAAATGTTAATGGAAGATAGATGAAATGTGGAAAATGAAATGAAATGAAATACAAAATACTCACCTAAAAGGGTTGTCCCACTGGGTGTGCCCGAATGTTGACTGAAATTTTCTCTTTCCTATTCAAATTGGTGAAATAGATACTAAAGAAAATAAAGAAACTCCAAAGATGCAAGGGTTCAAATTACATTGGAAGAAGATAGTGATAGAAGGACGGATGCAAAGTATATTTCCTCGCTACAAATTTGATGAACCTACGCAACAAAGATCACTAAAATGAAAATGGATTAGATAGTAGATGAGGGGGTTTCTGAAGAAGTGGGTTGTAAGAAGCATTAACTTCCTTATATAGATTTCAACCCCCGCATTTGATAAAATATGATAAAATTAATGATAAACGACTTAATAACATGCAGAAAATGAAGCTAAATAGAATCTAGAAATTGCATAAATAGGTGAAAGTGTAGATCTGATCTAAATCAACACAAAGTTAACATTACTGATTGGCTCAACAATGTATTAGGCTGCAAAAGCTAGGTTGAGGATGACTGAATAGGTTGATCTAGATAGCATGTTGAAAATTCAGATCTAGGGGATCTAAATGTAGATTAGATGATGAAAGAGGTCTTGGAACACTAACAAGAACTTGTAGAGGAAGATATAAGACAAGGAAACAAAAAAGGATATAAGAAAATAGATATTTGGATGGATTGGGTAGGAATAGGGCTCGGGTTGATGGCTACTAGGCTGATTTGGTAGAAATTGGAAAAATATAGAACAAATTTAGGTTCACGAGAGAGAAATAATGATAGATATGAGAAGCTGGAAATAAAAGCAGAACAAAGAAACATAATGATGAGAATGTGGAAGATAAAATAGGTGTAGGAACAGGGATACATCGATAGTGACCTGAAAAGGAAATGGTGACTTAGGTAGTGCAAAACAATGTTGAGGATGGATAGGTTGGAAAGATGACCTACAAATAAGATGAATGAAATAAAAAGTTGTACTTGAAGCTTTGATTGCAGTTGGACCTACAAAACGTTAGTTCCTAGAAAATAATGATAATCTAAGAAATGATACCATTAACCAACACAAAGTTAAGGTAAACTTCCAAAGTCTCCACAAGTGATGGAAAGAAAACTCAAATGGACTCCAAGATTATTGACACAACTGCAAAGAAGCTCAATCTTGAAGATAATTTTACATAATGCACGAAAACTCTAATTATGCCTTGTTTTGAAAGGGGGTGAAACTAGCTTTATAGAGTTAAGGATGACCCCGATAGGTCACCACCAACTACAGGGAACCATCCCTTTAAGTGGTGGAAGGGTGATTTATTTGAGATATGGGGATTTTAAGGATTGGTATAAGTGCTTTAAAGTACTTATGCGGATTAGTGTTTCTAGGGAAGTGATATGGGCTAGTGTGTTTAGAAAAATCTTAGGGATTAGGAACTAGGGGGTTTAGGGATGATAAACAACTAATGGAAGTGAACTTAGGAATAATAATATTAATTAGATAATGAGGAAAGGATTAGTAGATTAATTAAGATTAATAATAAATTAGAATGTATAGGATAATGGATGGGAAATATTGGAATGAATGTGAATTAATTAATATGGGGGTTCAAGATAGGTCAATGAAGCACACAATGTGAAGTGTGAAAGAGGTGTGGCTCATTTTAGAGTTAGACCCTTAGAGTCGAGTATGATTTATGGAATTAGACTTTTCCATAGGGAAATGGTTTGAATTCGTGAGCTAGATAGATAGATCAATGAAGCATAGAGTGTAAAGAGTGTGAATGTGGCTAGGTTCATGGATATAGTGACCCCTCAATAATCAAGCGTGGACCATAACACAAGAGTGTATCATAGGGTAGTATGATGATTACTACGTATATCAAAGCATTTGTATTGATGATTAGGAAATATTAGACATTAAGCACCAAGCATCAACTTTAGAAGAAAACACTTTGAGATTAATGAAGGGGGAAGAAATGTAATTCCCCCAAGTGTATCGATGATGGAGAGCTATTTGATGATGCCATGAGGTATTATAGTGGTGATGGAGTTTGAAATGTGTCTTGAACATCAATGTAAGGATTAGCTTGTTTGAAGAAGTGAATTGGCAACAAAATCAGAGTAGGATGGGGGAGATTTTAAATGGTGGAAGCTGAAAGAGGCCTTCTATAGTATGTTAGTCTTACTTAGTGAGTGGTTTCTTAATGGGGATTAGTGATGTTGTAGAAGAATTTATAGGAGCAGGTGATGGAGGAAAGACCTTGCGAGGTGATTTCTTAGTTGGAGTGAGTTGTATAGGTGGTGCTTGAGTGACAAAAGAAGTAAGATTAAAATGTGATGGCATGATGCTCATTAGACACATAGAAATAAAATTTATAAACCCAATGAGATTTATCAATTGAAGATAAATATACAACCAAATTTTATGTAGCAAATGAAATATAATACCATAATGCTTATGGTGGCAGTTTTTAGGTTTAGAGCATAAGAATCATTATCAAATGTCCATTAATTTGATGATAATTATAATATGGATGACCTTGATTTGTGGTAAGCCGATAAGGAGGATAGAATGGGTAGATGGAAAGTTGATCAATTAATGCTTAAGAAGCTCGGGAAGAATGTGATGTTATGTAGCATTTAAGTAAAACTTGAGAGGTTACGGGAATGGTAAATCTTGGTATGAGCACATGTAGAGGACATAAAATTAGGATGATGAGAATGAGATGTAAAAGGAGAACTAACATGATCCTGAGAAGCATCCTTGAGATGTTGAATTTCATATTTAAGAGATGTAATCATTGATTTCATATCTTGAAGTTTGTCTTGAAATAAAGAATGTAAAGCTTTAATTTATTCTAAGATGGGTTGATTAGATGGGGGATCATGAAGGATAGGGTCATCAGAGAGATATTAAAAATGGCACTCACTTGAGGATTTTGTATATATCTAGGGAGATAGATGAGGTATAAGGTTTTAAAGAACATCTTTGCAAAGTGGATGCATTTGAAGTAATTCATGCAAAGAGATTTGATGAACCTTAAGATCCATGGAAGAAGATTGGATAGAATAAGAAAAATGAGGATCCAAGAGTGTTTGAATGTGGGTTCTTCAAATGATTTAACAAATGTTCAATTTGTAAAATGCTAAGATATTACACAGTCACATACAATAAATAATCAATGAAGTACATATTTTATGCAAACAATAAGATAATTAAATATGAAACCCTAGTGCAAGTGAGAAAATAGAAGACTTAGTTAATTTCATAATTAAAACCGAGGTATAATGGATTAGAAAATTAATGAAAATGAGGAGTAGACTGTCACAACCGCACCAAGAAAATTATGTAACTATTGAATAAGCCTAAAATAGGGCACCTAGGCTAGGTCGGGGTGATTGGGAACCGTATACCTTTGTTAGGTTCCTGTGACTATGAAAAAGGTTAGAAATTTATTCTTATTGTATCACAAGGTGGTTGATAATATTTGATTTTGGTCTCTTGTGTGTCATTGGATGATCGTTGTATTCACCTATAACTAGAAAAAAAGAGATATATAACTTGCAAAATCTAAAAAACACATCAAATCCTAAAAATAAAAAAGATGTAAGTGGGGAGTTGGATTGAACCTGGTGGTCACCCGATAGAGTGAACTTATGACCAAGTGCTACATACATATAAGACTCCATGTAGTTTTTGTATGTGTTGATAGAATTTTGACTAGAAAGCCCTTTTGCAACGCACTGATAGCATGTGATAGCTAGATGTGTGTATGGAAAAGTGAACTTCCCCTCCTATGAAGAGTATGAAAAAAAATGAAGTCCCTTATCCCTTTAATTATACCTATATGGATGATTTAATACTCTTTAAATGCCTTTGGATGTAATCTTAGATGGTGATAGTAGATGTTTAGAGCTTGGTCATTTATTTTGGCCACATATATTTGTATTTATATGATTTCTTGTGTGACATTTGTAATTGACAACTAAAAGGCCAATCCATAAGAAAATTTAAGATGCTTACAAAGATAAAAGAGGTCCAAAGAGAACAAGTAAGATAAAAAGAGGTTGGGATGCTGAGAAGGACAAAGGCACCTAGGTGCTAACATCCTTCTTGGTTTGGTGTCTAGAGTCATGAAGGATAAATAAATAAAATATGGATTAGGGTGTGGGGTGTAAAATACAAGAAAGAAAACTAGAAACAAATAAAAGATTCCAAATATAGCTATCAATTACTAGTTTTATCGAATAGGAATCATATGAATGTAAGTATGTGTTTATGACCTAGAAATGTACCCAAGTGCATGATTTTGTGTATACATTTTCCCGCACTTTATTTTGGTGGTTTTGGAGCTTTTGCACCATTTTTTTTATAAATTATAGATATTCAATCCCCAATTGCACCTTTGATTCGATCATCGTCAACCTACATGTTGGCATTAATCATAACCTTTTGTCCCAAGAAAAAGATAATTGGTGTATGAAGTTGTTTTCCATCAGGATATGATGAATATCATTTCCTTGCATTTTATGATTGTAATCTTCCCATAGGAAAATTTGATGAATTTAGAACTTTCTTCTTATGGTGGTCCACCAATCTATTTACTACTAACATGTATAATAAGAAACAAAATGTAAGATTCCATCTTTCAAATTTATAAAATAAATTTTTTGAGATATCACACTATCATAATCATTGAAATGATCCCCCACGATATTTTTATTTAGCATAATTTACCACAAACATACATAGAATGGTTCACTTCCTTATTAATGAAATATTAAAAACAAGGTGCCAAAATTAGAAATCTTCTCAATAAGGTTGAACAAAAAGAGGAGTTGATGTACATTGGATTTCCTTCAAAGAGAAAAGTTGGGTAAATTCACCAACAAGAATGATCAATTTCCAACCCAATGGGGATATTTTTAGTGAGGAATTCCTCTCATAGGAGAATACTAATAAGGAGAATAATTTTTCACACTAATTTTTTTCATTCTTTCAATTAGAATATAGTAGACATGCATGAGAGATTCTAGGAAAGTTGTAATATATTTACCCTAAATAGGTTTCATTTCCTTGATAGGTATTAAAAGGAAATTATATATGGTGGATGAACATATGTTAAAAGAAAACAACTATTGGAGTGAGAAAGAGCATCGAAAATTTAGTAGTACTCGAAGGAGGCATGGGTGCATATTTTGTAGTTCTAATGATGTACGATTTCCCCATTCCAATAGTATAAACTTATTAGGACATTTTCCATAAAATAATAAAAAAATAATTTGAGGAAAAGATTGAGAAGTTGAGCCTTTGATTATATTTATAGAAATTCTCTTGATGTGGATTCTTGAACCATGTTTTCTATTGTGTGTTTTTATATTATATTACTCAAATTATACTTCATATTTATAACTTGATCAACCACATATTCTAGTTAAAAGAGTTTACCTTCTAGATTTGTATTTGGCAACTCATCCTCGACATTGATGAAATATTTTTAACACTTATTTATTTTGAATAATTGTCATGAGTTTTAGGGAATAAGGGATAAAATATGTAAAAAAATCACAATAGTAGAAACTAATATGAAGAATAATATCAAAAATCTAAAATAAAAGTGCATAAAATAAAATAACACAATACACAGAGAAAATATTTAATGTGGTTCACCCAATTTGGGCTACATCCACAAAGAATCACTTGGTCATATTTTATTACAAGACACGTGTCCTTCTCTCAATACAATACCTAAATGTGTTTGGATTTTTTCTCAAAAACTCTCTTGAATTCACACTTTAACTCACACAGCTCTACAATGTTGTATCTCCCTACATCAATAGTGTTGGAGCTAACATTTCCACCCATCCTAAATAATAAGAAGTTAGGGATTTGAGGAAACATGGGATTGTCTCTCAGTTTTCAGACCTCCAAAATGAGATAGACATTTGGAGAAGGCCAGATTGCTTTACCTATTCCTAATGCTAAACTACTCATAGGAATTTAAATGCAACTATCTATCTCTACTCTAACATTCCAAGGGACCACGGTGAGAAGGAGGTGCATAAAACATAAACCTAAACTAGAGAAGGTGATGATAACACAAAAAATAAATGAAATTTACTAAAAAGATAAAACGAGAGAAAACGTTGATGAAGAGGGCCAAAACGATGGCCACAGTTCAAGACAACATCTAAGTTATCACTTTCACGATGCAAAATGGATATAGATTCAAAAAAACACACACAACATACCCATAAATGAATGAAAAGGAAAGAAGACACATTAAAATACCAACTAAGGCATAAACGAGCCACAAAATAAATGATTTTATTACTTAAAGATTATGTATAGAACATTACAACGAAGGAGGATGTGTTAAAAAAAAGAATCATAATCCAAGGCATGAGAACACTTTTGAAACATTCAAATTATTCCTTGCATCCCAAAGTATCCAACATTACAAATGTGCATCATTTTACAATATATAGAAAAATAGAAGAACAAGAAGAAGAAAATAGAGGGACATTCTAATTCCTCCTTCCACCCACTAACCATTTTAAATAAATTTTCTTAAAAGCATGAGCACCTTTGAAAATCCATTTCCCCACATCATTTTCCATGTTGGAGAATAAATGGGTGCCCTTCGCATTAAATTTTGGTGGTCGGGATGCCTAGAACAATAATTTTGTGTGTTGGAGGCACCTTCATATTTTCCCCAAACTACCTCCATTTTAATTAAGAAATAAAAATTTAATTGGATGGAGGACATTGAGATTTTCCCAATGAAGTAAGATTTACAAAGACCAAATCATTGGATCAAAATTTATATCCATTTTTAGTTCCATGTGGAAAACTATTGATTTCCTTTAATACATGGATTTTGCTGACTCCCATATATTTTCCATATGTGTCATGGCTATCATTCTTCTGGCTGTGACTTTCTAGTTTTTTAGTTCTTCTTCATTGTTCCCATGACCTACTCTTTAAATTTTGGGTTGAATTATTCAAACTATGGATTCTCTATATCCTTTGCTTTATCGTGTGGCTTCTACTTATGCGTAGATTTTTATTTACATGCATCATGGCTCACTTGAAACCTTCGTGGCATGCTTCAAAATTTGGTGGATTTTATCCTTTATGGCATGGATAGTCCTTTTTCTTGCATGGCTTACTTCAAACCTCTACTAGCATACTCAAATCCTTCCGCAACCCTCATTCCCCGGTCGCAGCAATCCAAGTTGTTTAATTTTTGCAAGGGTTAAAAATGGACAACATTTTTGGTGACTCATAAGGGCCATCTACCTACTAGATGAGTTGATCAATAGCCTTGAAGCATCCATTGGGCATGGAGTTAGCCTAATAACCATGAAATGTGATGTGAACTTGAATAATAACCACTACGTCCACTTAAATAAATACTTGAAACTAAAAATGATCTTCCTTTTTATCAAATTGACCATTCACGTTATGAAAATATTATTAATAAAGTTTTATATGAGTGGAAAATTGTCTGAATCTAAATATCATCTCTTTCCTCTTCAAATTATATGTTAGGATGAAGGATGAGCATCTAAACATGTCCCAAAATCTGATTTCTTCCAAGTATAAACAACAATGAATTGGTTTCTTGATAAATATGAAGTATTGTAGAGTTTTAAATCACATGCATTCAAAACTTCCTTAAAGATCTGATTTCCCCATGAACATTGCCTCCTCAGGATGGGTTTTGAAAACACAACAACAACACAAGCTATGTACAAAGAGAAATATCATACATATTCCAAGTGGAACATATAGAGTGTGTATACATACCTTTTGGTGAAAACAAATCTACTCCTATCCTACTCTAACCAGAGGCAAGGAAAAATCAAACAAATCCTACAGCTGACAAGGAGAAGTAGCATCCTTTCCTCATGATTTTTAACCATGTGTTTAATTTGACATTGAGAGTTGGCTTAAGAAATAATGAAAAAATGATATGGAACTAATTCTCCACCCAATTCATCAAGGTATCAATTGGAATTAAAACAAACACCTCTATTAGTTAATCTACATTTAGATTTAAAAGGTATTGTAGTTGATCCTTTGTACAATATATCTCATCCTCATGCTTTGAAACAAGCATGACTGGTTCTAACTTTGTATTTGGCTCCAAACTAGATAAGTATATGATTATACCCAAAACCTTTGAAACCAATGGGATGAATCTTATGATTATCCCATTCCTTTGAAGCTCAACTCCATGAATGGAGTCATCTTACAAACTTTCCTGAAGAAGGTGGTTTCTTGCAAGCTAACTTGAATGCTTCTTTTCCTCTACAAGTAATTCTACCTTAAAATTTTCATTCTCCATGATGACTTCTAATTTTTATATGGTGTCATCATCTTTCTCCTGCTAAAGCGTGGAGTTTGGAAGATAAACCTTTTCTTCACTTCCTTCCTGAGGGAAAATTTTAGGTACTTCCTCAGTGTTATCCTCCATGGATGACTCTTGGGATTTGTTTGTAGTAAGAGGTATTTTGTGTTGAAATAAGGATGGTGGGATTAAGAAGGTAGTGATGTCAATAGGATCTTCCTCACCAACACAATCCTCCAAGTCTGGTAAAAATTCAACCTCTTTGTTGTCTTGATTTGCAGCAAACTCCTCTTGTACATCATCTTCCTTGTGCTCCGATTCTTATGAATTTTGAGTTGATTATCCCTTCACTTATAAATGTGATCCTTTTGAAGATAAAACAATAGCCTTTGAAAATATAATTCCATTATGTACATTGCATTCTAAGTAAATAGACTATTGATCATCTTCCTCATGTGTTTGTCCTTCCGCAACATTAGATTTCAACACCTTTTCTTAAACCTCAAACTCAACTAAAGGCTTAGTCATCGATGTAATTTAACTAAATTGGAACTTGACAGCCAAATTCTTCAAGTTTTTCTCAATTTTCTCTTTGTTAATCTCTTCCTCTCACTATCTAGGTTGATTGATTTTCTAGTTTTTACTCCCAAAGAGGATTTGGGATTGCAAGAGGAGAGGCGGGTTGGGATTAAAATGACTTTTTTTATTGTTAGTGGTGGAAGGAAAGGCACAATTTCTTCTTATTGTGGAGAGGATGGAGTTTTGGAAGGGAAAAGGGCAGAGAATTAGAGGTGGGATGGAAGGGAAGAAGATGGAGAAGAGGGATCCTTAATGGAAGTAGGAAGACAAAAGCTAGGATCATGGAAAATAGGATGAGATGGCATAGGTTGGGGAGGAGGAATGGGAGATATATATGATACTAGTGTATATTTCTTGCATTGATTGGGTTTCCCAACACTAGATTGGTAAACCTCCATTTCTTCAACCCAGTCTTCAACTTTAGGTATTATCTCAACCAATAACTGCAACATTTTTTAGGGTTGAACTAGTTTGGTGCAAATCTTATCCATAAGTATATATTCCTAAAATAAACCATAGCTACCTTCACATTCACTCATGTGATTCTGGTATGTGCCATGTTCATCTCCATCTCTTCAATTTACCTCTGAAATCAACATCTTCCATGGGAATTCCACCATCACATGCATAACCTTTTTCTTGATAAACATTTTGGTTAGATGAATAACTAAATGGGTCAGTGGAGGGTGGGTTATACGTATGTTCTTCATAATGGGGCTCATAAAATTGATTTTTGGAAGGAATTTTTAAAAATTAGAGGTAGAGGGAATTGGTTTTGCTACTATAAATGAGAATCCAATGAAGGAAAAGAAGTCATGATTACACACCTTCATGAATGAATGAAAATGGGAAGATATGAAAATACATTAGATAGAAAAAGATGGAATGAAAGAGAAAAATGAATGGAAAGAAAAGGAAAGGTCGGTAACTCAAGACATGAGTTACCCGAATTAGTGGAGTCACAATATATGATTAAAACTTCCTTACAAAGGCTAAGATATTACCAAGAGCATATCAAACTTGATGAAATGAAGATGTAAATAAAGATAAACACTTGTCAAATGTATAGCTTTGAATGCTTGTCCCACCAGGTGTGTCAAAACTATTGGCTCAAATTTTCACCCGTTAAAAATCACAAAAATCTAGGGATTTGAGGTAATATGGGACTGTCTCTCAGTTATGGGAACTACGAACTGAGACAGACCTCCAGAGAAGGTCAAATTCCTCTACCTATTCCAAATGTTGAAATAATCCTAGGAATTAAAATGCAACTATCTAGCTCTACTCTAACATTCCAAGGGACCAGGGTGAGAAGGAGATGCATAAAACATAAACATAAACTAGAGAAGGTGGTGTAGACACCTAAAATATGCTTAAACTTAACATTTCATCCAAATTCATTCAATTAACAACACTTCGTTAATTCCCTATTATTCACTCCACTCTTCGAAGCCCATTTATGACACCTTTTCAATCGTATTCCTCCTATAATCAACTTATTTGACTAATATCTCTCTTATTAACTAAACATTCCTTCTTTGACCATTGAACCTCCCTAGTTCTCTCTAGACTACTTCTATTGGCTTTTTAGGCTATCTATCAGTCACAATTGGTTATCCAGACCCCTCTCAACTCTCAATGAGTCTCTAATCACTTGATAATCAAGTTTAACTAGCCTAAACCCTAGTTAACTAGCCTAAACCAAGCTTGACTAAGCCTAAAGCATGTTTATTCTAATCTAATCTAAAAGCTTTAGTCCACCATATACCCAAAATCCAAATTCTTCCAAACTAGAAGCTATAAATACAAGCCTAAGGCTTTCCTTTCAAATGGTCCTTCTCTCTCAAGCACTTTGGAAAGGCATTAGAAATCATTTGTGATAGCTTTAAGCTATAAAACATTTGGATCTTGGCCATACTCCATTGTTGAGAGCTCCTCCATCTTGCATCCATCCATTCCAAATATAGTTAGTAAGGGAAGATCTAAAGCTTGGCCATGTAGCCAACTTGGAGAGATCTCTTCACTATGTTTGGGAGTAAACAACACACAATTTGATTGTTAGGATCTTCATAGGTTCAATGTTTTATAGCTTTCAAAAGAGTAGAGAGTAGCTTTATCATGTTAGTTTTTGATGTTTTTGTCAAAGTTATAATGCTTTCATGTTAGTTTCCCTTGTTTATCTCTTATCTCATGGTGCATGGATGAGTTAGCAAAGCTTTGAGGTTCTTTAGCCTCATTCCATAGCTTTTGCAACTTTCCATTGCATACATTTGGCATGCCGGTGGGACATGAAGTCCATCCTCCATTAATGGAGTCTTTTCAAGCTATTTATTTTTAGTTTTCTAACCACTTTCATGTTTTTTAGGATAAATAGCTTGTTATTTACATGATTTCATTTTTTAAGTAGGCTAAATCATCCTTGATCATGTATATTTTGTGGGTTTGAGCTAAAAATAGGCTTCTTTGACTAACCTTTTAACTGTTTGCTTTTGAAAATTTTCAAATTCCATGATTTTTGTAGATTTTATAGGGGGTGCGTGTAGGTGTCATTCTAGGCGCGTTTGCGTTGAAACAGGCACGCACATGTCAGTAAAGGGGTGCATCTACGTCGAACTACATTCACCACCAATCTTCCGGAGGCCATAACTTTTGCTCCCGAGCTCAAAATGACTCCATTTTTGTTGCATTGGAAAGGTATTGAAGAGAAATACACAATGGAATCATAAAATTAGGATTTTGAGTTATAGAAAATTTATGGTTTTACATTATTAGGTAAATATTCATTTTTAACGTGTCTTAAAGTCTGAAAACTTGTTTTCTTGACCATTCTAACACTTTGAAAGGTTTTGTGACACTAATAGTGATTTATAGGTTGCTTTTCCATCATATTTTTGTGCTAACTTAGTTGAGTGTTCACGTTTTTCATTTGTAGGGGTCCTTTGAAATGTGTATGCTCTTCCCTCACACCTTTTAGGTGATCTTGGGAATCAAAAACGTTTCAAAAACCTTCTATTTTATTTCCAAAACACTTCAATTTAAGCTTTAAAATAGATTAAAGTTCAAAGTTGGCTAAAAAGAGTTTCCTTCTATAAAACACTTAAGGTATTTTCCATATATTGTTTTAGTTGGGTTTCCGTGTTGTGTATGCTCTTCCTTCACACTTTTTTGGTGATCTTAGGAATCAAAAGCAACACACAAACTCTCTTTTGATATCATGATATTTTGTGGAAAACTACTAATCTTGGTATGTAGGACCAAAATCGCATGTCAAAGAAGGGCGTCAAAACAAACAAACACAAAACTTCTAATACACGTGTTCTTGTAGGTTGCCAAATGGTGTGCCACTTAAAACCACATTTAAGTTAAAAAGATAAAAAAACACACCATATTCAGAACATTGAATTGTAGGTTTGGAAAAGGGTATGTCCCTATCCACTTAACTAGAACATAACCCCTTTGGCATAATGCCTTAAGCTATAACAATGGGGGTGGTACCAGGAACCCTAAAGTAGTCCACCACTGAGTAACCTCGTGGATGAAATAGGAATCGCCTTACTTACCACTTAACTAGTATGCCTTGTGAGTTAGAGTTACCGGTTGTCCATATGGTGACCCCGGGAGAGCACACATGGATGCACTAGTTGCCCTTTGTGCTTGAAGGGGGTAAAGCAAAGCCGAGATACTCCCAAGATAGTCAGGGTGACTATTTGGGTAAATCACACTCTCTTAAGAAACTTTGTAACACCTAGTTGAGAGATCTTATTAAGGAGGCCATTTTTTCTTGAGGCCCACTTTACTTGTCATTTTTGTCGTGTCTTGGCCATCATGAAGTGATAACTTGTTTGGATTCAAAACCTTGTTTTTAAACAAGGCAAAGAATCCACTTAAGTTGGATCTAAGTGCCTTTCATCATGGAAATTAGACAATGTTTCACTTAGCTTAGCTTCTTTCTCACCTTCGGATGAGGCGAAGCTCTGCCCAAGTGGTGCTTAGTTTATTTTTCATCTTTTGATCTATACCTTTGCATTCTTGTTTCCCATTTGGGAAATAGAAGGCATATTTTAGGAGTGTTGTCATAGATAGTGTTCACCACTTTTTTGTCCGTTTACGCTCATCCATGTTTGCGGTTGAGTTTTTAAACATATAAAGTGCGTGGATGTGTCCTTATATCTTTGATGGCCACTTGATCTTGATTTCAAGATCATCATCATAGTTAGGATTGATTCATCATTTGATCTCCCTTTGATGTGTTGCCTCATTTGCATTGTCTCGACACAATTAAGATACTTATGTCATGTTTTTCGTAAATGTGATCTAAGTATCTGTATTGTGGTGTTATGTTGCACACATTTTAGCACATCCTTAGTATACTTTGACTTAGTTTTTCTTCAAACATTGTCCAAAATATTAAAGAGTGTCACTTACTTTGTTTGTGTCGTTTCGATACCACGTTGGCACTAATATCTCACTTCTTCGTGAAGCTTGATTAACATGTCCAATTGGTGTGGTTACGTGGCTTACATTTGTAAACCTCATCCTTTGGCATTTTTTCCTTGTTGGTTGTTGAAGCGTGTTGTTGAATCCTTTGATTGGGAATCGCATCTACCCTTTATTAATATTTACGCTTGTTCATTTTGAGCTTGACGTAAGTATTGATATTGTGTTGATCATCTTTACATCGAACTATCACTTTGCACACACATTTGCATAGGGCATATTTCCTTGTTGATTGGCTTTGTGTTTCACACTTGCATGATTGTTCCTTGTGATTATTCATCTAGAAATTTTTTTTTCTAGGACAATCATTTTTGATCTCATCAAGATTACGTCATCACAATGTCTATTTTCCTTAGACCTTCTTTGGAAAATCACGCACACATCTCCATACTTACCAAATGTCTAGTTGGTTGCCCTTATGCTACCCAAATCGACATGTCACTTCCTTCCCTTTGAAGGAGTTCCATCACACTATCTAGGTCTAGGCATTCACACCTAAATGACACCAAAAATGATTGACTATCATGTGGTTTCTCACATTTACAACAATATGAAACCTAGGTTTAGGTATTCACATCAAAATATTCCCATTACAACTAAACCTCGTTTGGTTCTTCGTGCTAGAGGGCCCACTAGGTACCTTTTCCCCACCTTCAACTCATAGTTGGTGGTATGGTTTGGATGATTCTAATCCAAATTATTATTCAAGTTCCCCCCACTCTTCTTCTTTTGATTCAGATCCAAACTACCATTCAAACTCCCACTCTTCTTCTGAAGACTTGGATCCCAACTATTGTTCGGATACCCCTAGATCAAATCTTGAATCACAATCCTCCCTTTCTTTGAAGGACCTCCTTCATCAGTCGTCTCAACAACCTCTTCCTCTGTCGAAGAGTTCCACGACTCATATTCCCTCTAGTAAATCATCTAATTGAATCCCACGTCACTGTAATGGATGGCTATGTGATCCTATTTTTTCTCCTACATTGCATCATCTTCTAGAAAAGCAATCTATGCCCAGATCTAGATCTTCCATTCATGAGATGCCTACCTCCAATCCTACTTCCTCTCTTGAGTCAACTTCTTATGTCAATCAATCTTCCCCCCTTATCGGACTGTTTCTCTATTCAACCTTCTATGGTTGAAGAACTAAAAAATCTACTGATTGATTTCTCTCAGAATGAAGAAATAATTAGATTACATGAGATATCCCTCTAAACGATTGCAAACAAGGATTCTTTCTAGAACTTGATACACTCACGTATTGGGGAAAAGAATTCAATTCCTTTTATCATAACATAGGGGAGGATCCTAAAGTCATGGAACTTGATTCTTCTTCTGTTATTCCATCTTCACCTTCTTTTGAGCATGATGAGATGTCGGGGTCTAGCATTGATCCATGGCCTATCTTCTCATTGCCCAATCATTCCTTATCTATCATCATTTCTCAATCAAAATCTCACCTTGGGTCACCACTGAGTAGCCCATCGGCTTCTTCTATTTTGGGGCCACATCCTAGTAGCCCTCTATTTTCTACTTGTGGGTCACCTCTTGGTAGCCTATTACCTTCTATTCTTGGGCCACGTCCTAGTATCCCTTCATCCTTATTATTCTATGGGAGCCTCCTCGTAGTCCCTCCCTCCTTGTGGGTCATGCCCCAATTCATATTCCATTCTGGGCCATAGTAGCCCAATTTCTTCCATCTTAGGGCCATATCCTAGTAGCCCTTCATCATCTTCTATTAGTGGCTCACCTCCTGGTAGCCCATCCTCTTCAATTCTTGGACCATATCCTATTCATCCATCACATCATCCTTCTACCAATGACCGGGGCAAGCCCACCATCATTTCTCTCATTCCTATCATCAATCATAAACATTCACTCTCTTCTCCCACTTCTCGGGATTAGACAAGTCACATATTAGCTTATAAGAAACCCAAACAGGTTCATTATCACGCTCAGTTAAAAACTCCTAAGAGCTCCAAATCTCCTAGCAACTCACATGATCTTAGGGTTAAAAATCAAGCGCGATTCAAGAATGCCCATCAACATAACCATCAAGTATGGCGCAAAGTGCAGAAACCTCTGGATAGGGAGCTCAAGATCCCGCATATAAAATCCATGTTTCATGATAAATCGTAGTCATTTGTTTAGTACGGGCTCACCTCGATCATTGAGATCGGAGAAAACATTACGCTCGATAAACAAACATGCTTAATCTCCCTTATCAAGGAAATTGTAAACATTGTTGTTAGATCCTACCACGGAGAGTGACTTTGTTGGTCCCACCTTTCCAAAAGCTATCAAAAATCTAAAAATTAAAAAACAATTCAAAAATACAAAAAACATTGAGAAAACACAAGAAAAATCAAAGGTACAAAGGTCAGGAATTGTAATCAGGTATTGTGTACACATGGATGTTATTTCTTCCCTTTCTTACTCTTAATTCTACAAGTCTTCCTACCATTTTCATCCCTTCGGTGATATTTTGGTTAGCCTATTTGCACACATTTTGTGACATTTATCTCTATGGTATCCGTTTGACCGTGGTCTTTTATCACCTTGGTAAATTAAAGAACGACTGACCTCTTAGAGATCCTATCATAATCAACATCTAATAAATTTTTTGCAAATAACTTTTGGACATATTTGTTGACACTAGCCAATGTCATCGTCACAATCACTTCCACCTCCTTCCATCAAGCCATTTGTGGTTTTTAACCCCTTGTCAAACAAGAGAGTTGAAATAAGTTTTCAGAAAGAAAAAGAATCAAAATCAATCAAAAATCAAAAGCTAAAAGCTAAAAGCAAAATAAAATTGATAAATAACTCTCTCTTGGGGTATTTCCAATAATCTCTATCGGGGCTATGGGCCTTTGGTAGTAGTAGAGAAATTTTTTTGATTAGAATCAAATGCATCTCCGTTAGGGTTATGGAAACTGGTGGGTGCAGCAGAGAAATGTATGGTTATCCTTCCACCCTTCATCCACAAATCACAAAATCACCTTTCAAAATCAATCATTCCTACACATTGGCTAGGGTTTCTTCACTTGTTTCATTAAATCTTCCCTTCAAGAGGTAATAAATTCCATGTGCACACACTGGATCTCTATGAGTAGGTAGGATTAGTATGTTACCAAGTGTTTTTTTGGACCTTGTTCAGACTCTTACTTTAGTCCTTATCTCATCTCATGATTTGTGCCTTTGGCTAATCACTTCTTCATCACGAGGCTTCTAAGCTACATTAATATCATTCACATTGTTCTTCTACTTTTTCAGAACATCCATGTGTATAAGATTACTTTTTCCATGTTTTGGACACCTTTGTCCCCTTTCACAAAAACAATCTTCTCCTTCCTTTCTATCATGTGCTTTTAGGCCAACATACACTGGGGGCATCCTTGCTTCTTCCTAACACTTCTTTGGTTTACGTTCATCTTCATGTTAAACCTATCCATAATGGCCTTGGGTCCCGCTTCTACCTATGAAGATTTTTCCTTTGAATACTCCCACCTAACATTGGGGCATTTTTACATCTTCACCTTTCTCGCATACGCATGGCCTTATGCCCTTGTACATCCCATCTATAGCTAGGGTCATCCATGCTTCCTTGTCTTCTTGTACATAGTTTCAGAAAACTTTCAAAATCAAAAAACATTCAAATATGTTTCAAGAAACATCAAAAACAATATAAATCATTTTAAAATAATTCACTCTTTGGTTCTCACCTATTCATGTGTGTGTCTCGTAGATCGTCTTGATCTACCTCCATCAACAAAATCTAGGCTACTTACTTCGTTTGTACTCGGGGGCACAACGAGTTGCTTGGTACTATTTCATAGTGTACATTACTTTCTCATCATACCAAAGTGTCCTCCGTTATTCCCCTTGTATGCATCCTTTCTTGGGGAACTAAAGATCGATAACAAAAACATTGTACTTGTTTCTCTGTTAGGTTAGTTTGTTTACTTTCTCGTATTGCATTGCATTATGTATGTTGCATGGAGTTAGGAATCTTTTACTTTCTCGTATTGCATTGCATTTTGTATGTTGCATGGATTTAGTGCTTTTAGTAATGGACATTTGTTTGTATATGGCTTTTCATGTCATACTACACTTTTGTTCATTCTTTTTAATAAGGACCGATGATGAATATCCTTAGTAATATGATGAAAAATAAAGTTGTTTAAAAGGCACATTGGATGGATGTTAGCTCATTCCCTCTTCCTCATATTCCTTTTTTCTTCTATATCCCCTTTCTTCTTCACACTATTATTTCTTCTATTCTCTTCTTGTCATCTTTTTGATCATCAATCGAGTTCTTCTATCACCCCATTGACAATCGAGGGGGCATCCTCCATTCTACTCATTTTTATTCTATCCCTTCAAAATTTTCTACTTGTTTATGCTTGTCTACTTTCTTTGAAGTGACGTTGCTTATGTCACCCCAAAGAGGGGAAAATGTAGACACTTAAAATATGCTTACACTTAGCATTTCATCCAATCTAGTTAATTAACGACACTTCGTTAATTCCCTATTATTTACTCCACTCTCGGATGCCCATTTATGACACCTTCTCAGTCATATTCCTCCTATAATCAACTTGTTTGACTAATATCTCTCTTATTAGCTAAACATTCCTCCTTTCGACCATTTATAACCTCCCTAGTTCTCTCTAGACCACTTCTATTGGCTTGTAGGCTATCTATCAGTCATAATTGGTTATCTAGACCCCTCCCAACTCTCAATGAGTCTCTAATCACTTGATAATCAAGTTTAACTAGCCTAAACCAAGCTTAACTAAGCCTAAAGCATGTTTATCCTAATCTAATCTAAAATCTTTAGTCCCACATGCACCCAAATTCCAAATTCTTCCAAACCAGAAACTATAAATACAAGCCTAAGGCTTTCCTTTCAAATGGTCCTTCTCTCTCAAGCACTTTGGAAAGGCATTAGAAATCATTTGTGATAGCTTTAAGCTATAGAACATTTGGATCTTGGCCATACTCCATTGTTGAGAGCTCCTCCATCTTGCATCCTTCCATTCCAAAATAGTTATAGGGAAGATCTAAAGTAGCCATGTAGGAAGATCTCATCACTATGTTTGGGAGTAAACAACACACACAATTTGATTGCTAGGATTGCCATAGGTTCAATGTTTTATAGATTTCAAAAGAGTATAGAGTAGCTTTATCATGTTATTTTTGATGTTTTTGTCAAAGTTATAATGCTTTCATGTTAATTTCCCTTGTTTATCTATTATCTTATGGTGCATGGATGAGTTAGAAAAAGCTTTGAGGTTCTTTAGCCTCATTCCATAGCTTTTGCAACTTTCCATTACATATAGGTGGTATCACCAAAAATAAGGGGAAAGATAATTCTAAAAGAGAGAAAACGGGAGAAAATGATAATGAAGAGGGCAAAAATGATGGTCCATAGTTCAAGAAATCATCTAAATTCCCTCTTCCATGATGTACAATGGATACAGATTAAACAATACACAAATCATACCATGCAAATGAATGAAAAGGAAAGAATACAATAAAATACCAGCTAAGGTAGAAATGAGCCACAAAACAAATGATTTTATTGCTTGAATATTATGTGTAGAACATTGCAATAAAGAAGGAGGTGCAAATAAATTTACTGAGAATCATGATCTAAGGCATGCAACTCTTAGAACACTTGTGCAACATTAAAAGTTATGCCCTCGATCCCCAATGTATCCAACATTACAACTGAGCATCATTTTACAATATATAAAAAAATAGAAGAAGAAGAAAATAGAGGGAAATTTGAATTCCTCCTTCCACCCACCAACCATTTTCAATAAATTTTCTAAAATTTTGAGCCCCTCTTAAAATCCATTTCCCCACATCATTTTCCTTATTGGAGAAGAAATGGGTGCCCATACTATATTAAATTCCGGTGACCAAGTTATATAGAACAATACTTTTGCATGATGAAGGCACCTTCCTCTTTTCTTCCCACCTACCTCCATTTGAATTAAGAAATATTAATTCCATTGGATGGAGGACGTTGATATTTTTCCAATGATGTAAGATTTACAAAGATCAGATCATTGGATCAAAATTTATATCATTTTTAATTTTGTGAGGAAAATTGTTGATTTCCTTTGATACGCGGCTTTTGTTGAATTTTGTGGATTTTCCATATGTGTCATGGATATTGTTCTTCTTACCATAACATGTAATTTTTTGTGGATTCTTCATCCTTCCCATGGCCTTCTCTTTGAATAACAAGTTGTATTCTTGATCTGTGGATTTTTATCTCCTCTCGCTTTATCCCACGACTTCTAGTTATGTGTGACTTTGATTTACATACATCACGGCTCTCTTGAAACCTTCACGACATGCTCCAAAATTTTAATAATTTTATCCTTTGTATCGTGGCTAGTCCTTTTATTCCATGGCTCACTTAAAACCTGCATGACATACTCAAATCCTTCCGCGACCCTCATTCCCTAGTCCACAACAATCCAAGTTGTTTAATTTTTGCAAGGGTGCAAAAATGAACTATAAATAGGAAATTGCTTAAGTAGTTTTACAATACCATGGGTAAAAAAACCATGGGCTAAAACTGTCCCATAAACCTATTTGTAAAAATACTACCCATATGAGATGAACACGTTTCCGAGGTATCAAGAACATTTCTTGAGGCCAAATTTTTTTTCTCAACCACTCCAAAACCTCTACTAGTAGTGGGGCTACCTCCCCCACACCCCTACTCAAGGCCTAGTCTAACCTCGGACCACAGGGTGAGAAACGTTTAGAGAGTGTACAATCTTCAACACTTCCACACATGAAAACAAGCTCTACAACATACATTGTTTATCTTCTTATGAATTTTATTTTAAAATATTGGTGTTATACGACTTACTTTGGAGTATGAGGAAATGGTTAAAAGATATGAGACAAGACCAAGTTCTCAAAAATGTAAGGAATTTAGATAAATTCAATGCAATAATTTCTAGTCCATTAAATAAACTATTTTCTAATAATATAATACACTATAAATTATACATATGTTGTAAGCTTTGCCATATGGAATTTAAAATGTAATTATCTCTCTTAGTAATAACATTTAATTTTAGTTAATTTTTAATATCAATGTTAACCGTCCCAACAATAAAATCCCAAAAATAAATAAAACCTTTGACAAACCAAACCATAAAGAAGTAAAGTTTTTGTGGTTTGTATATTTTTTCACATTTTGTATACATATCCACCAAGGTATTCTGAGTGGTAACATCCACAAGAAATCCCTTTGACATAATTATTTGATGGATGTCCACACCTAGGTTTAAATATCCCATTTAGGTACAAGATGATGTTGGAAAATATCGTAGAGTATTGCTTTATAGTTACCAAATATATTCACTTAGAAGTTTGCAAGGCCCTTTTTACAACCCCATTTTATGAATATGTTAGTAAATGCAAAATGTTCAAGTTTAGAATATGTTCATTGTGTTTGGTGAAGTAGTCTCCATGGATCTTGAGTAGATGTATATATGATATTCCATGAAAATATATCATGTTCACTCATTTGGTCAAAAAAGAAATTCCATCTACTAAATCTCCCATTTCGACAATTAAAATATTCCAAATCTTTCTAACCACATTTTACATACATATTAAACAGATAACCTACAACTAAAAAATCTAGAAAATAATCACTTTTTGTTATGCCTCGATGAATATCCAAACCCTATTCTAAGATCTTAGTTTTCCAAATATTACAAGTATGCTAGTAATGGTGAGATAATCGAGTTGAATATATGTTCATTACATTTGGTAAAAAATATCAATGGATTTTGACACTTGAAGATGACCATCTCTAAATTTCTCTGACATCATTTATTATCAATCAATGCTAAGAAACTTACAAAGAAATCTATGTATTCATTAATTATTTATAGTTAAGAACACATAACCACATGCAAATGGATGTAAATGTAAAACACAGGTTGGATTCGTGACCAAAAAGTCTCCATCACCTTAGACATTTCGAAAGGGAAATCTAAATTAATTAAATTTTCCACCAAAAAGATAAGTAAAAGACTAACAAATTTCCTCCACATTATAATATGCCAAAAATTTATTTCATCTTCATAATCCCCAATATATAAACAATTCAAATACATCTTATTAGGATCGATTAATTAAAATAAGAACACAAGACACTAGAAAATGACAAGCATTAATGTTATGGGGATTAATTTTCCCTTTGAAGGAAAGTTTCATAACACTCCATTAACATGTGTAATGTAGTTTGGATGGAGAGGAAAACATGTAAGAGGTTGTTTGGAGATATTAATCTCAAAAAATTATCAATCTTGTTAGTAATCATCAAAGATATTAAGCATTCACTTCTATTTTCCTTTATATTTGAGTAAACCTCATTTGGCCATACTTAAAACTAAATTTCATATGGCTTTTTTTTTTTTCCTTTTCAATTTTTTTGGGATTTCACAAAACCCCAAAGAAGAAGAAAAATTCTCTCCACTACTCCCTTATTTTGTAGTTTCCATGCATTTCATAGCACAAGTGGATTCTATCTCTTGAGGAGGAAAATGCCACATTTTAAATCATCAATTTTGATAGAGGTTGAAAGGATTTTGGAAAATATTATGGACCTTGGATTTACATCTGCCATTTATATGCCTAAATTTTTCCAAGGTCTTTTCAAGAAACCCATATTTTTTGTATATATCCCACAATCATTGTGGTCCATGAGACTACATATATTTTAGGCATTTTTCAAACAATTCACATGCTTCCACATTTTCATACTTATCATCTAGGGAATTTAAAATATAATTTTTTTTGAAAGTACCTTCTTCATAATTTTTCAACATATGTCAACACCCTATTTTGAATATCCTAATTTTGCACAATTTTGTAGCAAACTAGTAAAGGTGAAACAATCATATTAAACACTTGCTAGTTTTATATGGTTAGAAAACATCAATTCTCCATGAGGATACCCATTCAAAAATTTGTAGTGATGGATCCTCAAATTTGGTTGTGTCCACATAATAATGATATGATGGGTGGTTGATTTTATTAATGTAGATGTATAAGTTGACCAATATCATTATTAGAGTTTAATAAGATTTGGTAATAGATCTTTTAAAGAATCCATTATGAATATTATTCTTATAAATATTATGAAATGAATACATTTTTAAGAGGAAGTTCAAAAAATGGTAGGCATGGGGATGGACACCTACAAACATTCTATATCTTGTGAGTTTTATCTTGAACCCCATACTTCACAGTTATCATTGCTATCATGAAAGTTTGAAAAACAACCTATCATCCCTCTTATTATTTTCTCATTTCTTGGTATAATGCAAACCTTTGTTCACTAGACTCGTAGGTGAGCATTTTTATGTGATATTAAAATTCCACATATAGATGTTTTTTCATTCGAAATAAAATAATAAGAGGATGCAAGGAAAATATTTGAAGTATTATTTTATTTCACATTGTTTTTATTTCTTACATTTATGTTGTGGTTGCAATGAGGGATTGGTTCTATGGGAAAATGGAAAATGGATATTATATAGATTGCATCTAAAATGAAGGACATAAGAAAAACACTATCAACCTTACATTGAGATAACCGGTCAATATATTATACACCGACATTCACCTTATAATAATAAATACAAAATGGACTCATTTTATAGTTCATGTTCATGTTCATGTTCAAGATACTAGTTATCATTTATCTATGGAACTTGCAATCATTCCACCTCGTATAATTTCATAAAATATTGTGAAGAAATAAGTGGAAACTTATCAGGTCATGCAACATAAAATTAAAAAAACATAATAGGTAAAAGGCCTCATAATTTAAGACTTAAATTATATTTTTATCCTCACATATTTGGCATAATTCATGCACTACATGAATGGAATTTAAGGATTTCAACACTAAAAGTGAGGGGAGATGATCAGCCTAGTTGAGAGCACCCAAAATCTCAAATCCTCTTCCACCATATCTCAAAGGCCACAAAAACACATTCTCCTCAAGAGAATAATTTAACATGAAAACATATAAAAATGAGTTTTGAGCTTTTTAGACAATTATTTTGAGGTTTTATATACATATATACAATTAAAGAATTAAAAATCAAGCTTCAAATTTTGTAAGAGATACAATTTTAATTTTATTTAATATAGAATCTTCCAAATTCTAAAGAAAACTAATTTTTTTAAAAGCACACAAAATGAACACACAAACATATCATATTAGAAGTGGTATATTGATGATAAATAAATGCAATTCTCAGAAATTATATAATAGTGAATTAATAAAAAATTAATATGCATTAAAAACATAATGTTCAATTACTTAGAACTAAATATAAATAACAAGATAACCTCAAAGAAAACCAAAATATCAAAAAAAAAAGATCACAATTTATGGAAGTATAATGACTTAGCCACTTTGAGGGGCAACCTCCAAACCATAAAATAGGACTCAAGTGCTCAATTTTATGATCATATACCACTTACTAACTCTTACATATACCCTACTATGTTATGTAAAACACCAAAGAAGACCTACTAAACATATGAAAGTATAAATAAATATGATATGTTATATTAGGAAATTATGTTAGCCACATGTCAGCTATCCATATCATGATATATGACCTAAGAATAAGGGTATAATATTCCCCTTCCCGTCAAATATACATTGTCCCCAATGTTTTCAAGAGGCTTATATACACAATTGTAGTCCTCACTATTGATGATCTCTAGATGTTGGTATGGGAAATATTACTCCTCACATGTGTAACTGCATTGTCATGATTCTTTCACTTTAAAAAATACTCACTAATTACTCTCTTCTCCACCCTATTAATGTACATTTGAGTAATTTACTCGTGTTCCAAACTAATTTGGAATTATTTATCCAACTTAGGTTAAGTTATCTCTCTCTCTCCAAATATTTTTTGTTTTTAATACTAGTTTGGGTGTGTAGTGTGTTGTTAGAAGGTATTAGGGTCCTACCAGAGTAATTAGGACTCACTTTAGAGTGATAAGTTGGGTCTAACTAGTTTAAAATTTTAATTAGGATTTTTCCCTCCAATTTTGTGAATTTGAATTTTAGGGTTTTTTGTTGTCAAACTTATTGTGTGTGTTTAGTGGAGAAAAAAATTCCAAATGAGTTAGTAATAGGTCATTTCCGATCTTAGAGTTCTTCTTAATAAAGTTAGTGCTTATGGTCCAAAAATGCCTTGTCTAGAAGAGCCTCATTATGATGTAATATTTTAAAATCATGTGATGAATGTGATAGGTGGACTCCAAGACTTGGTTAGAATGGAGGAAAACACAAAACACACACACACACACCATCTTTGTAACTAAATCATTCATTCATTTGAATTAGGAAAGGAGCACGAAGATTTGGTAAAGAAGAAAATCCATGTTTGAAACAGTTGTGTTATTTCAAGTCAAAGTATGAGCATTTGATTATCATAAAGGATAGAAACATGTAACCTAAAGGAATTTTATCAAAGGTAAAAATAAATTTATAGTGAATGGTTTTGTGTTTTAATGAGAATTGCATTAACTTGTGTAGAGTGGCTAAAAGCAATTCAGTAACACTATAGAACACAGTGTTGAGTCAGTCATTTATTCAAGATTGTTAATTTGAAAGGGAAACTTGATCAAACAAGGAGTTTACTAAAGTATTTCATGTGAGGTATGAATATAATTTTAAAGACCTTGAAGTAGAAGGTTTAGTTGTCACCTAGCTTGAATTTTTTTAACAGATTGGTTATTTTCTACCGTAAGAAATAGAGTACAGAGGAATTGGGTTATTTTAGAAAGTGGTGGACATGAAAAGCCTTAATATTAGATAAAAGTGTTTCTCTAGGATGTCACATATATTAGGGATAATATTCAATCCTTTACATATTGTATTGATCATTTTAACTCAATCTAATCATTCTCGAGTTCTGTAAGAAACCATACTAAGGGTTTTAATAGTTTGCACTTTGAAGACTCGAAAACCTTTTCAAGAACTAATATATTATAGAAATCATCCCCAAGGAATTTTACAAAATATTCAAGAGGAATTATGGTCTAAGAGGTTACTATTTTGTGGAAAAACATGATAGTCATGTTAGATTCTTGTAGGCGGGGATTAGAAGACTAGGGATCATATTAGTATGAGTGATTGAAGACCTTAAAGGTGAAGATACATGTTATAAATTACAATAAAGGTTTTTGACATCCCTCTCTCCTGTATATTGAATCCTTGATATCTAAATTTCCTTTTAATTCGCTTATCTTATTGAAAAAATATTAACTGTCCTATAGAAAGTGTAGAGGCTTAGGGTTAGTTATTGAATGGTGTTTTGAATACCTTGCATACTAGCTTAAGATTTGATATTTTGTGAAAACCCACTACACAATCTAAAGGAAACAATTTCAAAAGAGGTAATATTTAATGCTCATAAAAATCCTTGATATGCATGACAATAGGAAGCACATGCATGTAGGTATCAGTTTGATAAGGAGATAAAAGAGAAAAATTAAGAAGGATACAGTAATAAAGTGATTTGAGACTATATATTAGAAATATGACATCTAATTGAAGAGGGAAATCACATTTAAGAATACTAATTACAAGAGAGGGTCTTAGATAGATTTCATATTTGATAGTTCACTACTAGAGCCACAAAACATTCTCAAGAGACCTAATTACAATTTGGAATAGTGAGTTTCAAGCAATATGTTCCAATAGAATGAGTCTTAAATTTACACATATAAATGATTTGGTTAAACATGTGCCTTGAATGAATTTATCAATTAGAAATTTGATTCATTTTAATAAGAGTTAAGGTTGAAAATCTCTTAATGGAGGGATAAAAGAAGCTAGAGAGAGCTAAAGAAGGAAAATGTTATTTGGGAAGAAGAACTCGGTTTTAAGCCTTGAAAATTAGAGTACACCATTAGAAAGATAAAAGGAGATTAAGAATATTTTCAATTATTTCTGGGTATGTATGGATAATCCTCGCCATGGAACCACCAATGAAATTCCTTAAAAATCTCCTTGTGATAGGTTTGACAAAACATGAGTTAAATTAAGGGTTCTTTCCACATTGTTTCAAGTTGAAGGTGGAATTAGCCTTGAATAAGGATTTTTAACATGGATAAAGAAGGATCTAGGTCCAAATAGTTGTTTAAGGACACATTTTACTCTTAAAGGAGGCATTTAAGCCTAAGAATAATAAGTTTCTTAACAAGAAAAGTAATGTTTTCAAAGTTTGGGTCTTACTAACCTTGTGTGTTGATTGAATTTTTATCTATATCTACATAAGTTGGTATCGAAGTGGGAAAAGTCAATTGGAGGAAAATGAAATAGTTAGGTTAATTATAAAGGATGAGAAGATATAATTAAAATTTACTAGAAAAGACAAATGCCTAAGAAGAAATGTTGCATATGATAGAGCGAGTTCTACGGATGGGAGATTTTATTTGAAAGGAGTTAAGGAATATAAGGGTGAACTATGATGAAAAACTCTTAGCCATTGAATCAAATCATAGGAGAGGAATAGATAGAGGTGATTTGAGTGACCAAGAAGAGGAAACAACTAAAATACCAACACAAGCGGTTGAGAAAGAAAGAGATGAGGATTACTAGAGATTATAGAGGTTGTTAAGAGAAATAATATGGTAAGGATTAAAACCTAAGATGGAGATTCCATAGTACACAATTAGGCTAGATGGTGAAGAGCTACTTGATTGGATAAGTGAGATTGATAAATACTTTGATTTTGAGAATGTACCTAAGGAAAAGCATGTGAAATTTTCTAAAACGAAAATGAAGGGACAAGTATCTTAATGATGGGACTACTTAAAATAAGAAAGAGTGAATAAAAATAAGGCTAGAATAAAATCATGGGACATAATGATAGCTAAAATGAAAGGTAAGTTTTTGCCTAGTGATTACATGACTTGTTTATATAGAAAACAAAAAGAGCTAAGTATGAAAGAGTATATTGACTAATTTTATAAATTGAGTACTATATTAGGTCATATAGAGGATGATGTGGAAAAAATATCAAGGTATCTTAATGGGTTAAAATATAATCTACGGGATGAACTAAGACTTGTTAGTCTAAAACACTAAAAGAGTGTTATCATTTGGCATTGAAGGTTTAAGATAAGAGAAATAGAAATAAATTGCAGCATGTTAGAGAGTACGAGTGAATGAAATCAACGGTACATGGAATCAAACAAGCAAGGAAACAACAATAAGAGAAAATAAAAGCATATAAAGAGACTAGTGCACATGCACAAGGTGATATGAGAAGGAAGTATGAATGGAAGAGAGTTGAATTCATAATAATATGTTTTAAATGTAATAGGTATATAGGTCATAAGGAATATCAATGTCCATATCATTCACAAATGAGAAATAGTAAAATAGAAGTAAGAAATCAGGTTGTAGAGGGTGAAGAAAAGGAAAGTGAAGTTTCAATAACTCAAAGAGAAGAACCTAAAATTGGAGAAGAAATAAGGATGAGGAGAGTGCTAATGAGTTCAAGTAAAGAGAGAGAAGAATCACCTCATAGGAGAACCTTATTAGAACTATATGCAAATCAGGAGATATTTTTATCAAATTATTATGGATAATGGTAGTACAAATAATTTAGTATCTTTTGAAATGGTTAATAAGTTGAATTTGAGGAAAATGAAGCATCCTAGGAAATTTCAAGTGTATTGGGTTCAAAGGGACCATCAGGTGAAATGTGTAAGTGAACAATATTTAGTTAAAATTTTGATTGGAAGGTATAGAGATGAAGTAATTTGTGATATCAATCCAATGGATGCTTGTCATAATTCGTTAGGGAGACAAATGCAGTTTGAAAGAAGGGTTTTTCATGATTGATTTTCCAAAACTTACACTCTTGTGAAGGATGGAATGAAACATAAATTTAATCCTCTTAAGGATTATCAATCATGGCATGAGAAATATCCTAGAGTCATGATATTGAACACAAATTTCTACTTGCAAGCAAGAAAATTAAGATATCCATGACACCATGAAAGGTACACATGGGAAGGCATGTGATCAATTGGAAAACATTGATGATACATTCCATACACTATATAAGTGGATTAGTGGAGAAGAAGAGTATAAATCAAGTCTATAAAGAAGGAAGACCATGGAAGATGAGAATCGAGATATTAAGTTAAGTAGACCTAAAAATATCATAAAGGAAGAAGATCAAGATATGTTCTTCGGAGAAAAATAAATAAATAACCAAAGGAAAAACTTAGAACGTGAGGAGAGTAATAACTAACCATACATTATGGATGAAGAAACTAGCTTTGAAAAGAGTACTAAATGAGTTCCAAGAAGAAATACAATGCAAGACCAGGAAGGGTATCACCATAAGAAGAAAATGGTGATCAAGAAGGAATATATAACTCATATTATCCACTCTAAACTTGTTCTTTGTGTTGTATATGCATATATGACAACTGAAAAAGTGAAGAAACAATAAAAGGAAGATGATTATTTCAAGAAACAACTAGTGTTCTTCAAATCCAAGGATGAGGTGATTTAAAAAGGACAAAATTAATAGGAAAAAAGAGTAGTATAATAGTCAATGTGGATGAAAATGCATCAAATACAAACATGGATCAAGTGAATACTCTCATACCCAAGATAGGAAGAACAAAACCTAGATCTAGGAGCACTATCGTATCCGATAACATGAGCATTCAAGAGGTAAACGAGATTATAGAAGGAAAAGATCAAGTGATGAATAATTAGGAGTTAAGGATCTCATTCAAGAATCATTTCAAAGAGACCATTTTCAACTATTAAAATGGGAGAAGGAACAACTAAGTATGCAATACAATTTTATGGGGAAGTGTTTCTTTTTCCCCTGAGAGTATGATGTGAAATAATCTCTCTAAATATTTTGGGTTGTTAATATTAGTTTTGGTGTACATTGTGTTGTTATAGGGCCTTAGGGTCCTACAAGATTCATTAGGACTCACTTTAGAGTGATAAGTTAGGTCTAACAAGTTAAAATTTTGAATTAGGATGTCTCCCTATAATTTTGTGAATTTGAATTTGAGGGGTTATTTTGGGTTGTTAAATGTATGATGTGTATTTTTGGAGAAAAAAATTCCAAATGAGGTGGTAATAGGTCATTTCAATGTTAGGGGTCTTATTAAGAAGGTTAGTGTTTATGGTCTAAAGAGGTCTTGTCTAGAAGAGCCTCATTTGTAAAATCTTGTAAAATCATGTGATGAAAGAAAAAGGTGGAGTCAAAACTTGGTTAAAATGAAGGAAACACAAACACACACACACACACATATATATATATATATATATATATATATATATATATATATATATATATATATATATATATATATATATGTAACTAACTCATTCATTAATTCGAATAAGGAAAGGAGCTCCAAGATTTGGTAAAGAATAAAATTTATGTTTGCAATCAGTTGTGTCAGTTTCAAGTCTGAGTATGAGCATTTGATGATCATCTAGGATAAAAATTTAAAATTGAAGGAATCTTATGAAAGGTAATAAGAAATTGATATTCTATGGCTTTTTTGTTTTAATGAGAACTGTATTAACTTGTGTAGATTCATCTAAAGCAATTATGGTAACATTGTGCTCATAGTGGTGAGTCACTGATCTATTCAAAATTGTTACTTTGAAATGGAACCTTGATCAAAGAATAAGGATTTTACTAAAGGATACCTTGTGAGGTATAATTATACTTTCAAATACCTTGAAGTAGAAGGTTTAATTGTCACCTAGCTTGAAGTTTCTTAACAATTAGTTATTTCTTGCCATAAGAAACAAAGTACGAGAGGAATTGGGCTATTTTGGAAAGTGGTGGACATTAGAAGCCTTACTATTAGGGAAAATAGTTTCTCTAGGTTTTCGCATAGATGAGGGATAAGTTTCAATCCTTTACATCTTGCATTGATCATTTTAACTCAATCTAATCATTCTTGGATCTTCACTGCATGAAATCCTACCAAGGGTTTGAATATTTTACACTTTGAAGACTCTCTCGAAATTATCAAGAGCTAAGAGAAATTATAGAATATTATAGAATAATTATATAAAATTCAAGAGGAACTATTGTATAAGAGGATACTATTTTGTAGAAAAATGTGATAGTTACGTTACATTCCTATAGGACGGGATTAAAATACTAAGGATCATATTGGTATGAGTGAAATAATACCTTAAAGGTGGAGATAAAGGTTATAACTTATAATATAATCTGTTGACATCCCTTTTCTGGTATATGACACCTTGAGATCTAAATTTCCTTTAAAGTCACCGATCATTATAACATAATCTTAACACTCATGTGGAAAGTGTAGAGGCTTAATGTTAGTTGTTGAATAGTGTTTTAAAGACTCTGCATGTTAGCTTAAGATTTGAGTTGTTGTGACAACCAAATACACATAATAAAGGAACCAATTTTTAAAGGGGTGAGAGTTAAGGTTCCTAAAACTCCTTAATATTCATGATGGTAGGAAGCAAAGGATTATAGGTATTAGTTTGAGAAAGAGATAAGAGAGAAATTTTAAGGAGGAAGTATTAAATTGAATTGAAACTTTATATTAGAAGAATGAAATCTAATTTAAGAGTAAAATCAAAATTAAGAATAATAATTGTGAGGGAGAGTTTCGGAAATATGTTATACTTGACAATTTACTACTAGAGCCACTGAATAGTCCCAAGAGACCTAATTAAAATTATGAATAGCGAATTTTGAGCTATATGTTCTAAAAGAAGGGGTCTTAAATTTCCACACATGAATGAATTGGTCAAATGGGTGTCTTGAATGAACATCTGTTATAAATTTGAGTCTTTCTAATAATATTTAAGGTTAAAAAACTCCAAATGCAAGGATAGAAGAATCTAGAGATAACTAAGGAAGGAAAAAGTGATTTAGGGAGAAGAATTAGTTATTAAGCCTTGAAAATTAGACTAAACCATTAGAGAGGTAAAAGGAGATTGAGAATATTTTCAATTAGTTATGGGTATGTATGGATACTCCTCACCATGGAACAACTAATGAAATGACTGAAGAAGCTCCTTGTGACAATTTTGACAAAAAATGGAGTTAAATTGATGATTCTTTCAACATTGTTTCAATTTGAAGGTGGAGTTATCCTAGAATAAGGATTTTTAATAGAGATAACAAAGGATCTAAATCCAAATAGTTTTTAAAGGACAAATTTCACTCTTAAGGGAGGCATTTTAGCCTAATAATAATGAATTTATTAACAAGAAAAGTATTGTTTTTGAAGTTTTGATCTAAATAACCTTGTATGTTGATTGAATTTTGATATATCTTTACATCATATGGTATGAAATATTTGTTGAAACGACATTATCAAGGGAAAAAATGTTCAAGGTACATGAAAGTGGAAAACTCTATTTAAGACTAGAGAGATTATAATGTTCAAAATTTAAATCTTCTTACCATTAAGTTGAACTTATGTTATATTCTTTTTCCTATGGATGAAATATTCAAACTAAAATATTGAAGCTTACATATTTGGAGATACACTACCGAACTCTTATCCTATATTTTTTCTTCAAATTTATCCTCTTCATCTCCTTCTAAATCACCCATAGCTTCTTCTTTTTCTTATTCTCCTCATCATCATCATACGTCTCCTTATATTTTATCCTTATTCTTCTTTTTATTATTGTCCTACTTCTCCCTCTCCTTCTCCTTCTTCTTCTTCTTCTTCTTCTTCTTCTTCTTCTTCTTCTTCTCGTACTACTACTACTTCTTCTTCTTCTTCTCCTTTTCCTCCTTCTCCTCCTTTCTTTCTCCTTCTTCTTCTCCTTATTCTTAGCCATCTTATTATTGTCATCATTCACCTCCTTCTTTGACATCCTATTCTTTTCCTCCCCCTCTTTCTTTTCTCTTCTCCTAGTTCTTCTTTTTCTTCTATAAAATCATTATATTCTTTGTCATCATCTTTTTCATTTTTTCGATTGGAAAACAAAAATCCATTTCCTCGAAGACCAATTTGATGTCTCTTGATTCAATCGAGATACAAAACTATGTGTTGGATCATTAAGTCAAAATGAAACCAAACCATGTCATTCTAGATGTGAAATAAATATTTTTAAATTCAACACATCATTATCTAACATCAATATCTTTATTTCATAGAAATATGACAACCCCATGATGCACAAAACTAAGGGTTAAAAAAGTAAACTCCTTTAATCAATATTTAAATGTCTCATTTTTAAAAAAAATTGGCTTGAAATTAGAAAATGGAAATAAAAAAACCCTCTTTTTTAGATCTTTCCAAAATTTTAAACAACTTCAAAAATTTCAAAAAATTGAGCCATGTGGAGTGTATTTATGAAAAACCTAATATTGAGATAATCTCCACAAAATAGATCAGAATCAACTGAAATATTGTGGGTATCTTGATTTAGTATTTCAAAAATCTAAAAAAAGAAATAAAATTTTACAAATTGTTGTGAGATATAGAAAAGCCCTTAAAATTATAGTTTTAACCTTATTTTGGCCCAAACTGAAGCTATGATACCACTTATAATGAAATTACATAGATAGATACGAATATCATCAACAATGTAACACCATGAAACCCTAATTTTTGCCCCTAATTTAATCCCTAATATGAATTATAATGAATTTACTTAGATAGATTTTAATATCATAAAAAATATCGTAGAAAAGAACACCCAAATATATAAATGATCTCAATATGAAACTAGATTGACTTAGCCAATTCAAGGGGGAAATATTTAAACTGGAGATAATAAGAATTAAGTGGTCAATTTGATGATCATCTACCACTTACTAACTTCTATATAAACCTTATTATGCTATGTAAAACACCAAGGCTGTTTTACTGAGCAAATTAAAATAAATAAATAAATATGATATGATAGGTTAGGAGATAACGTTATCCACATATCACCTACATATATCATGATATATGACCTAGGAATAAGTTCACAATAGAAAATGAATTCAATGTTACAATCGTTTCATCACCTCAATGTTCTTCTAATATATTTAAATAATCATTTCTTTCCTATAACAACTCAATCATATCCATGATTTTCAAATAAAAAAATCAATATTACCATAAAATTTTAAAAATAGCAATCGCCTATGAATGATGCAATGGAGACACCAAACAAGATGTGACGTAAAATTTAAACATGAGGGAGGAGTGTAGGTGTTGGGAAAATGTTGGGGGAAAATATGAAACTATTATTTATCACGACAAGGTACATATGAGTGATGAACCAATTTGGTTAATCACTAAAATGAGAAAGGGGATGTGGTACACATTTAAGTCATGTATCATACTATGGAGATATATTATATTAAAAAAATATGTGGTTCATCAATAACTCAAATTTCAATAAAATCAAATGTTAATTAGTCATGTCTAACTCTATATTGATGCATGGGGCACATGTATCCTATAATGTGATATATCCATTCGGAAATTAAACCAATGCAATGTTTTACCACCGTATGTAGAGAGAAATTTTGGTTAAGTTAATGTAAACTCAAGTGATCCCATCAATGACGAGAGGAGTTTCCAGATTTAGGTAAGTTTTAATCATAATAATCAGTAAGAGATCCATGGTGCAATACATTTTAAGATTTTAGGATCTTCAATGCAAAGATTGATTCCTTTGATCTCAAATCCAATTGTGAATCTAATACTAAGTGAATTTAAGGGATCAAGTCAAGCCCAATGAAATTAAAATGTTTGATGTGAGAATGATCCCAAAAAAATCCCATGGGAGAGACAAGTCATATTCGATAGATGGTTTTGAATATTATAAATTATGTTATTTATCATGAAAATTTGTACATGTTTGATATTTATTAGTTTATTCATGTTGGTGTGGGTAATGAATTAGGGATGTGAAGATGTTATGTTAACATTCCAATCACCAAACTAAAATAAAAATACAAATTCTAGAGAATTCATCTTGTATATGGGTAGGATAAATATAAAAAATCGGCTCAACATCATCATCTTCTATCATTATCAACAAACTATGATTACCTACACAATTTTCCTCATTAGAATTTTTGGTATGCATAATAAAACAAACCCAAAATATAAATTTGATTATCTTAAAGAGGAGGTAACATGTATTGATGTTGATGTGGTGTTATAGTAAACATGGGTGGGATATCCATGTGTGTAGTAAAGGGCACACCTATGAGGGAATTCCCCCTACCTATCATAATCCTATTTTTCCCTCATCTATGTCATGAAATTAGATACAATGATGGTTGATATAAATAACACAAGGTAACAACTAAATTTCAGTTTAATTATGGGCTAGTTACACTCTACCATTGCAAATAAGGTTACATACCTTAGTTTCCCTACTAGAATTTTCCTAACGATAGGCATGGGTAGGAATTTGAGTTTAGGTGAAGTATCTTTCTCTTGAGTAAATATGGATTATATGAGGACAATAAATGGGTGGAAAAGATAAGTATGATAAAAATGTGACATTGAGGCTCTTCGTGATCATTATCAAAAAACTAAGATTTTTTGCACAAGCTTCCTCTTCAAAATATTTGGTATGTAAAATCAAGTGTACATAAACTATACACTCTGATTATCTCAAAGATGAGGGACAATATAGTGATGTGGATGTAGTGATTTAGATAACAAGGGTGGGAGATTAATTTGTGTAGTATAAAGAATAACTAAGAGGGCCTTTCCCTTACCTCTCACAACCCCATTTTCACCATCATCTCATGAAATTAGACATTGCGGTCAAGGTCAATATTAATTCCAAGATGCCATAGGGGCATTTTTACGTAATTATGGGCTAACTATACATTATCATTGCAAACAAAACTGCAATCCTTAGTTTCCTTACTATAATTTTCACAACTATAGGTGTGGGTGGTCATTTCAATGAAAGTGGAGTAGTTTTCACATGGGATTCATGTTACACCCTTAATCCTAGGTCATATATCAGGATATGTATGACCGAATTATGACTAGGATAATCTCTTATAATGTCCTATCACAATTTTTTGTGCTTTTGTATACTTAGTAGGTTGTCTTAGGGCTTTGCATAACATAATAGGGTTTATATAGGAGTTAGTAGATGGTAGATGGGAATCATATTAAACACTTGAGTCTTATTTTCTGGTTTTAGAAGTTTTCCCCTCAAATTGTCTAAGTCATTTAGCTTGGATATTTTCTCTATTTTGGTGTTATATTCTAGTGTTGATATTTAGATCTATCTAACTAATTTCATTAATAGTGGTATGAGATATTCGATCTAGCACAAGTTGGGTCAAAAATCTGATTTAGAAGATGTGGCTATTTATCTAAAAAGGTGGCTATTTTTTCTACACATATATAGGAAACATTTAGTTTCAAAATTTAACAAACAAACACGTCAAATAGTCAAAATAATACAACCTTACAACATGAATGACAACTGTGTTATTATGTGAAAGGAATAGACGTATATATTCACCAAGAGAATCTTTTCTATGAATATCATTTGACAGTTATATCCCTCTATAAAGAAGAGTTTTCACCCACCATTTTGTAATGGATCCATGTTATCACATATAATTCTCTCTTGATGCCCAAAGAGTGGAAAATTTCGCACTAACTCGTTCATTTGATAAACACATAGCTTAAACCATCTGTCTCTTTCATTTTATCTTGATAACAAATTTGTGATTTGTAAAAAATGACAATAGTCACTATCCCTTTGATATTTTTCATGGGACATTCACCACTTATATGTACGCATGGGAATCTATTCATTCAGTAACTTTAAAGAGAAAAATTAAGGCAACAAACAACCATCACGACATATGTAGGATACATTTAGCTTTCAAAAATCGAGGAACAAAGACATCAAATATTTAAAGAATACAACATTATAGGATGAATAACAACCATGTTATCATGTGATAAGGATACATGTTTTTGTTCACCAAGATAATAAATTATAGGAACATCATTCGACATAGTTTTCTACCATCGTATTATGGTTAATAATCTACTGGTTGATATTTCCTTATTCAAAAAGATATTATAATTAAACTTTATGATCATACTCCTTTTGAAATTTTAAGGTATTTAGTTTTTAAAACTAGGGTTCAAATGTTTTAGTTTTATATTAAAATTAAACCTCCATATCCTTTGTCAAACCTCTCAAACCTACCCCAATACCTATTGTAAAATTTTAATTTATCAAAACACTTTCTCCCCCTCAAGTCTACCAGTGCATTGAATTTTATTTTATTGGTTTTAATAACCTCAATATCAATGAACGTGTTAGGATATTACCTAGCTAATAAACCCATGTGTTCATAATAGACCTATGTTTCCACATCATCTTACAAAAGATTACAAACATTTATTTCAGTTTATCTAGGATGGAAAGAGAGATTCATTTGCGATGAAAATTCTCAATGGGATTTGGTATAATAGTCAATCTTCTCATTATGTTAAACATGGGAAGATTTTTTCTTGCAATAGTGCTCTGACTTGACTATTCACAACCCAGATAATTTTTCATGTTTGTATGTCATCTATCATATATTTGTGTCATTCGAAATCGGAGTCGATCAATTTAGCTCGATATTTTATTTGTTGGTTTATTTTGCTTTCCCTTACATATAAATTCATGTTCTTCCCTTATCTATGATAAAATAGAAAATAACATAATTATTATTTCATACCAGCACTAAGCATAATTCATGTACAAATAATTCAATAAAACAATTTACTTCTACATATGAAGTATCTATATTTTTCCTAAAAAACATTATTGCATAACCCATGCTACAAAAACATATAAAAGTATTTCTAAATGTAATTATTATTTATTAAATGATGTACTATGTGTAACTTCAAATTTAAAATATCCATCAATTAAACCAAAATGACATGTAAATCAAACTATAATAAAATTTTCAATCCAACACATAAAATTATAATTACTTATAGGAAAACACAAGTTACACTTAAAGATGTATTGACAAATGAGTAAAATACTCTATTCCACGGAAGAGAAAAATGTAATTTGACGTTTAAATTTCATAGATGAGAAATATTTTCAGAATTGGGAGTTAATGACATGAAATTAAATAAAAAATTAATTTCAAGTTTTCCCATATTGCTTGTGTACAAATAGGAATTACTCCACTATTTCATTGAGGTATTAATGCCTCAATTTTATGTTGTTTGATGGATCTTAGATTTTATAGTTTTAAAGAATATTTATTAGCTGATATTAAAATTGGTCTACATAATGGCCCTATCCTTTGATGTATTCCCTAATTAACCTATTATCCTTCATAAATAATATCTACTATAAAAGGTTCCCCATTTGCACCATATCACCTCTAGTTTGCATGTGAACCCTGGATCTAGTCCCTTATCCTTTCAGTATAAGTTCATTTATCACTTGGTAAATACAATGTATCCTAAAGTAAAAAATGTAATAACTAATGGAAGCAATGTGGTGAGTTATTGTAGTTTCAAAATCCACAAGATAAAATATGAGTTGATATCCTTGTATCATTTAAACGTCCTGAAGGAATGGAACCTCTCTCAATAGGAAATAGATAAAGATCATCGTAAGCTTGATAATTCTACAATAGTTCATAATTTAAGCCATATATAACTTTGTCTTTCAAATCTAAAATGTCTCTCCCTAATTTATCTAGATCTAATGCGTCATATTTATCATCACTTGAGCCCTCTCCAAAGATTAAAAGTAAATAATATATTTATGTTTTTAGTCATAATAGTTTGACCCATGACAAAAAAACGATTATCTTTGGTGTAAGGATTGTGAGCATATTATTAAATATAAATACATTCCTTCTAATGGACCCACAATTGGTATGTTCTTTAAGAAAATAGAAGCTCCCATATAAAGTCCTCACAATATACCTCCTTTAGAAAGTAGTTCAATTTTATCTTTTGATGAAAAAAAATATGGTATCAAATAATAGTTGCTAGAAAATTTGATCCTTCATAATCCTCTAATACGCTAAACTATACAAACAAATTTGTTTTAATACAATTCATGATAGGCTTAAGAATCAAGAAGCCATACTTGTTGAAATTGAGAAAAGTCTTAAAACCATAAAATTACACCATAAATATAATTTTCAATTTTCCATTCTTTTTCTAAATACCAAAGTTGATTCTTTATCATCTTCTATATAAAATTTTGATAAAATCATTGAATCTTTATCTAACCATGTGTCAATTTGTCCCGATATTCCTAAATTTTTGTCCAATGAAGTTGAAAATATTGTTCAACCTCTTTCCAACCATTCAAGTGATACATGAAAATACATATCTTCAAAAATTGGAACTAGTCATAAACTTATAAAAATAGCCTACACATAGTACATGAGTCTAATGTTGAAGTCTGCTAAAAGATATATCATGTCTAGGAATTAGTTAAACTTATCCCAGATATTTTTCTCAGATAGAAGAAATAAATGGAAATATAAAGAAACCTAAAGATATTGTTGGATTCAACCACACAACAAGAGGTTGTATTTAATGGAGGTACTATTGTTCTTTCATCTTCTTATTGCTAAATTATTAGGCACTAAACATTGACAATGATAAATATAAGAATACTAATTTTTTTCTCAAAACAAGGATATGTGATATGTGTAGAATAGTAACATATCAATGATATATGCAAATGTTATATTATAGTTCAAGAAATATTAATGATCATACAATGAATCTTAGGTATATTGAATCCTTTCCTACATACTTTGTTACTAAATATAATAAAGCTATGCATGGAATACCTCCATAAAATCAATATTTGAAGCCATTAATCATATAATTGATGAGAGAAATACTTATATATTTCAAGAGAAGTAAGACAGAAAGGAATCCATTAAGGCTTAGAATGCTTTAGGAGAATTTTTGTTGTCATTTTTACACCCTTCACAGAACAAGAAGATCCCATGCGTCTTTGGCCTATCACCCTACGGGGTCTTTGGGCACTCACTCGGAATGCATCATCTTAGAACATATAATCAAATACAGGACATAAAATAACTAAATCACATACTTATGAACTTAGGAATAGTTATCATCTCATTATATGCATGTAAGAGAAATAATAAGATGCACATGCGAGATGATTCATACAGTAGAAAAGGAATGCATAATTATTGAACATAGATGATTTATAAAAGAGAACTATATTCATATTATCAAAGTTAATAACCCACATTACATCCCTTGAGGTCGTAACAGATCCTCATATAATTATGCAAAGTCAAATCATACATCATAGCTATATTATGCTCATCATATTACAAAGAAGAATGAGAACCCATTCCCTTCTATATGTTATTGCTCATAGAGCTCTCCTAATCCCTAACCCATAACATCCTCCATTATATTTTTTACAAGGCTTCACCTCTCTTCAACTATATCTACTATATCATTTTCTTTTACAGGGTGCTTATATATAGCCTTAGCACCCACCTCCATACCTTCCAGAAGTTACAGATCGGTTACCAAGTGTCGAAGTGGTCCTCCATGGAAGCATGCCTTTCTAGATCCGAGCTCTCCATTCTTTGCAATGATGTCTTCTAGAAACTTCCATCACATGCCTGGAATATTCCCTTTTGATCCACATTTTCTAGGTTGGCACCTTATCCACAAGGGTCATGCTTTTCTCATGTGCTTCCTGGGATGCCGAATGTGGCTAAGTACAAACCCATTTTTCTTGTGCGCACGCGCCGCATGTTTCTAAAATCCTACCAGAACCCTTTCCATGTGTGCCTTCAACCCATGCACCCTTATTCAATTAGGTCTCGTGTGCCCACGTGCTTTCTTGTACTTAGCTGATATTTTGGGGCCCAACATCACCCCACACTACACCTGTTCTCCATCCCCGAAACACTCTTTAATAAAGAATTAAATAATGGTGGATCCTTACAAATGGTTGGAATGGAAGAATGAAGGAATGAAGAAATAGGGAAAAGAATGAAAGAATGGGGAACTTTATTTACTTTTGGAGGAGGAGAGGGAAATCCTTTCTTAAATCAGCTTCTAATTTTCCCCAAGTGTCGACCTCATTCTTCTATGCTTACTAATAGAGGTCACCCACCAGGGCACTCACTTCTTCAAAACTAAGCTCCTCTCCCTTAGCACTCATTGTCTCCACAATCTCCTCCAACTTTTTTCCCAAATCCTTGAGCACATCCATCCTTCGAGTGATTTGAGGGTACAATTCCTTTATCTAGTTCTTGATTGAGCCCCGCAAGGTCTCAATGGCCTCTTGATTTCTTTTCTACCTCGGCTAGGATCTTGTCTCACTCGCCCTATTCCCTTTATTCTTTTCCTAGAACTCCTTGAGTTTCACTTCATGGGTGGAAACTAGGATACTTTCCACTCTATCTCCTATCTATGCAGTTATCATAGGTAGCCTCAACAACTTGTGCGGAGGATTTTACATCGGTGAGGATCTTGTTGTACTGAGCAACAATCTCCACAACCTTCATTTTATTTTCTTTTTCTCTTGGCATGCCAATGCCTCTTCCACTGATTCTAGGAAAGTGGTTGCCTCTCCATGGTGAGTATGTGGGTCAAGTCCTCTAGGCATTGCAAGGATGATCCATACTTTTTGGGTGGTGTTAAGTCTGGATGCTTTAGGAAAATGGCATTTGTGATCATCTCTATCTTCTTGTATTCCTTACGCACTCTTGCCTTTTCATCTTTCAACTCATGCCTTAATTGAGTGCTTGATTAGTTCTTCTTGCTTCAAGTCCTTGGTTTTTTCAATGAGATCTTCTTCTTTTTCTCCATCTCTTCCTCTAGGAACTTTACCCTGTCATTTCTCCTAAAGATCCTAGCTTCAACCTCAACTGAGACTTTGTTGAGCACGTTGCAGATTTTCTCATCTGACAACCTTTGAGCATTCACCAAGGGGTTTATCCTTTTGTCTTTGGCACTTGCATCAATGCCCCTTGGCTTACTTCAAATTCTAGCTCATCAATGTGGGACTCAAATGCCCATGACATCATTTTCCTCATCCGAGGGTATGCACCTTCCTCATCAAATGAAGTCATAGCTAAAAGTTGTTTCATTGGAACATGGTGCTCTGGAAGCGCGCATGCAACACTTTATTCGGATCATAAATGTAGCCCATCCCTTGAACTTGTGATGCTTTTGTGCTCTTCCTCCCCATGTGTGTGGCCTTTGGAAAGCTTATAGCCAAACTGGGATCTCCTCCCATGCTGCCATATTCTTTTTCTACGCTCTCTCCTCAGTCTTCCTTCATCACCACATCCACGTTACATCCCACTTCTTGTCCACTAGGTCCTTGATGATTTTTTCCACTTCTTTCTCCATGGCCTCATCTACCTATTCCTTCATGAGGCTTGGGGTCCTTTTCTCTTTTGTAACTTCTTCCCCACCTACCCCCTTGCCTTGGGTCTCAACCTCTTCTTCATCCTCCTCCTCATCTCCTTCGTTATACTCCTCATCTCCTTCTTCTTCAGAATCATGTATCTCATAGATGGGATGGTCTTCACCTCCTGGTTCATCTTCATCATCATCCCTATCACCGATGTAGGCATCTAGGTCTTTTGTCTCTTTGAATTGGCCTCATCCGTCACATTTTTCTTCTTCCTTACTGGGGATTCCAATACAGGGATTCTTCTCTTTATTTTTCTTTGACAAGTGATGTCTTCCTTGGTGATTCCTCCTAAGTGAGGGGCTCTTCATGCTCTCGGTGCTTCTTCTTATGGAGTATTTTCTTTCACTTGAGACTTCTTCCTCCATGCGTAAGTACTAGGCTTAGTGCTTATCTCCAACGCGCTTACCGTGTGTGTAGTTTGAACACTTGGTGCCTTTTGCACTCCTCTCTCTCTCTCTCTCTTTCTAGGTGGACCTTCTTCCTTCCTATAGGATCTTAAGGATGGAGACATCATTCTCCAAGTAAGCACCTTTTTCAAATTTTGGCCTTATGCGAAGGTATATCCTTGTTGCAGCCCTTCTAGTGATTGGTAGTGTTACAAGCTTCATCATTTGTATCTCGTGGGAGACATATCTCTCCATGTATGTGCACTTCTTTGGGTAGACTAGCTTCGGCATAGCTCACGGTGGTCTGCATCTACCTCACTAAGGTCAAACCTTAGTCTCTTGGCCTCCTTGAACCGATTAACTCAGCTTGGAAGTATAATGCGGTGAAGGAGAAGGGTAGTTTGCACCATGGACTCATGTTCTCATCTATCATCATAAATCTGCCAATGCAAAAGTGTTGGTATACTAAAATTTTGCTTCTCCATTCATGAGCATGGGAAACTACTCTGGGATCCTCCACTCAGTCCCCGAATGCATCACGCATTTTCTTATACCATTTCTCCAGTGTGCCTTGTGAGTGGTCATCATGGTTTCACAAGTATATTTTGCAAACCTCTTTGTGGGTGAGGGATCCTCTTCTAGATATTCCCAAATAAATTTTTTGGCCCATCGAGCACTCCAATTTCGAGAACAAATGGTGAGAGGATACATGTTACAAAAAGAGTATTTTCTCTCCCTCCTATGTGCTACTTATAATTTCATCCATGATGAAAGCAGACAAGTTGTAGATGGTTCCTTATGATATCTTCGGCATACATGTTCAGCCATGCCTTGTTTACTTGTGTCCATATTTCTTCATCATTGAGCTTGGTTACCAAAGTGCGGCCATCCTCATCACTGGGTCTAGTATTTTGAGATGTCAAAGTATCTCAAACCCTTCTTGTAGTCATACATGGCTAGTCTTCTTGATAGCCTCCTTATCGCTCAGATCATCATCAATGTTATCTCCTTCACAATTGAGGCCTATGAACTTAGATATCAATTGTGGTGTGATGTGCATCTTGCACCCCATGAAGTAAAAGTGATCTTCATGTATGTGCATGACATCAGCCATTGATAAATGTGCTCAAGTTTACCAAAGTAGGGTAACTCCTACAATTGCAACAACCTACCTTTTCTAGTTTGACCTTCACCTCATCATTATAAATGGGCATTCCATCTAGCATCCTATTGTTAGTTGGTCGGATCAACTCCAATGCCATTTCTTTCTCCGTTGTGTTCATGTGATGATTATAATCACTTACGGCCATCTTCTGTAGGTGTGAATCCCATTATTTTCCTAGAAATACCCCATTTGGGTACTACATTTTAGTGTACCATTCCTCGTTAGTGCTTGTGACAACAATGATCTGCTTTCCCTTGCCCTTTCCCTTTGTTTTCTTTGGTGAAATGGTTGGTTTCCTTGGTGTCATTCTTTTGGTTAGTGCTAACACTTAAATCCTCTTCCCCTTCTCTTGCTCTATCACTCTGTCCAATCCCAAAGCTCAACCTTGTGAAGAAACCCTTCTAACTTTGTGCCCTAGCCGCCAAACCCTAACTGGAAAAATCCTTCCACAAGACGCTTCCTTAACAATATTTTCCCATGCCCATGTACTCCTTTACATTGGTTCACAGATCTACTCTAGATGCACTCCCAAATTCCTTTGTTTCTCCTTTCTTCACACAAATCTCTCTCTGGATGCCCTAGTTCACAAGAGATTCTTCTTTTTCATTAAATGCAAGGTAACAAATGATTTGCCCGACCTTGTATTTATAGTTTTTTTGCTTCTTTCCAAGCATTAAATGCTATACCACCTACCAATGTACTTTAACATTAAATGTGGATTTTTCCACTAATCATCTTTAAGTCACTTTTATCCATGCCCCACATCCTGCGTGAAAAACCATTTACAACCTTTTGGCGTGTAAAAATCCAACCCGACCGAAGACTCTTACGAACGTGCATCCCAAGTGTCGAAGGCACTTCTTCTGTCCTTTACCCAATTTTTCCCTCACCTACCTCATGTTGTTCATGCGCTCTTCATCCTTTTGTATGTGGTTTCGCAAAGTATTTTTGACACCAACCATTCTTGTCCACCTTCTCTTCTACGTGCTTCTTACCCTTACACTTTTCATCCTTCAACCTGGGCCATTCACCGTAAACTTCACTACTAGTTATCTCAAAATTTTATTAAGGCCTATACTTTCATATCACTCCACCCCACACTAAAACAGATGTGTGGTCCTCTACATGCATACACAATTTTAGAGAAATAATGTGGTTACTGGAGCACAAGGTGCAAAAAAACAAAACAAAAATGAAATGAACAAGAAATGAGAAAGGGAAACACAAGAAAAAAAAAAAGCATAAAGGGAAATTCTAAGCTAACTGGTAATACTACCTTATTACATACACCAAGAAGACTTATTTATAGTAGGGCTTCAACCTACTCCCATTGAAGTGACTGGTAACCTCATCCCATCCAAGTGCTTGTAACTGGAAAGTGCCTAAATCAAGAATGTACGAGATGATGTAAGGTCCCAACCAATGGAATTTCAACTTCCCAGGATGGCGTAGATACTTGGAATCATATAACAACACCAATTGCCCAACCTCAAACTTCTTTTTTGATATGATGATCATGCCATGCCTTTTTGTCTTTTTTTTCTTTCTTCTGACTCCATCTAGCAAGTGATCGCCTTTCATCTAATTGCATCAACTTATCAATTCTTTCTTCTAGTGCTTGCTCATCATCTAACCCTCTCTTGCATGTGCACTATACACAATGATGGTAACATGAATTCCATTGGTAAAACAACCTCCACACCAAACACCAATTAAAATGGTGTGGCCTTGTTCAACCTTTTGTAGGTTGTCATGTATGCCCATAGAATGGATGATACCTTATCATCCCAATCATGTCTTCCAACATCACAGATCTTAGTTAACGTGTGACTTAGTATTTTGTTAAATGCCTCAAGCAATTCCATTTTCTTAAGGGTGATATGGGGTAGTCTTATGATGGGCCACCATAAATTCTGCTAACATAATCCTAATTGTTTCATTGAGAAAGTGTGTACCCCTATCACTTGTTAAACTTAAAGGACAACCATACCTGTTGATTATGTTCTCCCATAAAAATCTAGTTTATTGTCATGGTGCAATCCTTTGTAGGTGCTTCCTCTGCCCACCATGTCAAGTAATCAGTGCAAGTGATGATATACCATGAACCAGTCCTGCATGGCTGGCACAATTGGTCCTACAAAGTCGATTGCCCATTTTCAAATGGTTCAAGCATTGGCTATTGGTCATAAAGGCATTTCATCTCTCTTTCTAGGTTTTCCAAGGCATTGGAAATGGTCACAGGCCTTACAAAACTCAATACAATCCTTGTAGATGGTTTCCCACCAAAGCCCACTACTAATAAAATCTTCACGCATGGTAGCATTTCCTTGCATAGTGTCCTCTGCAATCCCACCATGCACTTCTTCCATAATGGCTACATGCTCATGTTCCAATATGCATCGGCACAGAACCTCATCATGACCTAACTTATATAGGTCTCCACTAATCAACATGTAGGGTGTGGTGCGTATTGCTAACTACTTTCTCTCAGAGGCCTTCATCCCTTCGGTGCCACACCTATTTTTAAGAACACTGCATGATATCTTCCAAGTCTGAGGGGCGCCACAACCTAAATAGTTACATCTCGGCATGGTATCCTCAATGCTTTGCTCATCCTCTCCTGAATTAATCCTTGATAAGTGGTCAGGTCCTGAATTGCTTTTTCCTAGTTTCACGACCATTGTGAACTCAAATTCTTGAAATAGTAGGACCCAATGACATATGTGCCCTTGCATAGAATGGGTTTGTTGACTAAGTATTTCAATGCCATGTGGTCTGTGTAGAATATGAATGGTTTCCAATAGATATTTCTAAACGTTGTGCAACACGTAGATCATAGACAATGCTTCACACTCAGTAGTTGTGTAATTTTCTCTTGGTGTCAACTTTCTACTTACAAAGCACAAGGGATGATCAAAAATTCCCTCTCCAGGTTGCTAGTAATGCTCCCATAGTTGTCCCTGAGGCATCAACATGCACATGGAAAGGCTTATCCCAAGAAGGAAAATGTAATATGGGTGTCGTGACAAGCCTATCCTTCAAAGTTTCAAATGCCTTCTATTGTGCCTCTCCCCAATGAAAGGCACTCTTGTGTTTCAATAATTCTTCTAAGGGTGTAGAAATCTTGGCATATCCTTTGATGAACTTCCTGTAATACCCCGTATGCCCAAGGAATCCACACACTATGCTTTGACTAGTAGGCTCCCTAATCCTACAATAACTGCAACTTTAGTGGGATCTACTAGCAAGCCTTCTTTGCATATAATGTGTCCTAACAGGGTTCCAAATGGAGTAGCAAAGACACATTTCTTAATGTTGAGGGATATCCTCAATTTCGACATCTCTCAAACATCATCCTTAAGTTGTCACAATGGTCTTTCACCAATCCATACACAATCCAAGTCATCCAAGTAAACTTGAAGAAACTTATGGATGAAGTCTTAAAATGCTTGTACCATAATGCGTGAGAACACAATTAGGTGCATTCTTTAATCCAAAAGGCATAACTATGTAGGAAAAACTTCCCATTTAGTGGAAAAATTTTTCTTTCTCTGGTCTTCCTTTGCAATCCTGACTTGGTGGTACCCTGAGAACCCATCCGTGAAAGAGTAGACTTTGTGCCCACTACTCCCTCCAAAATTTCTTCAGTAAAGGGGGTTGGGAAAGGATCGATGACACATACTACATTCAGATCCCTATAGTCAATGCAAATTCTTATCCTTCCATCCTTCTTAATACTGATAACCATTGGGCTTATCCATTTTGACTCTTCCACTACCTCAATGATACCAGATGCTATCATTTTGTCTATTTCTTCCTTAACCTATATGTGTAAATTTGGATTCATCTGATAAGGCCTCTTCCAAATGGGTGTGCACCTTCCTTCAACTTGATCTTCATCTCCCCAAGGAATGGTGAAGACTTTGAGTTCATGGTACCTGTGAGGGAACAAATCTTGGAACTCGCATAATAGATCAATGATCTTTGAAACCTACTTTTTTCGACCAATAGTCACCGATGATAGCTTCCTTAGGTTCTTCCTCCATCCCAATGTTAACCTTCTTTTTTAAAGGCTCATGGTAGGTGTGTACTCACTCATCGTACCTTGTTATCTATGACCTTCATACGTAACCTCTAAATGATTACCATCCAATGTCTCCATCTCTTCTCTGTCTATTACATAGACCATTTTTGCCCTTTTCTTTTTCCATTCACGTGTGCTCAAGTTTTACCTCTCTATTCTTCTTCATTGAGGGTACATCCCAAAGAAGGCTCCCTAGAAATTCTAGTAGCCTATCCTCTACCATAGCACTATCCCCCATTTTAAGGCACTTGATCACTTGCAATGCCTTATCCACTGATGGTTTGGTACTCCTATACTCAAAATATTGAATGAGATCAAGCCGCCAACTCTTGCCAATTACCCGTATGATGACATCTCCAAATGAACATACCAAGTGCGCACATAGCCTTGTAAGGTGGAATATAACTTATGCACCCATAACAAAGGTGGAAAAACTTCTGCGCTTCCCATCCAGGCCTTCTCACATGCTTGGATATGAAATGAAGTGGTCTCTTTACCATGGTAGTCTTATATGACCGTGGGTGTGTTTGCTCCTAGAAAACCTTTAGAAAAATGTGATTATACCTCATGCCACTCCAGGAGGTTCTCCCAATGTGTAGCCCACCAGCATGCTGCAGTCTCAAGTAAGTTATAGCTGAGCATTCCTCTTCTTTTCATCCTCATTTTTCCATTGAGCTTCCATTTCCCGTAAGAAAATTTTAAGGTATGCCCCTCCAGAGTAACTTGGAAACTTCTTTCCTCCTAGGCACTTGAATGAGCATGCCTTTATCACCCTTGTTATAGATCCTCTTAACTATCACCCAATTAACTCATAAGTCCCATGCACCCAATTGTCGCATGCCACACTAGTGGTATCACTCATGGATTGAGCATCTTCAAATTGGATAACTCCCTCCGTGGGGTGAATTATCTTAGGATCTCTGATGGAGCACACATAGATTCTATCAAGGAATTCTTCTCCTAAGGGCTTAGTATAGGGCACTCGAATTCCCATCTGTCAAAGGAATGACCACCCTTTCCTCCTTATTCTCAAAACTAATATACCCTTTATTAAACCACAGGTCAACATTGTTCTTGTAACACCATGGGTGCCCAAGCAATGCTTTGGAAAGTTGTCTGCCTCAGCAAGTGCCAAGACTTGAAGTCTCCAGTGAACTTGGCCCTTGAATGGTGATAATTGCATCCTTCAGGACTCCAATGGGAATTTCCTTAGTCTTGTTTTCCATATACAACACATTTGAAGATGGTTGCAACATGGGCCTTCCCATCTGATGCCAAGCATCTAAGGTAATAACATTCACCTCTGCTCCCATGTGATGAGGATATTACTCAAAATCCACCCATCAACAACTACATTCAAAGTAATCTCCTTTTCATAGTCAAGGTTGTGAGGAGGAAGGTTTACATGCAAGACCTATCTTTCAGCACTCTACTTGGCGCATGGTACCTTCTCTCTCAACCACTCTCCTAGCAAGGGAATAATATTCTCTTTCCTTAACATTTTACACACTTCTTTGACTTCATCCAAGTCCTTCTGAAGCCTCAACATTCCTTCTTTGCTCTGCTACCTGGACTACTCCTTTAGACATTGGATCTCTCCTTGTAAACTTTGAATGACATCCATAGTCTCTGATACACTTCTTTCTAATGAGCAAGGTCTAGATACTTTCCATGTACTAACTTCCTCCTCTTGAAACTAGTGTCCTTGGTCTTGGCATCTCCCTGGCATGCATGGCCTCTACTTGCATCGTCACCAGTAGAGGTTCTATCCCTGACTCACGTGCCACTCGTGGCATCCATGTGAATCATCCTTCTTGATGCTTACCATCCCATGCATCCTTGTCCTTCCGGTGTTGTTGGTTCATATGCTCATAAATTTATGGACACTCTTTGTACTTTTGTTTCTTTCCACACCATGAGCATTGTAACAAGATCAAGACACTGTGTTTATAATGTTTTGTAGATCCACAATTATAACATGTTCCTCATGGGAACTCACTCATCCTCCATCGCAGTTACAGTGACCATGAAATCCTCCAAAAAACCCTTCCACACATTCCTCCATCTGCATGCCCTTCATAACAATGATCATCATCCTTTGAACTACTTGCAAGGCTAGTCTGGCACACACCAGATCAATAACATCATGGATTTGATCAATTAGTCTACAATCCTTGGTATCATGGGTCATAGAGGTACAGATCTTGCAATAGCAAGAAACATTCTTACAGATTGCATGCTAGAGTAAGGGGCATCTACTTGCATCATGATCCCCATGGAAAATCTCACAATCTACTACCACCATAGTGCACACCAACTTCCGAGGGAAACTATCCTTTGCATGTCCCTCCACTTCACAGTCTATACACCAAAGACCACTATGAACCTCATGCGCTGAATTTGTAGATAGCTTCTCCAACTGCTTGGCCATTACAGAAATTTGAGCCTCTAGAAAAGGGCTAACACTAAAGTGTCAATGCTCCCAAAAGCTTTGGCATGTAGGGAAACTTCCAATGCCTCACGGGTCGGTGAAAGTCTTGTGGGATAGATCCCTTATAAATGGTGTTATCAATCCTCGAAAACCATTGAGCATTTTGAGAAGGATGAATGTCATAGGATAGCTTTGACAAGAGAGTCTTGAAAAACACATGTCATACTCTTGCACACTCTCTATCATTCCCTATTGGATCTCCTTAAGAGTGTTGATGCTCTTCTCAAACTCTGGGATATGGAACTCTACGAGGAAAGATTTCTTCAATGTGGTGTAGTCTACCATCATCTGATGGGGGTCATACTTCCTATACCAACTATGTGTGTGCCCTTGCAATGTTTTTGAAAATTGGATTTTGCCTTCCACTCTGGGGTAGTGATCCCCTTCGCATGCCATAGTAACTCACACTTATGCACATGCTCTGCAACATCTTCAATACCCCTATAGTCTGGTAAGTGCAAAGACATCTCAAAAACACTTGGGGAGGTGGTTGGGGTCCTTTCCTCCCAATCCAGAGCCTTGGTTCCCTCCGGTGTTTCCTCCTAACCCACCAAATCCACTAGATCCACTAGGTCATGTTCCTCCTGACCCACCAGATCCACCTCTTGTAGTCGGGAAAAGGACCAAAATTGGTCATGCCTAGTGTTCCCAGTGTCCCACTAAACTATGTGCTAGATGGTTTGTGATATTGTCCCACTACCAGTTGTATGTCTCGTGCCACTCCCAAATGTGATACCCAAAGCTTGTGTACTTGCACCTTGTCCAAAGATTCCTCCAAATACAAGAATGGCTTGTGCAACCATGGATGTTCCAAATGAAAAATTATATCTCCTAGGCGCCGATTGGTCACTCCCACCGATACCAACTGGGTTAACAATACTTATCCCTTGATTTGGAAAACCAAGCACCAAGGGTTGGTTGTTAGGTGGGTTCAGATGCGTGTTGATGGCTCTTCTTTCTCCATGTGATGAAATCTCATCAAAATTTGAAGGGCCTCTCTCCCGTGCTTTCCAAGATGGGGTAACACAGAATTCTCAGGCTCCACGTCCTCCGTGTGAACCTCAACTCCTTCCCACAATGTCTTCCTCCATAGATCCATCACACTTGCAACCTCACGTTGTCTAGTTATCTCCCTTTCATGAGCTTCACTATACTTGAGTTGTCTCTCCTCCCTTTCCTTTTCATCCACAATGTCTGCCATCTTCCTCCACCCTAGCTCCCTCTCCCAAGCACTCAGAGAAGCTTTAGGTGACCATGGGAAATGCTTCTAAAATCAAAGTAATGACCAAGATCTTCATAGCCAAAGGAATAACACAAAAATGATCCTCTAGGCTCCCTCAGAAACTTGAACTCAACAACTTCTGGGAAAGAATATGTCGAAATGACATATTTTAAAGTATAACTGGCTAACACTCCCTTCCACCATTGATCAATAACACATGTCCAAGTCAAATCTACATCATGTAGCCTCTGATAGTCATCTTGGGTCCATACACATGATCTATAGTACCAACTTGATTTGGATGCGTATGTTAAAAGCCATTCATATAGCTCTACTGGGAAGCAACAAAATAATGTCTCATACATCTCATGGTATAGGTTCTCTTCTACCCATCTACGCACATTGAACTTAAGTCCAGTGCTGAATCTTTGAGAAAACTCATCCTCCATGCTCTTGAACCATGTTTCAACACTTTCTAAGGTCAGTGCGCTGTCATCACACATCATAGGGACAAAGATGCATGCCATTTCTCACAACAACTTTGAAAAGAGGTCCTACAATGGAACCAAGATGTATTCATTTTTATACCCTTCATAGAATAGGAAAATCCCATGCGTGTTGGCCTATACCTAGCAGGTGCTAGGCACTGGGCGCTCACCCAAGGCACGTGTGGGCACCGAGTCTCTCCTTTATGTGAGTTTTGTGAGAATGCATCATCTTAGAACAAATAATCAAATACAAGATAGAAAAGAACTAAACCACATTCTTATGAACTTAGGAATAGTTATCATCTCATTATATGCAAGTAAGAGAAATAACAAGTAACACATGGAGATGATTTATATAGAAAGGAAATGCATAAGTATTGAACATAGATGATTTATAATAGAGCATTATATTCATACTATCAAAGTTAATAACCCACATTACATCCCTTGAGGTCATAACAGATCCTCATATAATTATGCAAAGTCAAATCATGCATCAGAGCTATACTATGCTCATCATATTACAAAGAAGAATGAGAACCCATCCCCTTCTATATGTTATTTCTCACAAAGCTCTCCTAATCCCTAACCATAACATCCTCCATTCTATTTTCTGTAGGGCTTTGCCTCTCTTCAACTATATCTACTATATCCTTTTCTTCTATCAAGCACTTGTATATATAGCCTTAGCACCCACCGCCATACCTTCCAAAATTTAAATCGGTCACCAAATGTTGAAGTGGTCCTCCATGGAAGCATGCCTTTCCATATCTGAGATCTCCATCCTTTGCAATGATGTCTTTTGGAAACTTCCATCGCATGCCTGGAATATTCCCTTTTTGATCCACAGTTATTCGAGGATGGCACCTTATCCACAAGGGTCATGCTTTTCTCGTGTGCTTTCATGGGATGCTGAATGTGGCTAAGTACAAAACTAGTTTTATCCTACATGCACACATCATGTATTCTGAAAAATCCTACCATAACCCTTTCCCTGTGCACCTTAACCCATGTGCCCTTCTACAACTAGGTCTCATGTGCCCACGCACTTTCTTGTACTTAGCTGATATTTTGGGGCCAAAGAACAAAATTTCCTATGAAACTCTTACCAGTAAGAAAAAATATTTCAAAAAACGTAAATATCGTGGTAGTGAGAAAAGGAAGTTTGTGCCTACAAGTTTTATTTGGAAAGGAAAGCATTATGTAAATGAGTTTCCTAAAAGGATAATTATAAAAGCAATAGAAATGATTAATATGTTTCAATAAAAGGAATAAATGATTAGGAATATTGTGTAATTTATGAATTACATTATTACTCTTTAGATATATATTATGAGTCATTTGAAGAGATACACTTTAATATTGTTTAACAATCAAAATAAGATTATGATAGCACAAAATTTTGGTATGATTCATTTTCATCATTTGTAAACATGATTTTTATCTTTCCACATCCATTTACTCCACCCACTAATAAAATGTTTTGAAGAAACAAATTGAGCTTAGAAAAAGTGAGTATGATAATTGTTCCCCATAGGATATTACTAAGAAGAAATATTTGTTTCACAAATTTGGATAATTAGTAGACTAATATTTGTTTCACTGATTCTTAACGAGTTAATGAAATAGATAGAGGGTGATAGACAAAGGAGGAATACATGTTTGTGATGTCATTTAAAGGTTGTGCGCACATTCTGATTTCCTGATCAATGTTGATTGCGAGAGCTCCCTTTTGGATAGGAGGAACTACCTATAAAATACAAAACAATACCACCAGATAGAGTTAAATAAAATGAGTGGACTGTCTAACAAAATCTAGATCTAGGAAGCATGATGCTTCCTAAACATGCTATCAATCCATTTTTATATAGAAATATTAATTCTACCCAAAATAAACAAGAAATAACAATCTTATTGGAATTGAAACGATTTAGGTATCTCATGCAAAACAAATAAGAAAGGTCAAATAAAAGGTGATTGAGGTCAAAATGGGTCAGGTGATGGGCTGGTATTGGGTTACAAGTTTGGTATAGGCTCTGGGTAAGATTTGGTAAAGATTAGGAGTGATTATGGGTTGTTAGGGAATGGGTATGAGCTCGTTGGTTTGAGGTATGTTGCCAAACACAGTAACTAACGTCGGTTGTGTGACCGATGCCAATTTTGAAGGATGAAAAATGTCGGTTGGATAACTAGTGTCGGTGGGGGTAGTTAGTAAAAGGCTCTTATAAACTAGTTTCCAAGCTCTCTGTGATTGCTTAGAGGCTGGAAATGGTGAAGGTGAGGTCGTAAAATGGCCTTAGTGACTCAGGGATGACTAGGAGAGGGTGAAGATAGGTGAAAGGGCTAGATATGGTAAGGTGATAGGTTGGTGGGAGGAAGGAGGTGTACGGATGTACAAAAAAATAAATTAATGAGAGGAATGATGATCTTACTGAAAGAAAATAGAGATAACTGAAGAGATGTTAGGTACTTACTAAAGAATGGGTCTGGAGAGTGCAGGTGATGAAAAAATGGTGGAAGAGATCCAGAGAGAAGGGATGTCATGTATGTGTCATGGAATTTTGAGCCTCTATTCTTCTCTGTGTGAATCCATGATCGTGAAGAAGGTGATGGATGTTAATGGTTGTTAGTAGTGCTCCCGGGTGCTTTCCTTTACCTGAGTGCTTCAAAAATTGAGTGCTCCAAGTCTCTGTTCATGTGAGATCCTAAATTGAATAAAAAACCCTCAAAAAATCTTTTGGAAATGTATTTAACCTAACCGGTGATAGTTAGGGGACCGACGTCGGTTGAGATATAACCGATGTCGGTTAAGGTGGGAATATCTAGGTTGGCCAAAAATAGCCGATTGTTGTTATTTTGGCGTGGTCTTCAATCTTCATTTGAGTCTCGAGTGATAGATCATGGGAGGATGAGTAAGAGTCTTCTTAGGTTTGTTAATAGGAGTTAAGTCTAGGTTTAGACTAAGTCCTAGTTGGTTAGGATAGGATTAGACTTGGTCTTAGGTCATTAATGGGGTTTGAGTGGGTCATGGAGTGAGGTGGCTGGGTGAGGTGGTCAAGTGAGGATGTTAATTAAATTAATTAAGGTAATTAATTCAATTAATCATGTGCACTATGGGATATGAATAGGTAAGGTATGGTTAATTTAATTAATGAGGTTATAAGGGTAGTATGACCTAATTTTGGTGTCTACATTTTACCCCTTTTGTCGCGTAGCTTGTATTGATAAGCGACGCTGACAAAAATAGGAAGTGATTTCCCCATGTATGGGTGAGAGTGGGGTTCCCCAAGTGTGGGTGAAGGTGATCCCCTCAAAGCAATAACTGATGAAGTGTTATACGGAGTCAGTGAGTGGTTTGATAAATGTGTAGTTTTTGTAGGTCAAGGTAGGTGGGTAAGGGTATGTGTACTTTGGGTAAAGGGTAATGGTCAAATTGGCTAATAAGTAATGGGCTAGGGTCAAATTGGGTAATGGGTAATGGAAATTAAATGCATGCACACATATAGAATGCAACACGGTACAAGGTTGAAGAGCTTCCAAACTCTACATCATCCAAGGTTGATAGGTTTATCCTAATAAGGTTGAAGTGATTCAGGTATTCATGGTATAGGATATGGTTCGAAACACAATAGAGGTTAGGTGCAAGAACTGTTTAGGTATGATCCGGTACACCATGGGTTTGGTTAGGATAAATGGCATGGAAATAGGAAAGGTATGGTTGTTAGGCTAAAACAACATAGGTAACAACATCGCAAGGTATAATGAGTACACAAGTTCAATGGTCACAAAAATTAGGTCAGGTCCAGGTAAATAGGTCGTGGCATGGGTAAGGCCAAGGTATAGGTAAAATAACAAATCCCTAAATGCAATTAAGGAATTATATGGGTAGTTGAGGCTTGTGGGTAGGGTCTATGAAGTGTTGGTAATGCCAAAAGTTATGGGACAATAATGAGGTTAGGTCAAAATAGGCAAAACATGGAGGAAATGGTATGGAAGATGATTGATGCCGGTTATAAGGAAACCGACGTTGGTTTTGTATGACCGACATTGGTCATGTTGGGTTAGGGTTATAAAGTTGAAATTCCATATTTTATGGAATCATTGTTGTTGTTGACTTTGAGAAAATGACAAAGTTGAGTGACTTGTGCATTTTTTGGGGAGGAAAAAGACAAGGTATTGTACTAGGCTGAGGTGGAGGTGACTAAGTGGTGAGAGGATCCAAGTAGATGGGTCCACTAGAGCAGTTGGAGATGTGTGATTAGTGGAGAGGTTCGAGGTAGATTTTGGTATGGTAGAGGTGGGAGAGGGGTCGGGTGGACCACCGGCATAGCGGCAAACGTGCCACCATGTAGATGCCATCGAGATGAGGTAGGAGCATTTTATAGCTTGTTATTTGCTCCAATTGTGTTTTACAATGAAGAAATTTTGGGTAGGAATGTTAATTTTGAAATATGGGTGAAAAATAGATGAAATCCGAGGGGATGAGGTCAAATATAGGCTAAGTAGGGGGAGAAATAAATGTGGGGTGTAAGTGTTTGGGATTAAGTAGGGTTGTAGGTTGTTTTTGTCAATTTTTAAGAAATAGAGGAGGGGTTTCGTTTTTGGGGTCATGACAGAAACCGATGTCGGTCAAGGTTTGGCTAACATTGTTGGTTGGTGGCTATAGCTGACATCGGTGAAGACTAAGGTGACCGACACCGGTTAATCAGAACCGATGTCGGTCAAGGAGAACCGGTGACGGTCAAGAGACTAGCACTGGTTAGGGTGAAAGAGGGACATGGGTAAGAAGTGTTATGTATGAAAGGAAAAGGGGTCAAGAAGGGGCAAGTAATGACTGGTTGTAGAGGGGTAAGGGTAAAATATGATCTGGCTAGATGGGATAGGTGAGTAGGTGAAATAATGTGAAGGTAATGAGTCATGAGTGTTAAGGGTAGGAGGTTGGTATGTGAATTAGGTAAATGGGGTAAGTAGGATTGGTGTGATTGGGTATGTTGTTGGGGTTAAGATGTAATTGGAGGTAGTGAGGTCTTAACAATGTTGTGTTTTGTTGGATGTAGGCTAGGGACCAACTACATATACGGGATAAAGTACCACTACTATTGGTAGATATGTGATCGAGTGTGACTATAGAGGAGTGGGAGAATATGAATGATTTTGGATTGATTGGGATTTGACGCTATAGGTGTGTAGCTCGAGATCCTAGTTTTATGGTCACACTCATCGATAGATGGGATTCAACAACCAACACTTTTCATTTATCGACGGGTGAGATTACTGTCACCCTGGAGGATGTATACAGGATCTGTGGCTATCGATTGTGGGTGAGTGATTGTATTCTATTTCTTCATAGGCCTTCGTAGAGCCTATAGTGGCTGTGTTTGGGGAGGCGATGGGCGAGTTGAGGTACCATAGACGTGAGCCTTAGCTACAGAGATATGTATGCAACCCATCCTCAAGAGACGAGGTTGGTTGTTTTGATGATGGAGGTGGTATGTTGTTTTTGCCTTACTAGATATCGAAGGTGGTATATTCCCGCATGAGCCTTGATGGGAGTGCTCCAAGATATGGTGGAGGAGCAGATATATTTTGCATGGGCACCGACATTCTGGTGCAGATTTCTAGGGAAATGTGGGCCTATGGGAGATTATAGTGGTTTAGTTTGTGTTGCACTTTTCTTCTGCATTGTTGGGCATATGATCACATCATATGTGTACATCCAATTAGTTTTCCCTAACTTGATTGGTTTGGGGTGGCTTGTTCTAGAGTCGAATATAGATGGTGGGTACCAGTTGGTGGGTAGCACAAGGTGGTTAGGGCCACGCATGATGTTTCATATTACAGGTGGTTGTTGGAGGGATTTTCTAGTGTGGATATTGTTTGGAGGCCATATGTTAGCTATCCCTCATACATGGACATGGTGAGAGGAGTTAGAGGAGTTACTGTGTACTCTTGCTGGATGTCATGTCATGGTGAGAACAAGATGATACATGTAGATAGGTTCAAATAGTAGTTTGGCCTACCATAGGATGTGTCTTCACCCTTCCCTTAGTATAGGAGAGATGACGTGGAGAGACCTATGTCTCCACCGAGACCGAGAGGACTAGGGAGGGGAGTGGGTGTTTGATGATGTTGGGGTTACCGATAGATATAGGTAGTGGTGTGTGACACAACTATGAGCGGAACCCCGAGGCCAAGGCATCTAGACTTAGCCACCATCATAGTACAGAGGGATACCTTGCATGGTCAGGTGTCTACCCTTTAGGCACATATTACCATGTTATAGGGGTAGCTTACTGGGTCAGAGGCACATGTTTCCATTTTACAGGCCTAGGTGTTGGCACTACATGCCTAGGTTCACTGAGGATAGACATCCTGCACAAGGTGGAGATGGAGATGGGGATAGGTTTCCATTCTTTAGCAAAAAGTAGTAGTAGGATTGTAGGGCCATTTGGGCATTGCATGCATAGCTCACAGTTTTGTCCATACATGCCCAGGTTATAGTGCAAGTGCACCACCACCACACATTCAAGGAGATGGTCTCATACTACAGGAAGCTATGATAGGATAGGGTCCCAAGGTACAAAGAGGAGCTCATGGAGCATAGGTACAGGGTTCAAGGCAAGCCCTAATAGGACATAGCTCACAGGTTGTTGTGAGACCCATGGCACCACCTCAGATGATGTCGATGGCAAGGTTCAGGGATGCTTTGAATGAGGCACGGTATTACCAGGATCATCTGATGACCGTAGGGATAGATGTCACCTCCTAATCTAAGTACAAAGCACAACACGTAGCGAGTGAGAGGACTAGATCCCACACTTATTGTTTAGAGAACACAAGGGGGATGGAGATCCCCAGAGAGACAGGGTCAGGGTGAGGTGATGATTTCACAGAGGCTAGACCCAATTGTGGGCTAGGTAGACACCAGAGCGAGACCCATGCTAGGTGGGGTGATGCAGGAAGGTCATCGGGCTGGAGGTGAGGAGGAGGAGACAGATGAGACATGCATGGATATCATATGGAGTGATGACTATTCACCTAATATGATTGGTTAGTTGTCTTTTTAGTATATATTCCTCTGTGTACGTGCCAATGATAGTGATGATGTACATGAGATTTTTGATATTTTATCTTATCTTTTGGCCTGTGTGTCAAAGATGGTGAGGATGTATCTGAGAGATTTGAGATACTTGTATGTATTTGTATTGGTGTACATTTGTATTGATACACAAACTTTCATTGTTATAGATGATGATATTGATATTATGGATGATGTATTGGTGTTTTAATTTCCATTGTTATTGTGTATGTGATGGAAACTAGGTGAATTAGGCATGTTTGAGTCAAGGTCATGTAGGCATGGTTAAGTTAGGTTGGTTAGGCATGGTGGAGTTTGAGGTTTGTTAGGCATGGTTGAGTTTAGGTCAGTTAGGCATGGTTGAGTCAGGTATAGGCATGGTTAAGTTTAGGTCATTTAGGCATGGTGTGAGTTTAGGTCAGTTAGGAATGATTGAGTCTAGGTGAGTTAGGCATGGTGGAGTTAAGGTTTGTTGGTTTTGATTTAATTTCCAAGTTATTGGTAACATGGGAAATAAATGATGATGTATATGTATGTTATGGTGTATATTTTCAAAATATTTGATATCATGGAAATGTGAAATGATGGATGTATGATATGATGTTGTTAAGAAAATGGCAGGTATTTACGTTTGTTAATTGTTTAATTTCCAAGTGTTTGTGAAAAATGGAAACTAAGTAAGGTGAAATGTTAATTGAAAAACATGGGGGAAAAAAAAATTTTATGGTAAATGAGTGGCCGAGCTAACCTCCAAGGGCCCCATGCCCTCGGAGTGTTGCCTACATATCCCCGACGAAAAGGGGCCTCAGGCCAATGTAGTTCTCCCATAAGCTAGGGAAAAATAAGATGAGGTAGCGGAATGGGTGGGTAGGTTTTAGGCATGATTGAGTCTAGGTCATTTAGGTCTGGTTGGGTTTAGGTCATTTTAGGTATGGTTGAGTTTAGGTCATTTAGGCATGATTGATTTTGGTGAAAGGGGAATCCTTAAAATGTAGGTATCGATGGTCTATTCTTGTATAAGATAATCAATAAGTAATGAAGAAGGTGAATGGTAGGAGGAGACAAAAGAGTCACCTAATTGATAAGAACCATAACAAGTTCACCATACCTTAGATTGGCTTATGAACAAAATACCTGAAGGTGTTGCATGATTGACTATGCTAAGGGTGAAGAAAGTCACATGATCATGAAATGTTGTGTTTGTGGCAAGTCCCTTGAGAAGGTAGGAAATTAGGGTGAAAAGGAAATGAGGTGAAAATGGTTGGTGTTTAGCGTAACCTGGTGTAAGACAACATGCCTACTTGGCAAGAGACCTAAGATCAAAATAGGCAAGTCCATGATGAAAAAGTTATCATTTTCTTCTTTTTGTTGTTGTTTTGATAGACTGATCGATGTGGGAAGTCTATGTGGGATGAGTATATTATCTCCTTGAGGTCTTTGTGAAGTTGATCGATGTAGGAAGCTTCTAAATATTTTATTTTATTTTGCAAGAATAGTCCTCTTTTGATGAGAGACTAAGTACAATATGGCTAGCTTTGTATAGTTGTCCTTCGAGGGAGCAATCTATTTATAGTAACAAGATTAGAGAGAATAAATGTCCTTTTTAAGGGAATCATCTTTTTCTAGAAGTTTGACTCAAGGAGTTAAATCCCATTTGACTTTTGATATTATTTTGTTATTAGATTGTTAAGTCATGGACAAGACTATAGAGAAAAATAGGCTCTTGGTTTGAAGGAAAAACCATAGCACACAAAGAGGCTAACTATGCAAGAGAGAGTTTACGTTATGAACGACCATGGGATTCCATCTCTAAAAAAGATGAAAATTATCCATGAGAATCATTGCCATGAGTAGGATCATGGTACTCATATTGATGATAGGGATGAAAAAGTGATGGGTAATCACATGATTCTTGTTGAGTCGTGGATCCTTAAAATAGTTAAAATGGAAGGTGAATGGTGCTCAGGATGAGTGTTAAATAGACATAAGGAGATATAGGACTTGATTCAATAATAGAATGGTCTAAGATGCAAGGCATTGAGGGGCTTAGGTTTGGAGTTTACCTTCGAGTGAAGACAAATGATAAGCACTGATCCATAGGTATGAGTAATGATATAAGGTCCAAGCCAATTAGGAGTGAATTTTCCCCATTTACTTTTCTCCTCTTTGGTTACATGTTGATTTTCCTTTAGGATGAGGTCATTGACTGGAAGGTTCATTCGTGGACACATTTTTTCGTAGGCACATTTGATACATTTTTGGTAGATTTGGAGATGATCAAGAGCATTAAGGCGACTTTTGTCTAATAACTCAAGTTGTGCCAAATGGTCCTGGTGAAAGTCATCATCGTTAAGCATCTCTTTGAGTGAGATACGAAGAGATGGAATCTAGACTTCAAGAGGTAGGAAAACTTCTGTACCGTAGACTAGAGAAAAAGGTGTGGCCATAGTTGAAGTATGAATAATAGTACGGTAATCCCATAAAGAAAAAGGAATGTGCATGTGCCAATCCTTTCCCATATCATCAACCACTTTCATAAGAATTTTGTTCAAGGTTTTGTTGGTTGATTCATCTTGGCCATTTGTTTGTGGGTAGTAAGGTGAAGAAAAACTAAGTTGAATGTCGAAGGCATCACAAAGTTTTCATAGGGTTTTGTTTTTGAATTGTTTTCCATTATCAGTGATGAGGCGGTGAGGGACACCAAAGTGAAAAATAATGTGATGGTTGATGAATTCAAAAAATTCTAGGATTTTGTAGAGATGAGGAGGATGAATTCTACCCATTTATTATAGTATTCGGTTGCGGTAATAATCCATTGATAGTGTTGTGAAGAATTAGGATTGATCTCTCCGACAAATTCAAACCCCAAAGAAAGGCCAAAGATCTTGTGTGACCTGTAAGGTGTGACTAGGTGTGTGAGGAATATTAGCATGTTTTTGGAATTTCACACAACATTTGACATAGTCACAACAATCACGGTGGAGGGTGGTCCAATAATAGCCCAGGAGAAGGATGCATTTATGACAACTAAGCCACTGAAATGACCTCCACAAATTCCATCATGAACTTCCTTGATGGTGTAGGGAATTTTAGAACTTGTAAGGCATCACAAAAATATACCATCAAAACCACGTTTATAGAGAAGGCCTCCCATGATGACATACCGAGAGACACTTTTGAGAAAAGAGCGTTGTTCATTACAAGTAAAGTATAGAGGTAGAAAGAAAGGGAAAGGTAGTCAACAAAATTCTTGTACCAAAGGTCACGTGGGTCAGGTTGAATGGTTTTGACAAGGTTGATGTCTCGAAATAGATAGGAAGGTGATTGCAGCCTTTGTATTGTGACAAATATTTTTGAGTCAAAGGGTGAGGTGGGAATTTGAGAAGCAAGGCAGGCCATGGTATCCACAAATTTTTTAGTGGAACGTGGAGTGGTTTGAAGTTCATAATGGTCAAAGGTAGTCAAAAGTATGTCTACATGATGCTTATAATTTTGAAGTATTTCATTATGACACTGGTATATACCATTGACTTGATTTACAACAATTGAGAGTCACCAAAGATATTAATTGATTTAACATCTAAGGTGATGTGGTTTGGAGACCTAATACGAGTGCTTCATATTCGGTGATATTGTTAGTATAATCAAAATCTAGTTTGAAAGATAGTGGCATAGGTTCACCATCAAGAGGAATGAGGATAACGCCTTGCACCACCCCCACGCTGACATTTGGAACCGTCAAAGAATAAGGTCATTTGGTAAATGGTATCATCCAAAGAGAGGGTAACATGGATTCGTCTGGGAAATGAAGTTAGAGGATTGATTTTTAGAGAGGGTGCATCTGCAAGTTGGTCAGCGATAGTTTGACCTTTGATAGATTTTTTATGGATGAATTTGAGGTCGAGGTCTCATGAGAAACATTAGCCAATGTGCAACACATTGATGTTTGTAGGGCTTGGTGTACATGTAATGTAAGGGGTTAGTATTGGTGATGACAAAGGTTTTGTGATTGAGTAGGTAATGATGAAGTTTAGTGGAAACAAAAACTAAGGCTAAGTAGAGTTTTTTGGTGTGGGTGTATTTGGTTTCATAGTCCAAAATGGTACAGATTATGTAATAAACCACTTGCTCGGTGTTGATCATTGTGATGGGCGAGCATAACACCCAAGGAATGATCCGTAGAATAAATGTAAAGGTAAAATGGTTGGTTATCCTTAGGAGGAACGAGTACAAGTGGTTAAATAAGGTATTTTTTAAGGCCTCAAAGGCTTTGTGGCATTCATCATCCCATTTGAAAGAGACATCCTTTTTGAGGAGATGATGAAATGGGTGGTAGTGGTTGGAAAGATGTGAAATAAAATGATGAATAGATTGCAACTTACCTTGCAAACTACGAAGTTGGAGAAGGTTAGTAGGTGGAGGCATTTCGAGAATAGCCTTTATTTTAGTGGGATTAACTTCTATACCACACAAATAAATGATAAAACCAAAGAGCTTGCCTAAGAGAACAAGTGAAGACACACTTCTTTGGTTGAAGGTGAACACAATATTTGATGAGATGGTAAAAGATGACCTACAGGACTGTAAGGTATTTGGCCCGATGTTTTTATTTGACAAGAAGGTCATCTACGTAATCTTTCAATATATGATGCATGATGCCATGGAAGATATAAGTCATAGCCCGCTAATATGTAGCACCAGTGTTTTTAAGGAAAAAGGGCATGACTTGATAGAAAAAGGTTCCCCAAGGAGTGATGATGGTGGTTTTATGTTGATCTTTCCAGGGCAGCGAGTAATATTTGGCTATAAGTCGAGAAATTTTCCATGAGTGATAACATCTCATGACCAGCGGTAAGATCAACTAGTTGGTCAATACTAGGTAGAGGAAATTCATCTTTGGAGCAAGCTAAATTAAGGTCATGGAAATCCATGCATATGTGGAGTCCTCTTGTTGTTTTTGTGATAGGAACGATGTTAGAGATCCATTAGGGCTAATCAATGGGTAGGATGAAGGAAACCAAGAGAATACGTTGAAGTTCTTCTTTGACAAGAACCATAATGTGAGGATGCATTTTTCGCAGCTTCTTTTTTACGGGTTTGGCTTAGGAACAATTACGATATTGTGGACCACAATATTTGGGTCAATACCGGGCATATCTAGGACCAAGAAAAAGTCTTGCTATAATCCCAGAGGAAAGAAGTGAAAGCTTCATGTTCATGAAAATATAAAGATTTTACCTATCTTTAGAATATGTGGGTCATCCTGAGTGTTAATATTGATTTTGATGGTCGATTCATTTAACATGGTTTTCATCTTAGAAGGAAATGATCGATGAATATAAGAATCTTTCATACCAAGGTAGGTGAGGATAGAATCATCGTCCTAACATTGAATGACATTAATGGATGGTGTATCATCATCGATCATGTCAGGATACATGAAGGGAAGAGAAGAGGGAGCTTTGCCATCACGTTGATAAGTCAAAGGTCCCATGGAAATGGTGTTCATGAAAAAAAGTTAGGAGGAATATATTCAAAATCTATAGACTTCGTGGGTGAAGGCGATGACGTTGGTGAATGGGGTGGAGAAGGTTTTTCATCCTCGATGAGGTCGATGTGGGCCTTCTTGGAAGATGGTTTGGCAAAGCCAATACCACTATGGTATTTGTGTTTATGTGGTACACGAGATGATAGTATGATGACCCATTCATGTAGAACCCAAAGATCCAAAGCCTTTCCATGCACAACGGTGAAGGAAAGTGTGGGCAAAGTGGCGGTTGGTGAGAGATTGGAGGTCAGATGAAAATGGTTGCGTTTGGGAAGGGGGCTTGGGTGAATAGGTGGAAGTGTCAAGTCCCCATATGTTAAGTTGGTGTGAAGGTGGGGAGGACCATAAGGGAAGACCTCGCCTATGTGATGGTCATAATGAGGATGTTGGCGTAGGTTACCATACTCTTATGGAGTAAGGAATGTGTTTATGTTGTACAAGCGGTATTCCCCAGAGTGAGGTGTTGAAAAACACCTTCTAAGGGATCGGTAGTGGATATGTGTGTAGCCGGAATAGATGAAGTACTAGGTGATTGGGAAGAAGAAGGATGAGTTGGTTGGGAACTAGATGAGTTAGCAGATGGGTCAAGCTATAGAGGTCATGCAAAAACAGTGGGAATAGAAGAGGTAGGCATGGGTGAGGTAGCAGAAACATCGGTGGATGGGGATGTGGGTAAAGGAGAAGTGGTGGTAGTGGTAGATGCCTTAACTGGTATGAGGACATCATTAGGTTGTACAACATGTTACAAGTTTTAAATGGAGAAGGGTTAGTTGGGATGGTATAATTATGTCCTTCATGTTCAAATTTTACACAACGATGTAAATTTGAAGGAACACAACCCATGACATGGATCCAAGGTCATCCAAGCAACAAGTTATATTGGAATTCCCCTTCTAAAACGTAGAATAATTCCGGCACTAATACGGGGGCCCACACGAATGTGAAGAATAATGGTGCCAAGGGTGGAAGTGATGGTGCATCATTGAAGGAGTGCAACATAACTGGGTTATTATGCATATAATTTGAAGGGATGCACATTTTATTATATGTGTGGGAGGATATCATGTTGATTTTGGCACCGTCATCGATCATAACACGTTGAATGCAAATATTATCGATATAGACGGAGATGAAAAGAGCGGGATCGAGGTCATCTGATTAGAGAGGTATGATCTCCTCATCAGAGAAACTGAGGGTGGGCACTTGATGAGTGAGAGTGGGGGTAGAAGAAGGATATGATTTTGTAAGAGAGGCCACATGGTGAGGGATGATAATGGAGGCTACTGGTGTGGGGTAATTAGGTAAAACCTCGATGGATTACAAAACCTCCATGAGGGCTTGTCGATGAGATTCAGAGGTTTGGATGAGATCGTACAAAGACATTTTTAGAGGGGATTGGTGTAATTGTTTTATCATTGTACAATGGGTGACCCATTAGAAATAGGGTATGTGGGTCCTCGAATGGTGATTTTTGGTGTGGGTGTAGATAGTATGTTAGTCACATGATTAGTGATGGGCTGGTTGCTTTTGATTTTCCTTTGTCTTTTTGGGTGCGAGTGAAACTTGGATCATGTTAATCTGAGGAAAAGAGGTGGATGGAGAAGGTATGTCATGATTAGTATAATGACATGATGGAAAAAAACCTAATGTGGAGTAAGAACCTTGCGAAATGAGTAAGGCACACTAGCATTTTGGTGGGGTTTTGGCAATCTCTCTAATATGAACCATGTTGATCTTGAATGTTAGAAGTAGATAAAAAGGTTGTGGAGGTGGAGATGTGGGTCGCTGAATAGGTAGTGGATGAGGACGTGTGGTGATTGGTGAAGGTGGAATAGAGTCCTCATCTAGAAGAATATCATCATCGTCAAAATTTTCTTTAGGAGGGCATAGTTGGATAAGAACAATTTTTAGAGCCTTATAGTTCTCTACATCATGTCTTGGCACATGATGGTAGGAAAAAATTTTAGTTTCAGTCAAACCCCTTTGGTTTGGGTTTGAGTGGGTCATAAGGTCTAAGCGGTGGTAATGTGATGACCAAGGTTTCTAAGAGGTTGGCTAAAATTTTTGCATAAGACCTGCCAATGGATCACAAGTGTGAAGTGAGTGTGGGTTTGGGTGAAGGTGCGGATGATTATGGTGGAAGAGGTGTTATAGGAGGTGGAATAGGTTTGACCACCGGTTTGGTAGGTGGTATTGTCTTAGGTTTTGATGGTACCTGCTTGGGTAAAGGTGTGGTAGATGAACTAGCAATAGAAGGTGTTGTGGGTTTAACTACCTTTTTGGAGGGTAGTGGGTTCTTGTCCTTGGATTGCACCTTCTTGGGTAAAGGTGAGGTAGGAGTACGTGATGTAGAAGGGAAAATGGATGGTGGCAGAGGACGGGTTAGCCATGGTGATAATGAGGTGCAGTAAAGGTTGTTGGTAGAGGTCGGGTGGAAGGTATGGGTTGAAGAGAAGTAAGTCTCATAGGTAGTGATGGGGTTATGGTAGCTAGTGGGGGTATAGGTGGTAAGAAATCTACGGGTGATGGTGAAGGTTGCATAGGTCAATTGGATGTAATAAAGTATTGTGATAAAGAGGTGGGATGTTGCACTTTTGATTTGCTTTGGGTAGGAGGTTGTTTAACCAGGGTAGATGGTGAGGTCCGAGGATGGACGGAAGGGTGAAGGTGACAGATGTGTGTGGGTGAAACTGGTGTGTGTGGCCTAAAAATTTGGGTCCTCTTTTTAGGTGGAGGATTGGTTTTTATGTGAGCTTTGGAGGATGTGGCTAAGTCTAATTTGATGGGGGATGGACAAGGCTTGATGTCGGCATGACACCCAGGGTAGTGATAGGTCTAGAGATGGGAGAATATTTAGGTGAAGGTAGGTTCTTAGGCATAGGAATGGGTTTGGTTGTGGTTAAAGGTTCGGATGTAGGAAAGGGTGAAGAAGAAGTTGTTTCAACAGACATGGTCATGGTTGATTTGGTCACTTGAAATACCTTCGGATAGATCGTGGAGGTATAGTAAGAGACATTTACATTTGGGTTGAAAAGGGTAACCGAAGGTGTCCCCAAAGCATGGAATTATCAACGTAATCCAAGCGGTCATCTAGGTGTAAAAATGGCACTCTTTGTAAGAGGAGATGTAGTTGATTTAGTGGAAATCCCTATAAAATATGTCCGTGAGATAGGGAACTGGTTAGCCTTGGACTCTATGGGTAAAAGAGCTGAGAGAAAATCAATGGGATCCTAGAATGCTAATGGGGAATTGTCACCAATAGGTAGTGGAATGTCTAAAGGATCTCCCATGGGTAGGAGAGATGGTAGGTGGGGTGAGGTAGATTCTTCTTTTAGTGGAGAAGAAAGTGATGATGATTCTCCCTATGGGTAGGAGAGTTAATACCATTGATTGTTCGGTAGGTTGTGAGGTAGATGGTGAAACGACATCGGTAGAAATTGTGGACTCCTCTATGGGTGAAGAGGGAGATGAAGGGACTCCTCTGTGGGTGAAGGAGTAGATGAGGTAGGCTCCTCCATGGGTAGAGGAGCTCGTGCTAGAATCTCCTTGATAGACGGGATAGGTGGAAATTGAGGAATGGATAGTATGACATTGAAAACAACATGGACTTCATGGAAATTGATGTCATTGGTTGAATATTCACCATTTTTATTAGATGATGGTGTATGGATAGGAAATGACTTCTTAAAGATATGCAATTTTTGATTTTCCTGTGAGTTCGGGTTGTCTAGGACGAGATCTCCATTATCTAACATTTCGGACAATGTTCTTGAAGGTAATGCAATTACCATGCTATGGCCTTTGATGCGATGATAGTTACAATAATCATGTTCCTTATACCATGCAGGAAAATGATGAGCGGGGTCAAAAACAATATGAGGTTTTATGGGTGGAAGTGCAATGGATCTAGCCTTAAGAAGCTTTTCTAAGACCGAAGAATAAGGCTCTCCAATTGGAGTGTACTTTCGTTGTTCTCGTCAGAACTGAAAAGTTTGAATGAGAGAAAGATTGGAGGAAGGTTTTCTTGGTTAGATGGGTGAGATGGGCCAGCTTTGAGAACAACAGCATTGGAGGATCCTTTGGATTTTGAATAATTGTTTTGGGGCTTTGAAGATGGAAAGGTATCATTTGATTTGAGCACGGAGTTTTTGTTTCGCAATTGAATTTTCTTCTCTTCAATGGCACGAATTTCTAGTTTTCACGCCATGGTAAATGCTTCATCAAAGGTATGGAAGGTTTGTACCTACAGAGTTGGTGAGATGTGCCTAGCACAAGCTCTAGTGAACAAATCTATAAGCTCAACTTGAGGTAACTGGAATGTTAATTGGTTGATAAGGCTTTACAGTGAGCAATGAAATTTGTGATAGATTCATCGTCATATTATCGTGTTGAGTATAGGTCAGTCATGGTGACTTTTTTGACGACATTGATTGAGAAATGGTCCAAGAATGCTTGAGCCACTTAGTTAAATGAGTAAATGGAATGTCTGGGTAAACCACTATACCAATCTAATGCAGGTCTTGTCAAGGACATGGGAATGTCCGTAGGAGTAAAGCATCATCATGGGCAATTAGATAACACCCATGTTTGAATGACCGCAAGTGTTGTTGTGGGTCTTCTTTACTGTTGAAATGGTTGAACTTGGGAATTTCCCAATGTATAGGGTATGGGAAAATGGGGATAGATGGATGAATAGGCTCATTACAGATTTCATCATAAGTTAAGGAGTTACGAGATCTAGAAATTGATGCTTCTAATGTTTGCATATTTTCCATCATCATCTTAATGAGGTCATTGGTGGGTTGTGATGAATGGGAGCCTCTGCAGTATAAGGAGGTTGATGATGGATGTATGATGTGGATAACATCCTAGTATATGGGGGTGCCAAGTATGAGAACTGCAAAGGGGGAATAGATGTGAGTGGAAGATATCCCGAATACGCGATAGACAAGATTGGGGGTTGTGGGTGATGTGTGTAAGTAGGTGGGGTAGTTATAATGAATCTTGTGGTAATTGGGGGTAGGGACTATGGGATGGAAAGGACGAGGTTTTGGAATGGGGTGTGGGTTGCCGACACCATGGGTGGTTGCGATGCAATGGGTATATATGAGGTGACAGGTGTAGACAAGGCTATGCTCAAGGTGGATGGTGAAGGGATGGTTGACACCACGGGTGTGATAAATGTCATAGGTGCAACAATTATAGAGGATGTGGGGTCCAGTTGAGACACCACAGGTGGTAAGGTGGATGAAGGTAATGTCGAGCTAGTGGTAGCTGATTCAAAAGTTGAGGTGAGGGAAGGAGGGATAAACACAAGCATACCATATACCAACTTTCCGAGGAGTCTCAGGTAGATGAATGGGTGAGATAATATTGTAGGGAAATGTGATTTTGGTCAAGGAGTCTTGTGAACTCCTCATCACCGGTACTAATGGTGATGGGATGAGTTGGATCCATAGGTGATAGGATGGAAGGTGGTGATGGGCTAGGTGGGAGTGGTTGAAGGCTAGCATGAAACACAAGGGTATTGGCTTGGTTGTGAGTTAAAACCATGTGAATTAGCATAGACCTAGTAAAATTGTTCTCTATAAATGAAAAAAACAACAAAAATGGAGGAGAATAGATTTCGGGAGGTGAAATTGGTCGGTGTTTTAATTAAAAATTAAAACAAAGGAACCGATGACATGGTTAGGTTAACCGATGACGGTTATAGGGTGACCGATGACGATAGGGAAACCGATACCGGTTATTGTGGGAAATCAAAATTTTGCAAATGAGGCAAAAAATGATGAAAATGAAATAAAGAAGTTGTATTTGATTGTGACTTTAAAATTTTGGGGTATGATGATGTCCTGAGAACTTCAAAAAATGAATAGAAGATGTGATGAATGCTATTTTTGATAGAATGACCAAAAGAGTGGAAACCGACAATGGTTAGGTAAACTGATGATGGTCAGATGTAAATTGATGATGGTTCTGGACCGATGTCATTCATGTGAAATTTGAAAAATAAATTAAAAATGATTTTTGTGAATTAAGTTAGATGAAATATCAACCCAGAAAACTGAGTATGATAATAATGATTCTAACACACTAAAAAAGAATCAGAATACACCAACTATGATGGCAGAGTGTAAAAGGAAGAATAAAATGAAGAATGCAACCTCACAACTCAATAAAAAGCTAAGAAAAACACAAAATCCTATAATTGAATTTTATGTTTTTAGTTTATGTTATTTAAGACTGAATTGTGAATTTAGAATTGAGTTTTTTTTGGTTGGGAAGGTGTCCTATGAAGAGGAAAATTCTAAGGGTGGTTTTAGGTTATGTTTTGGAGGGGGAAATCCTTTCTCTAAGTTAATGACTGGACAGAGAAACTAGTTGCGAGCCCACTATCAATCCTCTGATCATGTGATCATTGCCAGCTTCTTCCAGGTCAAGTGTTGTTTAAGAAGATGTGTGAATTTGTATTTGTGTAGTTTAGCAAAGAGAGAGAGAAGATAAAGTACTCTATGGTTCCATTATGTCAACCATCAGTTGGGCATGCATTCCAGCATATAGGTTGCCCTGAGTTTTAATGTGAGATAAAAATACAAGCATAAAAGTATGAAATGCAAGTATTTTAGAACCTAAATCGAAATGTGATATTCAATGTAAACAAAGATTGAATAGGAAAGAGAATGACTTTCACTAATGTAAAACAAGAAGAAAAATAATGATTCTTTTTAGTCCCGAAATACAAATGTCACTTAGACAAATAAAAGAAATAGAAGATTCCCAGGGAGAAAATTTAATGTTAACTTCCTTTTTAAAAAGAAACAAACATACAATAGTTCCCTAAGAATTAATGAATGCAAGGAACCCTAGATGGCTCCCACTAGGACATGCCAAAATTTTTCACTAGGTTCTTAAAAAGTTAATGAAAAAGATAGTGGGTGATAGACCAAGGAGGAATACATGTTTGTGATGTTAGTTGAAGGTTGTGTGCATGTTCTGATTTCTTGATCCAATGTTGATTGTGAGAGCTCCCTTTTGGCTAGGAGGAACTACCTGTAAAATGCAAAACAATACCACCAGATAGAGTTAAATAAAACAACGAGTGGATTACCTAACATAATCTAGATCCAGAAGTGTGATGCTTCCTCAATAGGTTGTCAATCCACTTTTATATAGCAAAGTATTAATGCTACCCAAAATAAACATGAAATAACAATCTTATTGGAATTGAAACGATTTAGGTATCTCATGCAAAAAAAATAAGAAAGGTCAGATAAAAGGTGATTGAGGTCAAAATGGGTCAGGTGATAGGTTGGTATTGGGTTGCATGTTCAGTAGTGAGCTCTGCGTAAGATTTGGTAAAGATTATGAGTGATTTTGGGCTGTTAGGGAATGGGTATGAGCTTACTGGTCTGAGGTATGTTTCGAGACATAGTAACCGACGTCGATTGTGTGACCGATGTCGGTTTGGAAGGATGACCGACATTGGTTTGCTCACCTACATCGGTGGGGGAAGTTAGTAAAAAGCTCTTAGAAACTGGTTTATAAGCTCTCTGTGATTGTTTAGAGGATGGAAATGGTGAAGGTGAGATCGTAAAATGGCCTTAGTGACTTAAGGATGACTAGGAGAGGGTGAAGATAGGTGAAAGGTCTAGATATGGTAAGGTGATAGGTTGGTGGGAGGAAGGAGGTGTACAAATGTACAGAAAAATAAATTATTGAGAGGAATGATGATCTTACTGAAATAAAATAGAGATAACTAAAGAGATGTTAGGTACTTACTGAAGAATGGGTCTAGAGAGTGCAAGTAATGAAAACAATGGTGTCAGAGATCCATAGAGAAGGGACATCATGTACGTACCATGACAATTCAAGCCATTGTGCTTCTCTATGTGAATCTGTGATCATGAAGAAGGTGATGGATGCCGATGGTTATTGGTAGTGTTCTGGGTGCTTTGCTTTGCCTGAGTGCTTCATAAATTTGAGTGATCCAAGTCTCTATTCGTGTGAGATCCTGAATCGAATGACCAACCTCAATAAAGGATTTTTGAAATGTATTTTACCTAACGGAGATGGTTAAGGGATCAACATCGGTTGAGATATAACCGACATCGGTTAAGGCTAGAATATCTAGGTTGACCAAAAATAGCCTAAGTCTCGAGTGATAGATCATGGGATGAGGAGTAAGATTCCTCTTAGGTTTATTAATAGGAGTTAATTCTAGACTTAGACTAAGTCCTAGTTGGTTAGGATAGGCTTAGACTTGGTATTAGGTCATTAATGGGGTTTGAGTGGGTCATGGAGTGAGGTGGCTAGGTGAGTTGGCTGGGTGAGGTGGTCAAGTGAGGATGTTAATTAAATTAATTAAGGTAATTAATTTAATTAATCATGTGCACTATGGGATATGCATAGGTAAGGTATGGGTAATTTAATTAACGAGTTTATAATGGTAGTATGACCTAATATTGGTGTCTAAAATATCATTTGCAACTTAGAGCACTATAATTAGATGCACAACAGAAAGAAGAAGAAAATAAGTTGAATAATTCAAATCAACACAACTCTAGATAATCTCCCTCATTTTCTTGGATTTTCATGAAAAGAGAGATACACCAATGACACCAACTGTAATAGGTTATGACCAAGGAAGAAGAAAATTAAGGAGATTCTCTTTCTTATTCCTAGAAGAGGAAGGCATTGAGGAATATTTTTATGTCATTCGTCCTAAATGATAACTTAATTTTCATAAGCCAAAATATGAAAGAAAGTGGTAAGGTAATAGAATATATTTTCTTCAAATTTTCATTACAAAAGTGACTAAAAATATAATAAGCTTCTTGAAGAAGAATATCGGGACTAGAAGGAGACATAACAAGAAGAAAAGTTCTTAGAAGAACCAATCGAGGAAATCAACATCGAGGTATGCACTATTAAATTTTCTCAAAGACCTTTTTCTCAATCAATATATGTATTACAAATATCAATCCATACTCCATAGATATAATGATATATACTAGTGTAGATATAATATTTCATATAACTAGATCAATCCTTAAAGATTATTGGATAAAAACCTACCCCTAAATAAAATTTTACAAAAAAAAGTTATATCTAGGTATACATCCTATGTCCTGGTCCAAGTAGAATGTTTCCAGATAACATTATATTTTTATCAACATGACCTATTCTCTTATGATTGTTTTTAAGAGTAAATACCCTTCAACAATGTCAAACCTTCAATTTGAATAAATATGTTTTATATTTGTTCAATCTTGATGTCCAAATCACAAGAAAATAGTGATTCATAACTATTATTCCTTTACCAGACCAAAGAAAAGAATCCAACCATGAATAGATTCATAAATCAGTAGCTCTTTGTAAAGGAAATATTGATGATATTATAAAAAAATAAAAAGGGATATGTTTTCTAAAAATTCCCATGCTTTTATAAATAGAAGAAAGCATTTCTATTCACTTGATTTGTAGTTTGCTAAGGATGTTGATGGCAATAATATTATCCCCAAATTCAAATCTCATCACAAAGGAATGAAACCAAAATAATGAATAGAAATTAAAGAAGAAATAAAGAAAGTACTTTAAGTTAGTTTTATTCAAAAATATGATTCTCATTGGACTTGTGAAAATTCTACGTCAATACTTGAGAAGTGAATAACTCAGGTAAAAGAAGATGCTTATAGTTGATTAGAATCCATTGAAGAATTTTTTTTCAATCATTACAATATCTGATTCTAGCCAAAGAGGATTATTTGACAAGAATGAAAGGATCAAATATCTACAACAAAATTGATCTCAAATGCGATTTTCGGTGGATCGTTTTGAATACTAAGGACTATTACAAATCAAAAAAATTGTACCTAGTGGAAAATATGAATGGAATGTACTTCAATTTGGCCCATCAATTTATCATAAGGTCATGGAAAATATCTTTGGTGAGTTTTTTGAATTCCTAATTGTCTATATAGATGACATATTTATTTTTTAAAGTTCCTTAAGGAACACATTAAGTATCTCCATAGATTCTATGATACAGTTTACCAAAATTGTGTGTACCTATCTCCAACAAAAATGGAGGTGCTTAATGATGAAATAATTTTTTTGGGTATTCATTTAAAGGGTGGTTCAGTTGAGATGCAATCCCATATTGTTTCAAGAATCCTAGAATTTTTGATCAAATAATTGATAAATCATAGTTATAAAGGTTTCTTGGATGTATCAATTATGTTGCAAGATTCTACATAGGAATTGTTTTGATAGAATTCTTCTTAATAAGAGATTAAAAAGAATTATCCGAAGTAGACACCTTAAATGACTCAAGATTTTAAAATAATCATGAAACATGTTCATAATTTTATAGTAATGTCTTTACCAAGAAATGGACAAAAATCATTGAGATAAACGCTAGTGAAGAATTCTGGGATGTTCTTATAAAAGAAAGAATTGAAGATGGAAAGGAAAAGATATGCAAATATACAACTATATATTTATAATTTTGAATCTAAATTATCATTCATCCCATAAAAAAATTATAACATCAAAGAAATCTATTAAATCTTTCTTATTTTTCTACAAAAAGAACTTTTCATCTTGAGATCTAAAGTCTAGATATTGTCCCTTATCCATTCATTATAAGGTCATTTATCACATGGTAAATCCCATGTACCATGTAGTAAAACATATAATAGATAAGTACAAAAATGTTGTGAATCATGCTAGTTTATAAAGTCACAAGATAAAACCAAAACTGATATCCTAGTATCAAATCAAAGTCCCAAAAGAATGGACCCTCTCTAAAAGGAAATAATTAAAGATCATCCTAATCTTGAGAATGTTATAGTAGCTAATTAATCTTAGTTAGATATAAATTTATCTTTCAATTTTAAAAGTTCTCTCTAGTCTATCTAAATCTAGTTCTTCCATATCATAAACCTTATATTTCTCAGCAGCTTAGCTCTCCAATACTAAAGGAAAAGAATATATTTTAGTTTGTAGTCATAATAGTCAGACACATGACCCAAAAACTTATTATAATTGGTGTAAGGATTGCAAACATATTATTAAATAGAATTATGTTTCTTCCAATGGAACCATAATCACTATGATCTCTAAGAAAATACAATTTCATGTGCAACGTCCTCCTAGTCTACCTCCTTTAGAAAGTAATGAAATGATCTCTTTGATGAAAAGAAAAATCCATTTTATGATATCAAAGAACAATTTATAGACAAGTTGATCCTTTACTATCCTCTACGAGATGCTAAATTGGACTAGAAAAGCTATTGAGATTGTTCATGATATGCTTAATAACCAAGAATCCCTACTTGTTGAAATGGAGAAAAATCTTAAAGTCAGCAACATTACACTAGAAAGGTGATTTGCAATATTCCATTCATTTTTTAAATACAAAATTTGATTGTTTTTCCTCCTCTGTACAAAATTTTGATAAGTCTTTAATTTGTATCTAAGTATGTGTCAAATTGTTTTGATAGTCATAAAGTTGTGTCCAATGAAGTTACAAATATTGTTCAACCTCTTTCCAACTAGTCCAAGGATACAAAAATGAGATATAATCAAAGAATGGAAATAGTCATAAAAATTTGTAAAATACCATGTACCAATTACAAGAGTCGATGTTGAAGCCAACTAAAATATAAATCATGTCCAAAAATTAGCTAAGCCAATCCTAGAGATTGTTCCTTGGGTAAAAAAATAATTGACGATAAAAAAAACTGAAGCAATTGTTCCATAATGGTATAAAAAGGTTTTATGGATAAATGTTACTTGTTTAGTTGATTCTCAAGGAAAACCTAAAGTTGATTTACTAGGAAGTAGTACTATTGGTATGGATAATATTACTCCTAAGGATGCATAAAGTATGGCTATTTCATATGACTCTGCCAAAGCCTCTTCTAGTGATCTAGTACATTGTACACCAAGAACTCAGCCCTTGTAAGCAAATTTGTATAAGCTAGATTGTTTCACTTTAGGTGCAGTCAAAGAAATAATCCATATAATGCTAGGATGGTCAATATATAATTTCTCCTTTATCTCAAGGAACCCCAAACTATTGTTAAGACTATAGCTAATGCATTTTTGGCATTACAATAGAATGGTGGGATTCCAATATACAACAAGAGGTATTAATTTATGGAGGTACTACTACTCTTTCATATACTCTTATTTCTTAACTCTTAGGTAATATTGACAATGATAAATAGAAGACTACTAAATTGTTTCTCAAAGAAAAGATATGTGATATGAGTAGAATAAAAGAATAACAGTGCTACATTCAAATGTTATATTATATATCAAGAAATATTAATTACCATAAAATGAATCTTAGGTATATTCAATCCTTTCCTACATACATTTCTACTTAATATAAGAAAGGTATGCATGGATGACCTCCACAAAAACTAATATTTGGAGTCATTAATTAGATAATTAATTAATTTCTCATATCTTTTAAGAGAAGAAAGAAAAATGGAAGCTATAAAGTCTCATAAGGCTTTAGGAGCCAATTTTTTTCAATAATGTATAATGATCCATTCGGGTGTAAGCCCTCTAATCCTTCTCCTCACAAGAAAAACTTTGTAAATACTATTTATATTTTTCAAGGGAAGGGCGGGTATGAGTTAAATAATATATATTTAAAGAAAAAAATCGGAAGCTACTACTATAAGAAAAATATTTCAAAAAAATAAATATTTTGTAAGAAAAGAAGTCTATACCTACATGTTTTATTTGAAAAGGAAAGCACTATCTAAATGAGTGTCCTAAAAAGCATACTTGATAAAGAAATGAAAACAATTAATATGTTTGAATCCAAAGGCATAAATGATTAAGAATAGTTTTAGCTTCTAACTTAGATGATTACTCTTCGATATATTGTATATGGATATTTTGAAGACATATAAGTGTAGACACAAAATATATGCACTTGGCTACATTTTTAGGTCCTAAAGTATACTAATGTATACATGATTCCTAAGAAATATTTAACTAGTTGTTGACAAATTTTTTTGAACCTATTGCTTTATCTCTTGCATCCTTACTGGTCTTACACATCTTACAACGCTCCAACACTTGAATGATTTATCTTTTATGGCCTCAAACACTAGCAACAAGTTAGGATAGAAGTGCCCAAGTGCTCTTGTTAGTTTTAGGTGCTCCCATCTTTCTCTTTCTTATTTTTACTCTTTTGGGTCTCTTTTACTTCTTGGTCACCTTTTAACACTTTGGGTCAACCTTTCAGTTGTCAATTACAAAATTCAAACAAGGGAATTATATATATACTTAGTTACTTCTTCTAAATCAAGCGCTAAGTAATATAAAAATTATCTTTCATCACCTAAGCTTCCACAAATGCACAAGAGAAATTGAAAGGAATACATCTAGAATAATCATTCAATGGACAAGGGTTGCATCACTCTACATACACAACATAGGCGAGGATTCCATTTTATTCCATCAAAGACATATTTGATACTTGGAGAAATATAAATCTATCCCGATATCATAATGAAACTTTCACAAGGGTAACCTAGGGCATCATTACACACACACACACACAAATAACTACATGGATTATGAGATGTAGTGCAATGCTCATTCGTAAGTTTACTAGATTCGGGTGACCTTCGAGGTCAATCTAACTCCACATTTTACATATTTTTTATTAGATTTGATGTGGTTTATGGACATGTATAGGTAGACACCTATTTTATAGGTTAAAGGTATGACCGGTGACATTACAGTGAAAGTAGAGTGACAAAATAAGGTCAACAAAGAAGCTCTTCCATCCCAAAAAAAGACTAGAAACTAAACACCTAAGTGGACACATAGGTGCCCAATTTAGTCACTAGCACCCTGTGTTCTTTTGCCCTCATGTGGGTGCTTCTTTCCATGAAATTTTTAGGGTTATGAACCCTCATCAAGTCTTCTTGACACTATTTCTAGTCTATTCCAATAGTTACTCGGTCCAAAAATATTTTAGGTTGCACAAAATCAACTAAGTCATCCTTCTCTTGCACTTGCTTAGGGTTTCATATTTTTGAATTCTTATTTCTTACAGATTACTATATATATTTACTTGAATATCATTACCTATGGTATTTACTCTAAAATAAAGTTTTAATTTAATATATATTAAATCATTTCGTGAACGCATTCACTCAAACCCTACCTTGATTCAAGTCATTCTTTTGATCTTATTCCATGGATGAGAATTATGAAGCCTTTACTCGATGAATATCTTCATGATCAAAAAGCTCATATTTTTTAATGCCTTCAAGACTTAGATATCTTATTATTTTTTACCCATGAAGAAGCTAAGAATTTACCTAAGCTCAATCCTCTAGTTTCAAATAATACTTCTCTTCCTATTGTGAAATTTCCACCTAATTTCACCACCACTCTTCTACCTACATTTAATGTCCCCATTTCTATTCCTACTCTTACAAATAACTTTCAAACATTTATCAATTTTTACACATTAGATGCCTCCTCTTTAGGGACTCCTAACCTAGCTTCATTCTACCATGATTTGAAAACCCAAATCTCAACTACAACAAGCCTCTTATTCTTTCTCTCCATCTCTAGATTCCCCACTTCTCCTTCACATTCCTTTTGCATCCACCATATCCTCTTATTTGTTACCTCCTAACTTCACTACACCTAAGATTACCACATTCAATGGCCATGATGACCCTCAGAAGCACATTCGATCCTTTCACATTGCACATCTTGACTATGTTGATGATCTTACACTATTGATAAAATTTGTTCCTCAAAGCTTAGATGACTATTCTATGTGATGGTTCTATGTTTTGTAACATCTTTTACATATTTATCCAACACATTCCTCACTCATTTTTCTATGAAAATATACACTAAGATATCCTACACACAACTTTCCAAAATTAAACAAGGATCCTATGAACATCTTGTGGACTATGCATTGCAGTATAAGAACAATCTTACCAAAATGACCAATATTCTAGTTGATTCACAATTGCAAGATCTTTTCATTCAAATTGTTTTGGCTCCACTCCAAGAGAGTTTCATTTTCAATATTTCTCACTCCTTTAATCAATTATGCCAAACACTCAAATTGTGTGAAAGAAAACTCATATATTTGGGCAAACTGAAATATTATGATACTTCCTATACTTCCTCTTCCAACAAGTTTCAATCCAAATCTACATTCAAACCAAACACTAAGCCTACTGAAGCTAAATCCTTTTTCAACATTTTTCTCCACCAACCATGCTTCAATTACAATCCACGAGGCACCATTTTACTAGGCTACCTTACGCACCTCGGTTCCTATTACTGCAACTCAACAAAATAAATCTAATTACTCTCCCTCCACCACTAAATCCAGATCCCTCTCACCAAGTGGCTATAATTACGATGAAAATGCACAATGTGATTATTACCAATGCAATGGGAATTCTATTGGTAATTGTTTTAATCTTAAACATATCATTCAAGATCTTATTGACAAAAAAGCAATTGAGATTCCTGAGCCATCTATTCATAATTTGGGCAATGATAATCAAAATCTTAAAATATTCAATGAACCACTACCAAAACATGACAAGCTAACTACTTATTCATATGAAAACCATACATATGATGGTGTGCCTCCTCCTTCATCGGGATCGTTTGATTTCTCATTGTTACTACTTACATGCCACTAATCATTATCACATTCTCGGATCATGATTATCATGTGAAATTAGATATTTATTCTTCCATTGGTACTCATATAGTCAAAAATACTATGGTCCATCCTTAAGCCTTTTCTAATGCATGCTTTGTAGCACTCCTACTAGCCATCAAATTTCTAAATTCTCAAATCACATTTCCAGTTCCTAATTTTTATGGTCATGTCATTTTTCTCATTATTGTTGGTTCTCTTACCATACCAACACCATTTCGTTTTACATATGAAATCAAAGGTTGTGACATGGTCTTAGGTCTTCCTTGGCTCGAGCTACCTAGGCTATCCCTTACATGCTTCACTTATGTCTTAAGTTCATCCAGAATAAGCAATTTATCACCATCAAAGGTATTCCACCACATCCACCATTACCTTAGACCACTCTTGCCTCTATTTGAGCACTAGTCATGAAATCTAGGCCTCTTATACCTCTCAAATCTAAATATATCTTTACACCTAGCTCTCCCATTTGTACATGGCCTACATCATGACCATGTCATCCTCACCGGTCCATTAGTCCACCCCATCAACCTAAGTCCCCTACATGGGAAACCCATTTCTATAGGTTTTATCTTCCTCCTTTACCGCATCAATCTCCCTCACATAAACATTTTTATTATCTTGCACCACCCAGTCCTAGACCATGTTCACATACCTTCTCTTTCTTGGATACTAGCTAAGGAGCCCTCACTTTTCGCTATCATCAGATAAATTTCCATCACTTGCACATGTAGAGGGAATTACAATTTCCACCCTCCATCACTATTGGATGTCTCTATTTTCTATGTATAACTTATTTACTACACTTCACTCCCTAGTTCTATCTTTCTAAGCACTCTCACATCTCTAGTAGACACATTATATTGTCATTACTCGATGATGCAATCTAGTTCCATGGTACATATTTGACTATTGAGGGAATAATTCTTAAATGAACCTTAAATAATCTATGTTTCATGCTCTATGCTTCACGATACATATTTCCTAGCATCTACTCTCAATCGCATACAACATATTCATTACCCGATGATGCACTCTAGTTCTACGGTTCATACTTGACTATTGAGGGAGAAATTCTTAAATGAATATAACATCATCAATTTTTTCTATAGGTTATGCTCTGTTATTCATGATAAACCTTTCGAATCACTCTCATATATCCGGCACACACACCATATCATCATTACCCAACAACACGCTCTAGTTCCACAGTTCATACTTGACTGTTGAGGGGGAAATTATTAAATGAACCTCACATCATCTATGCTTCATACTCTATGCTTCATGATACATATTTCTTAGCATTTACTCTCAATCGCATACAAAAATTCATTTACCGATGATGCACACTAGCTAGTTCTACAGTTCATACTTAAGCTGTTGAGTGAGTAGTTCTTAAATGAACCTCACATCATATACTTTCGATATATGTTACGCTTTTTTCACGATAAACCTTTCCAAGCACTCTCACACCTATGGTACGCACATTAGACTATCATTACCTAATGACACACTCTAGTTACATGGTTCATACTTGACTATTGAGGGAGAAATTATTAAATGAACCTAATATCATCTACTTTTACTATACAATATGCTTCGTGCTTCACGATAAAACTTTCTAAGAAATATCTAATATTTCGTACACACACTATACCATCAGTATATGATGATGAAATCTTGTTCTATATTTCATAATTGACTGTTGAGGGAGAATTCCTAAATTAACCTCATCTCATGCACATCCACCGGGGAAATGCATCCCCTCTCATAAGCACATCTTGCATATCATAGCATGCCATTACTTACACATAAGCATCTACACATCTTGGTTGTATTTACTCATGTTTGCTTATACTATTTACAATTTGCAATTTGTTTCTACACTAGTTGGATAGTTAGTATGTAATTATATTTTTATACACATGTGTGTGTTCACTTGGTATCTTGACGTGCAAAACTAGAATTTTACATATTATTACATGATGAATGATGCTTGATATTGCTCTTTATCATTCCCGCCAAGGATCCCTGGGGAATCTACCTTATCTACTCTCATAATCTACATATCACAAGTCTTATTTTACAATATTTACGCTTCGATCAATGTGTAGACAAACAATCATGTAATTTGGGTAATTATCTAGTCCCGATTACATATTACTATTTATATGATTCTTAAGTAAGAGAAGTACTAATTAACCCATGTCTTTGACCTCATCTCTTTGTCTTATGTTTCTCCTTTCAATCTTGCACATTTACTTACTTAGTATGCCTTATTATACTTCAACTTTCATCGTCTTGGAGACCCGTGTCCAACTAGGATGCCACCGCAGTTCCTCATCTCTTGTGGGCGCCATGACCCCTTTGTACTTTACTCACACTTTTTGGGTCCTTTCTATTTGTTTGAGCATCTTATCTTTTTAGTAGTTGGAATTTTCAAGGTTAATTATGAAAGTAAAGAAAATGAATCGTATAAATATAAATTTATGTGATTATAATTAAGGACCAAACATTAAGAATTAGTATTACCACCTAAGGTTTCATCCATCAAGGCATCTAAGAGATCCATTGCATCCATGTAATACCATCACAAGGAACATAAGGGTTGTTTATTCTCCATACACTTCATAGGAGGGAAGGCCATTCTATTCCATGCACACATCTATTAAATTTCTTTACATTTATCTATTTTCTCGCTATCAAGTATTTCGACACAAGAACCACCTAGGGCAAAATTACGCACATGCATGCATAGAACTACATTTGGTATAATATATAATGTAATGCTAAGTCGTAAGTTCACAATTGTGATAGTTGAGGACCGTCCAACCCCTCATTTTACATCTTTCTATTTTAGGATATGATGTTTATTTGAGGGTTTTGCAGTTCATATTTCATTGTAGGTTTATAAATACCTCGACGATCTTGGTTTGACTCGAGAGAGACCAAAGGATACCAAACGTGAAAACTTTTTTCCACCTCGAGGAAGTTATCTAAAATTTTCCAAAGACCCATGTGCCAGAAACAAGCCTAATGCACCCATGAGTGCCCTTGTCTCCTCTCCAGTGCCCCATTATAGCCTATATATCTTAAGTCTAGATTTTTTGGGTCTTTGTCGACGCTTCGCCACTTTGTTCACCTAGTTGCCACTCGATATAGTCCAGATTCCAATTTGAATCAACTAAGGATTCTCACCCTCTCTTTACACTTAGGGTTTGGACTTTATTGCTTAGTTTGCTTGAGTATCATTTTTGTACTTAATTGCATATTTATTTACTACTACAATAACATCATATTAGGCTCATATATTTACATTTTAGCTTAATAATTTTGGTGAAATCAAAACTCAATCTAAGAACTCTTAGGATCCTCATACCATCATTGTTCTTATCTTTCTTGGATCTCTTTAGCATGAGTATCTCTATTAATTATTTATTGATTATCAATCCTCAATTAAGGGATAAAATCATAACTCTCTTTGCCACAACGTGCATTCCTTCTAATATGCATCCATATTCAATATACCAAACATTCATTGAGGAATTTTCTCAGCATATTGCTTTCACGTATAATCCTCATGTGTAACTTTCTATTTTTGACAATGATCTACCCTTGCATATCATTATTCACATTTATAATATGGGCATCAAGCATAATTTAATCGATAATGAATATGAACTTAATTTATTTCCCATGTCATTCCTTGCAAATATTTGTCTTTCTATAGCTAATATTAGTCCATCATGCCTTTTCGTTCAAGAATATGATGGCTATTTGTCCATCCATAGGTCACATTACTTTGCCTATCACTATAGGGCCCAAAACCCTTAACACAATTTTCTTTTTCATTGACTTTCCGGTTTCATATAATTATTTACTCGATGAGCCATGGCTTCATGCCATGCAAATAGTTATTCTACGATCTACATCACTATGTGAATTCTACTGAGGGGATAGAATATATAGTTGACTAGTGATCGTGATCCATTCAAATATTACGACCACTATCTCAATACTACAATTCCTACTCCATGATCTGATAATACTAATGAACCACAACCCATAGATGCTTCGGATCATTTACCACCACTTGAAGGTGTTATTTCATACTTGATATAGTCTCATTTATAACATCACCCCTTCCTGCTACTAATACTGCTATGGTAATTTATCGGGATCCTACCTACACATCAGGGTTCATTTTAAGAGACCTCCTGGAAATCGGAGGTGGAGAATACTTGGCGAATATCCCCGGAACCGGTTTCACGGGAAGGTGAATTTTTTGGGGGTTGTATGAAAAATTTCACACGATTATCAAGAATATGATGTTTATTTGAGGTTTTGAGGAGATTTTGCTATCGCGGTTTATAAAAAATGCGTGTGATCTTGGCGTCACTACAGACCAAAGGATACGAAAGGTGAAAATCTCTGTCGACGCGTTCGAGGCCTCCGACCTCTGCTTTCTCATCAAAAAAATCTCCGTGTCGCGCGTCAACAAACTCTTTTTCGTGCGTCTGCTATGCGTCAATATCTATTGTACCTCTCAGCGCGCATCACTAAGGCCGTATGACACGTGTCACTAGACCTTAGTGACGGCGTCACTAAGGCCTATTGATGCGCGTGCAACAAAGCCTTAGTGACGCGTGTCACTAAGGTCAGTGACGCGTGTCACCAGGAGCCTTAGTGATAGCGCGAGAAATACAACAGCTATCGACGCATAAGATTCTCACGCCGAAAAAGAGTTTGTTGATGCGCGACACGGAGACTTTTTTGATGAGAAAGCATAGGTTGAGGTCTGAGATTTTTGTACGACAGAGATTTTATTTATCGTCGCGCGTAAAAAAATGCATGACACGCGTCAAAAGACCTTTTACATTTTAGCTTAATAGATTTTTAGTTGGCGTCGATCAAAGACTCTTAGAACGCTGGGCATACCATCATGTTATTCGTTATTTTCTAAGGTCTCTTGACATGAGTATCTCTAAGGTTATTTACGCGATTGTCATCCGCATTTTTTGACGGGATAAAATCAAAACTCTCTTTGTCGCGCAGCGCCTGCATTCCTCGACCTCTCCTTTCTCATAAAAATCTCCATGTCGCGCATCAACAAACTCTTTGTCGTGCATATTGCTTATGCGT